>VRYO01002784.1:5294900-5309237 GCA_009812075.1 Sialia sialis
TCAGGAGGATTGCTGAGCTCAGGGAGAGGCTCAGCTGTTTTGTCTGTGGAAGAGTGGAAAATTCCCAGCAGGGAATAGGGCAGGCTGAGGAAAGTTTCAGTGTCACAGCTTGGCCTGGACACACAGGGGCAAAGTCTGGGGAGCAGCACAGGTCACACAGGGAGCACCTGGGCTCCAGGTGGGGCTTAAAGCTTTTTAATGTGATTATTCACTGAGGCAGAAGTGCTTTCAATGTATTTGCATGAGGGACAGCTTGCAGCCTTCTCCGGGACAATTAAACTGAGTTTAATTTTAATTACAGTGGAACAAGAGCTGAGAGGTGCCAAAGGCTCTTCCCTCACTTTTCAACCTTTGGGAAGCGACTTCAGTTCTGAACTGCAGCAGTTCTGCTGTAAGAAATGCTGAGGGATTGCTCCTCTAAGGAAAACTTGAACTCTGCCAGGGAATGAAGAGGGAAAATCCCTAGTGTTCACAGAACTAGGGAAAACCCAGCTCAGGCAGAGGGAATCCAGGAAAGGGCATTTCCCATTTATACTGGAGATCACATTGTTATCTGTAAGGAAAAGAACAGGAATTATTTATCTGCAGTAAAAGAACAGCAGTGAACCTGTCCCTGAGGGCAGGCAGAGCATGAGCAGGAAGCTCAGAATGAGGGGAGGCACATCCAGAACTCATCGGGGCAGGGGGAATTCAGAATTCCAGCAGGGATTCAGATCCTGGCAGTGAGAAAGGGACCTGCACTCTGTGATGTCACCCCACAGTCACTCCTGATTCCAATTCAGAAAAACTTGGTGGCCTTTGAACAAGAGCTGAGCCAGGCAGAATTTAGCTCCTGGTGAAGGTAAAACACATGGATTGCATCAGAACACAAAAAAATCCTGCAGCTCCAAAAATGGGTTTTGCTGAGATCGCTGGGTGAGGGTTACAAGGACAATTCTCCAGGGAAAAGAAATCTGGGAGGATGCTGGGAGAGATAAAAAGGACTGGAAGGTGATACTGGCATCCCTTTTTTCCTTCTGCAGCTGAAGAGCAGCCCCAAAAGTCTGGAAAAATGTCAGCCCCAGGTGATATCCCTGCCCAGGGCTGATTTACAAGGAGGATCAGCTCAAATGATTTCCTTGGCCCACTGAGCAATTTAAAGCTGATACAGCACAGAATTTGATCAGTAAAATCCCATCATCACTTGACAAGAGGAGGAAAATATAAAAACCGACAAGAAGCAGATCAAATATTGACTTTGTTCAAGAGGAAATGCAAGGCAGGTACGAGTGCAGTGGATTGCATAAAAGCAGAAGCCACACCTGAAAAATGAGGCATAATTTGTGGAGAAAAATCATAAGGGAAAGTGTTTTGTATTTATCAGCACTCAGAACCTCTAGAACACTCAGCAAAATGGGATGTGGTGGAGAAATTGTAAATTCACCTTGGAGAAAGAGAGCAGAAAATGGGAAATGCTGTCCCTGACCCAGAGAAGTGATATTAGTTAACTAAGCTGAAATATTCTCAATTTTCCATACTAAACATAAGTGGTGCAATACATAGGAGATGCCAGCAAGAAGTGAAAATTAAAAGGATTTTATTGACTGATATGTTCTTCCTGAAAACTTCTTGAAATGTACAAACTGGACATTCAGAACTGCTTTGTACATTCAGTATGTTACACTGATTCTTGGAGCCACTTGAGAGAGAGAGAGAGAATATTATTGTCACTCACAGGATGTTCACATCGTTGCAGACACCAAAAAGTGTGGATACATTCTAGTCTAAAAGTGAAACCAAAACCAGAACTGGACACCATGGTACACAGAAATGGCAAGCCCAGGCTCACACACTCAGCCAGCCACGGGGACTGCAGCCCCCCTCGAGTCTGAACCAGCACTGCTTATGAAATTCAACCCCTTTTCCCAGATTTTGGAGCTGTTTGGGGAGGGGAATGCTTTGGGGTGGATGGATCCCTGCAGGGTGTTCAGGCAGTGTCTGTGGGGGAAGTGTGGCTCACCCTGCTTGGGATTCATTCCAGGGGAGGCTGCACAGAGCTCTGCTCACACCCCCTGCTGTCCTAACCCATCCCCTGCCACACAGATTATCCCAAATCCAGCACTGCCCGCTTGCAAGTGGAGATTGAGTGATTTCAGGCCTGCTCCAGCAGCCAGGGGTGATTTCACAGCAACCCCAGAGCTGCTGGTTTCACAATCTGACACCAAATTCTCATTTCTGCAGAGCTTCTCACTTCACTCCCACGTTTGTTTGGGAAGCTGCAGTCACAAAATGCTCCCAGCAAGGCTGGCACTGAGCTCTGGGCAGTGCCTGTGGAGCAGCACATCTCAAATCCTGGAGGTCACACATTACCTGGGGACCTGGCCTGGATTTGGACTTGTTTTCCATTCACCAAGCTTTTAACCACAGTCCTGTAGGTTTTTTTCCCCCCCTAAGAGCAGAAGGTGGTGGGTTCTGAAGAAAAGAGGTCTCTTTTATAAGCTCAATACAGTACTTTTATATTTCAGACTATGATATACAGTGTATACCATAAATTAAGACAAATACTTGTCACTTCATCTATGTAGGCACAAGAAAATCAGTGACTTTACTGAAGTGGAGAAATCTTCAAGGGTATCATGATTCTGGACTCCATCTCCTGAATAAGGGGCACTGAAAAAAACGGAGAGAGGTTTTAATGTCACTGACAGAGTTCAGCACACCCAGTAATCATCCCTCTAGCATGGTGGTTTTGGGAAAAAATGATTTTAGAATCATCTCTCTGCTCATCTGAAGACAAATATTTCCTTTCTTTTCACCAAAATGGAAGTGATCCTACATTTTTCAGGTGTAACTTCCTTTGAAATGTGCCCTATGGAACCCAAACCTGACACGCTTGGCACACTTCTGGGAGTTTTGTTGTGACAGCTTCCTTTGATCTCAAAGATCTCCTGGCTTTTCATTCCAAAGTCTAAATTCCCTTTTCCCAGCAATGCATTTAACAAGGCTCCTCTATTTCATGAAATATTCAAAGTAATCATTTAATAGAAAGGTAAATTTCACTCCTGGCTCCCTAAATCTTTGGCCAAGCATTTACATAAATCTGTTCTTCCCCAGAAGTGCTGCTATAAAAATTCAGTATTAATGCAGCAAATTTTTAGCACTTTGGCAACTTTTCCATGTACACCCAGCTGCAAAATTCACTTTACAGCTCAGTGCAATGTCCTTCTGCTCCTTTATAAACCAAAACCTGACACACAGACACGATTTCCACAGAGATCCAAAAGTTTTTCTCCCAGTGGGATGTGCTGAGGAGCAGAGAGGGTGGCACAGCCCAAAGTCAGCATTGCAGGGAAGTTAATGGGTTACCTGTGTAATAAACCAGTTCATCCCAGCCAGGTTTATGCCACGCTGCATTCCTTATATCTTCCCTGGTTTGCAGGTCTTTGTAAGCTGGGAAAACAAGCACAGAGTGACTCCATTCAGCAAGAGATGCCTTGAATGAATTCCAAGGAGGAATTAAGAAGCTGGGAAGGACAAAATATCAGGAGTTCTGTGCCAGAAGGAAAAGCTCCCAGAGCAGCACAAGCAGAAGGAGCTGGGAAGACAGAGAATCCTGGGCACAGGTAAGAGAATGCAGGGGCACAGCTCTGCATGAGGGATGTCAGATTGCTGAAATGTATAATTCTGATTGCTGGGATGTGAAGAAAAAACGGAGCAGTTTCTAACAAATTATGGTTTTTCAAGTTGAAACATTCCTAAGGTGTTTAAAATATGAATGCACTGAGAAAGCCAGAACACCTCCATGCAGGAATGGAAATAAATGCCTGACTTCCCTTTCAGGGGTGCTGAATGTGAGGCTTGAAGTGAAACTGTAAAAAGCTGATTCCAGCATGAGCAGGGACAGCAGGGCTGTGGGACTGAGAGCAAACACTGAGCTCCTAATGAAAAAGGGACAGCAGAAACTGGGGGACAAACAGCACAGAACAGGAAGCATTTTCTTTTTCAGAAAAGAATAAATTTGGCTACACAAAAATAAAAAAAAATCAAGAAATTAAGAAATCAAAAAATTAGGAAAATAAAAAAAACTTGAAACCCCAATTTTCAAGGCATTTCCTTTGCCTTTTGTAACAATATTTCCTCCTGGGCAAAGTGACTGGGAGATAAAAAGAAGAGAAGAGGAATTTCTTTACCCCAAAGGTGATGGACCATGTAGAGCTGTCCAATCTGGGAGAAAAATCCCCCAACTGCTTCATTGCTGTCCTGGCGGAACCGAATTGCACGAGCCCTGCAGAGGAGCACAGAGACATCAGAGCCTGAATTTCTGGCCAGGAAATCAGGAAAAATGGGGAAAAAACATACGGGGAGGGAAGCTGGAATGTTCAACTGCATTTGCTGTGCACTTCAGCAATGAAAAGTGAGAAAAAAAATCTTGTTTTTAGCACTAAGGAATTAAGATTTACCTCTGTGTCTTGTTGGGATGTATTAAGATTGGAGGCTGAATTTTCACTAAACTTTGCATTAATGATTTTTTAACCAAATTCAGGATAAAGGTAATTGCTGGGATAGTGTAAAGTAGCCTTTTAATAGCAAGTTTTATAACTAAATCCTGAAGTTTTAGTCATGTCAGCTTTGTACAGATTCTGTGGTAGTGGAACACGACTTCTACAGAAATATTTCTCTTGTTGTATCTTTTAAAACAGATTTTCTACCAGCAGAGATGTGCCTATGTCATAAAAACATTTCTAAATTCGTTTAAATTACTGTAATTGAAAAAATTTTATCAGTGACAGGTCTGAAAATCTAAGTCCTCACCTCTGTCCAAATAATTGAAAATACTCCAAATTGTTTAACTATCAATCACTAGAATTGCAAGGACAGAGTATAAATTGAAATAAGCTTACACTGGTTAAAAAAAAGACAAAAGCAGCAGCATATAGTCAATAGAAAACTGCCTGAAATACTTCTGACCTATAGATTAAAATACAAATGTGCCTCTCAGCAGCTTCTCAAGAAGCAACTTGACTTTCAAAGCTCAAAGAGCCAAGATTTCAACTGCAAGTGGTTCAGGGAAGGATGAACCAGGTCCACCAGAAGAAGCGCCACTCTTCCCAAGCAGCCTGCTCCTGAAAATCCCGGTTTTGGCAGCAAACTGAAAAGGCTCTGGGAAGCAAAACCAAACCATATAGTGTTGTTTGTGCACAAAATTTTTTTTTTTTCTCTCAGAGGGCTGTCTGAGCAGGGATGTAAATGCAGCAGCAGCCCCTTAAGTGGGGTTTGGTGCCACCATGGAACCTCCTGTCCTGTGGCTCTGGTGCCACCCTGGCACTTCTGTCCTGCTTTCTCTGCACCTCTGAAGCAGCAGCACCCCAGGGCTGAAGGCAACACTCACCAGTAATTGCCCCATTCAATCATTGTTCCAGGCTGCAGAAACAAAACACACCGTTAAAACTGCAGTTTGCAAAAATTCAACGATACCATTTTCACACTGCTCTGTCTGGAAACCACCCTGGATGAACACAATCCCTTCCTCTGAGTGATAAGAATATGAAAATCATCTCTAATTGCTCTGTTTTCCACCTCTTAGTCATCTCTGAGGCATCCCTCAAAACACCACAGGGTTCCAGCCCTGCAGACATCAGATCTTGCTGGAGCCTGCCTGCACCTCAGACCCCACATCAGAGAGTAGCTCTGGCTCAGAAATCACCTTGGATAAAAAACAGATTTTTTTTTTCAGACAAGCTCTGCTTGCCTTAAAAACCCTCTAAAGATTTTAGGATAGCACGCAGCTTCAAAAATCAGAAAAAAAGAAAATGCAGACTTACTCTGAGTTGGTAGGATCTCAATTCATAAATATTAGGGCCATCTCTGGGAACAGGCTCATTCCAGAAGCTGAACTCCAGCAGGAGCTGGTTCTTGCGGGACAGGAGCATGTTACCCCTCTCCTTACGGAATTCTATGAATTCCTAAAAAAAAAAATCCAAAAAATGGGTCAGAATCTGCAACAACAAACAGCAAGGTGGCTCAGGGTGGATTTTTTTAATGCTCTCAGGGTTGTGGGACAGGGAAATCCTGAAAGGAGTTTCAATTCTCCCTGGTGAATCTGAGAATTCCAAGGATTTACACGTGAAGTGTTCAGGAATTAAATGTGAATGTGACAAGAAATCCTCTCTCAAAGAGGTTTCTGGGCTTGTACAGGAAAGGACGAGACACTCTGGTATTGAAATCCGCTTTTTAAAAAATTTGTTCTGCCTGTTCTTTTAAACAAAATCAGAAATGTTTACCTTATTTTGAGAAACAAAATTATTATTTTTAACCCTTATTTTGAGTAACAAAATCAGTATTTTTAACCTTAAGTTACAAAATCAGTAGTTTTCACCTTATTTTAAGTAACAAAATCAGTATTTTTTACCTTATTTTGAGTAACAAAATCAGTATTTTCAGCCCTATTTTGAGTAACAAAATCAGTATTTTTTACCTTATTTTGAGTTACAAAATCAGTATTTTTTACCTTATTTTGACGAAGTTTGCTCATGACCTCATTGAGAGCTGGGTAACCTCCCTCATATCTCCACAAATGAACTGAAACAGAGAAAATGTCAATTTTTTCAGGGATGTCCCAGACCAGTGGTAAATCTGATGGAAAAATCACACTATAAAATGCTCTTCACACTACAAATTACACAAGAAATAGAAACCAGGCAGCAGGTTTGAGAATAGATTTTCATTAATGAAAGCACTACACATTGGAATGTTTTAGGGATTATGGAATAATCTGCTTTTTGAAAGGGGTTCTCTTGGAAAATTTTGCAATTCACTCTGAGGGTGACAGGGGAATTTCTGAAAGGACTTTTTGTGCCATGCTAGTAAGGTGTGATGACTTGTCATTACTTATTGAAATTAAGATTCTGAAGAGAATGACTTAATTGCAAAAATGTGCTTTGTACCAATTTCCTCAAAGAGCAGTAGAGGGGCAGATTTTCAGTAATTACTCCAGCACAAAAGCAAGACACTTTCTGTAGGACATGAAAAACGATGCAAATGTTATTTCTGAGCTCAACATAAATAAAAGCAGAAGCAAACTGAACATTTGCTGGGATTTCCCCCATAAAAACAATTCCAACATCTATGTTTGCATCTAATTTTTTTTTTCCAAAGCATGCCCTCTTTAATAAATCAGAAGAAACCCCTTTAATAACCCACAGAAAGATGGATTTACAGGCATTTAGTACAGCAAGGCAATAATTTCACCTCACAGGAAAATAAAACCTCTTTTCTCTGTGCCTTCTCCAAGAGCTAACAAGGCTGATGGGAGGCACTTCCCTGGGAGAGCAGATTTCTGCTCCTGCTGCCTCACCCCAGGGCAGATTTGATAAGAACAAGTCAAACCCCACAATCTGCTTTATTCCAGTGTTGCAAGAACATTTCTAAGGCAGGCTGGGGATGCAGTGGCAGATCCAAAAGCTGCCACTGGGACTTGCCTGAGGAATTCTCATTTCAATTGTCCTCATTCCCCAATTCCCCTTCAACTTCCAGGGTTGGCTCTCATTGTTTGGTGCATCTGCTGTTAATTCTCTGATTTGTTCAGTGTCAATATTGCAATATGCTGGCAGTGCAGGGAGAATTGATGTGTGCAGGAGTTTACTTTTTAATAAGAAAGCAACAGCACTGATGCTGGCACAGAACCTCTATGGATTTGAACCTGTGGCTTCCCATTCCTTCCAATTCCCAGGGCATTTTTCAGGTTTTCTCTCTACACTGGGCTCTTTGGAGTTACCTCTGTAGCAGCTCTTCAGTCATGTCTAGTTCCAGTTTGTTTTCATAGTTAGGCAGTATCCTTGTATGAACATGAACAGAAAGATTTTTACTTTCCCCCAGTAAAGCTGAATGTTAAGTTCACAATGCAGGTGGATTGGAATTATTTCCAACTCATTAGCACACAGCAATTAAGAGTCTGAAAGGCTGAGCAAAGCTTTTATACTGCCCAAGGAGGGACAAACTCTGGCTTTGCAAGAATTACCCATAATTATTCAGGAGCTGTGCCCACAGGCCTGTATTTCATAAATATATCCCCAAAGTATTTTAACACCCTGTGAATTGTAACAACCTGGACAACACGAAAATACATCAACAACCAGACAAAACCGAAGGGATGAAGGCTCTGCTGTCCAACCACAAAAGCAAGCAGTGCACATTTAGCAGAGGAGTGATGCACACACCCCCTCACTGCACACATTCCCCCGGGGGGAGGGGGTTTGGCTTTCAACAGAAATGATTTCAAAAGAAGAAACCTGCCAAGCACATGGGTTTACATTGTACTTCTATCTCCTACCAGCCTGATCTTGCTCTCCGTACCACGTGTTCCAAGTCCCCACCAGAGCACAAGGGTAGTGTTTTTCTTCATGAATCTTTGGCAGCACCTCTTGACTTGAAAACAAGGAACACACAGACACTGGGTTGCATTTGCCTTCAGTTGATAAATGTATAACACAGCATCATGCTAGGAACATTCACAAGCTTTATTCTGCAGAGGAGAAAGCTGAAATATCAAATTCTGCTATGCAGGGAGAAGGTGGCTACACCCCCATGGAGAATTAAGGTGAGTGTTACCATTTTTTTAGAAATCTATAATAAAAGATTCTTTGGATGCAGTAAATTAGGTGTATCTAAATAATTCTGTCTATCTAAAAGGTTATCAACATATCAGGAAAACAAATATCAGAGTATCTCACTAAAAATTCAGCCTACATGGGTGATTTGCTTGAGGAAAATCTTTTCTTTCCTTGAGGAATTTTTTTTTCTTGAGGAAAAGCTTTTCTTTGCTTGAGGAAAGGTTTTTTTTTTTTGCTTGAGGAAAAGCTCCCCTCAAGAAGGGGAGAATGTACAGAAACATGAGAGCACACTCTTCTAAACCAGTCACAATTGCCAAGCTGGATGAAAAAAATAATTTGATAAATGAACTAATGGCTGTAGCTCAGAGCACTGCTTTTTGATTTCAGATTTTCTTACTTTGAGGCAACCCACCCATTAATGATCAGTGGGACTGCCTTAAAAACACCTCCAACACAAAATTTCTGTCTGACTCTTCCAGGATTTTTCTAGCATTCTCTCAAACTTTAGAAGTGGCCCAAATTAAGTTTTGCTGACTGCTGATTTGGCCAAGACAGCTCTCCCTGCACTGTTCCTTAATGAATAAGTCAATTAGTCTGCTTGAACTCTGCCATTTCTATTTCTCCCTGAATAATTACCCTTCTTCCTCAGTTTGGCTCACAAGCAATGAGTCTCTGCACAGTATCAAGGAATAAAAAGCAGCCTGGGCTGGGGCTGGGAGACATTAGAGATGAGTTTTCCTCTGGATTCTGCCACTGACTTTCCAGACAACCTTGAGCAAATCTCATTACCAATTTGTACCTCGACATTTTCTCACTAGCCAGGGTAAATAATATGATAAAATGACTCTCCAAGGACATTCCCAAGGATGTTTCACCACCAGTTCATTTCTGCAAAGCAGAATGAGATCCTGGAAAGGCAGCTTTGAAGAGGAATGGGAAATTATTGCATAATTCTACCATATATTGTTGCAAATTAGAGAAAAAATGCCCACAGAACACCATGTAGAAAAACCTGTCCCTAATTCTTCAGAAGGGCTCCTTAACCACAATGATTCATGAAATACCCTTGTAATTGTCTTCATTACATTATTTATTAATACCTGATGACTAATCCTCATTTTGATTTGATACAGAATTAACCTGTTCTTTTATTTTTCTTCTTTAGGGAGAGGCAGGAGGGAAGTTCGGAGAGGCTTAATTTTATTTATTACTTTATTCAAGTTGCCTCCTTGCCTGAAATATTTCAATTTGCTTTGGAAAGAATCAATCTAACCACAGATATTTCATCTGACTGCTGTCAGCAGTTTCTTTCTTTGCTGTTTGTCTCTTTCCTTGAAAACAGAAATCTCTGCACTCACTCACCATTCAGGCAGCTCATGAAATGCTGCAGAGAAGTGATTCCCTGCCTTGCATAATTGGACATGTTTATATTCAACTTTTAACAGCAAGCTGGCTGAATGCTAATTGTCCTTTAGTATCTATTTTTTAAACAAAAATAAAAGCTAAAAATACTTCAATTGAATGTTATTCTAGTGGATTTTAATGCCTCTACAGCAGGGGAAACAGTTCTGGGTTATCCAGCCCAACACAGAGGTGACAGATGAGCTGTGCAGCTACCCAGTAAGAGCTGAGGACATGAACTGGGAGCTGGGACTTCCTCTCCTCCCTCCAGCCCAGCTGCTGTGCTCACACCTCAAAGCTGGCTGCACAAAGTGACATTACACTGAGAAAGTTTTTTATTGTCAGTGAGAAAAGCACTGCTGGCTGTGAGGCACCACACGATTCTTTCAGGGCTCCAGAGAGGGGCTTGTGGAGGCAGGAAAGGAGTAACATTTCTGCAGTTTTACCCTGGAAGCAGGCCATTCCAAATGGGAGGAATTCCTACGTGTTCTGAAGCTGGAACTTTCTGGGGAAGCTGTGCCAGTACTGCTCCCTTTGGAGGGAATCAATGCACAGACCCCACCCAAGGGTTTGGTTAACTCTTGGGAGCAGCTCAGCCACAGGATTTGTGCAGAGGGAGATCAGTGAGCTGAGAGGAAATCAAGCCCTGGCTTTTGAACATCTCTAAGCTCTACCTGAGGTGAACCTGGTGTTTTATTTACCAGTGATCTCTCTTTCTTTCCAGTGTGCAGACAAAACCCATCCTCAACCTGGCAGCTGCAGTGGGAATGCCAACATTCCACCTTTCTCAAGAACACTCAGGGAAGGGGGAGAGCTGCCCCAGCAAATGTCACCAAAGCTCTCAGGACAGGAATCAGCCTCACCTGCAGCTCAGGAAATGGCAATGCCAAGAGGGAGGTGGGGTGAACTGAATACAGGACTCTTTCATAGGATCTATTTAACACCAAACCCAAAAAAAGCAGAATTTTGTCACCTCCCCCCTCCATAATTATGATATCTGCCAATTTTCAGATCCAATCAAAAAGCTGAAAAGAGAACTCCCAACTTACCAGAGCTTGTTGTAGGCCTCTAGACATTCAGGTTTGACATTGTGAACTGCAACAACAACAACAACAAGAGGGTGAGGCGGGCAGGGGCGCAGGAAGGCGGGTGCTGCTGCCACAAAACCATCACTCACACTGCAGTTTGTACAGGCTGCTGGTCTCTCTTTTGGCCAGGAGGTTGGAGTGGGCGTCTTTCCTGGGATCCACCTTGCGCACGAAGAGCGATTTCAGCCAGCTGTCCTCACGGGCATTGCGGGCTGAGGAGCCCAGCCCCCTGCAGGGACAGCGACAGGGACAGGACCCCTGAGCTCTGCAATTCCCACCATGAAAACTTCACAGAAATTACAGTATCACAACTACACACCGCTGGAACTTCCCAGCCAACCCGACCCAGCCCCACCGAGATTGAGCATTTCACTCGATACAATTATCCACATTATTCCTGGTTATTCCCAGCTTCTGCTGCCTCTTTATTCTCTTTTTAACCCCCCCAGGACTGGGTCCGGAATGGTGCAAACAGTCAGGATTCTGCTGCCTCTTTTTTCTCTTTTTAACCCCCTAGTCCTGGTTCTGGAATGGTGCAAACAGTCAGGATGCTGCTGCCTCTTTATTCTCTTTTTAACCCCCCAGTTCTGGGTCCAGAATGGTGTAGTCAGGATTCTGCTGCCTCTTTATTCTCTTTTTAACCCCCCAGGGCTGAGTCTGGAATGGTGCAAACAGTCAGGATTCTGCTGCCTCTTTTTTCTCTTTTTAACCCACCAGGGTTGGGTCTGGAATGGTGCAAACAGTCAGGATTCTGTTGCTTTTTTATTCTCTTTTTAACCCCCCAGGGCTGGGTCTGGAATGGTGCAAACAGTCAGGAGTGATTAAGAGCAAAAAAAGTGCAGAAGGAAAAGTGTGCCCAGTGTAAAAGGGAAAAGAACTCCTGTGCTGCTTAAAGACAGTTCTACAAAAGGGAAAGGGAAATGTCTTTCAAGAGGAAAAATAGCCTGAAAGAGTAATTTGGGAAAAAGAGATGAGTGGTAGGAAATAGCAGCCACGAAATATTCCAATTGCAGAGTCTGGCAAGTGCATCACGTAGGGACACAGAGCCAGGCTCTCTGTACAACATCCACGTTTCCCTTGCCTCAAAACACAGCGTTTGCACTGTCCTTTCTTATCTCATATTTATTCAGCTTTTCCTACACATTCAAAACAGTGTCACCTCCCTTTACATCAGAGCACACAGACCAAGTGATAACTGGGGTTTTTAAGTGATGTGTTAAAGGAATTATTCCTCTTTTCCAGATGATCAGGACAAGGAATCTGATGCATTTAACTGATCCTCTACGAAATCTGACAAGCTCAAATGTTTTTGCTTCCTTCTCTTCCTTCAATTTGCCTTTTTTTGACAGCCCCATAGTAGCCACAGTGAAAAAAATTAATTCTGTCACAAGCTTGCCCTGAAATACTAAAATATTAAATGTGGTATTTATAGCACATGTATTTACTTCTTGGCTGGAAATTTCAGCCTTTTCCTGCCTCAGATGTCAACTTTTCACCCTTATTACTGACTTGAGAAGACAGCTGGATCTCCAGCCCAGGAGAAAAAAAATAGAGAAAGAAAATCTCAATTTCTTTTGGGAAAATATCGCCCTGGACACACCTGTACTACACAAAAGCAGTTTTTTACAACAATCCACCTTTTAATCCCAGTGTCAGAAAAGAACAGAACGACCTGGTTCTGCCCATGGGAGCAGGATGGAGCAGAGGGAAAATATTTCACAGCAGAGGAACAAGGACCACAGGTGAGATGACCTTCAGCATGAAGAAATAATGTAGAAATCTCGGTGTGTTTATGTGCCCTGGGCACACACACAAACATGTGGCTGTGCTGGGAGCCAAGCAGCTATTCCTGAGGGCAGGCATTTGAAGGGCATTCCATCAGGCTGCTGCTGGAGCAGAGCTTTCTCTCAGCTTGGAGCACAGAAATTCAAGTTTTGTTTAAAAAGCTCCCTCAAATTAAGCCCTCCCTGGATCTAGGAAGCAGAAGTCAAGCCCAACCCCAGACCTCTAAACTCTCAGCACTCCCTCATCTTTATTAAACAAACTTAGCAAAGTAATAATTAGAAAACTCATCTAAAAGGAGCATTGTTTGCAGCAAACTTGGAAGAAGAAAAGGAAATAATCCTGATGCTTTTTTTGTGAGCTTCAGCTGCAGCAGGAGTAAACTGAAGCTACAGAGGTAACTCAGAAAAGCAAATTTCTTTGCTATTAGGAGAATCTCACGACTTGAATGTTAGAGTGCACCTAAAACTGGAGGTATGGTGAATATTTTCAAAACAATGATATGAGTAATACTTTATATTTATGGAAAATCTTTCTTCCCAGCAGCTGAAAAGCTCCTCATGAGCACTGACTAACAAATCACAACTAAATACACACCTCACATAGAATAAAGGTATCAGGCTAAGTTTATTAAATCAGATGTTCTGAAATTCAAGGGCCTGATTTTTAATCAATATCGTAAAATACCACTGTCATCCCAGACCTCCCACGAACCAAGAAGCTCTGAACTGATCACTGGTTCAATTTTTTGGGCAATCTGTAACCAAAATTAATTCTGGAGGAGCAGGGACTGAATTCAGGTCTTTAAACAGCTGTGAGCATCAACTTGGCTTTGGTAGCAAGTTCAACCTGCAAGTATTAACTGTGGGCTTTGCTTTCTTGCTACAAAAGTTGGGTTCTGAATACAAAAGGTTAACACTGAATAGCTTCCTTAGATTAGATTAAAAATGCCAGGGAAAACACTTCTTTACACTTAGTTCCTGCTTTAGCAGGGTGGGACAGACCAGGTCAAGCATTTAGATTTTGTAGTAACAAACTCTGTCTGGAAGAGCAAGGAAAATATCTTGTCTATAGTTTAACAGATTTTGATGTGTGGTCTAAACAAAGTTTATTTAAAACTAAAATTTGAAACTAAAACATGCAGTAAAATCTCACAACACACTCCCTGAACAGCTCCTTGCAGAGATGCTTTGAGTCCTGCCTATTCTTGGGGCAGCAGCTTTCCCTGTCCCAAAGAAAGGGAGGAAAAACTGTGGAGATCCATCCCAGCTTGGGAATTCCTGCGTTTCCATCACTCTGTGCCTGCTTCCCAAACCTGTGATGTGCCCCAGGAGCTGTGTGTGTGTGTGTGTGTGTATGTATGCACCTCGGGCACACAGAAATACAAATCTCTGCACCCCAAAACTTGAGGGATGCGCCTCTCTGTTCGCCCTGGTATCGGGGTGCAGATGCACAGACACAGCAGCCCTGACTGCCAA
>VRYO01002784.1:5310237-5327764 GCA_009812075.1 Sialia sialis
GTTTGAGGGCACCTATTCAGATATTAGAGGGACCCCAGCCCCGGTTTGGGGAGACTCTTAAATTTTGCCTGGTTTGATGGTGAGCCCAGCCCTGGTTGGGGGGGGGGATCGAGCCGCATTTGGGGGGACCCCAGTCACAGTTTCGGGGGATCCCCAGCCTGGTTTAGGGGTACCCAAGCCACAGTTTGGGGAGGGACTCATTTGGATTTAGTGAGATGCCCAAGCCCCATTTCTGAGAACCTCCAGCCCCAGTTTGTGAGGACTCTGGGCCCAGTTTGGAGCTGCCCAGTCAGATTTAGGGGAATCCCAGCCCTGGTTTTAGGGGATCCAGGTGGATTTAGAAGATCCCCAGCCCCAGTTTGTTCTTCTCCTGGTACATTTTTCACTCCTTGGCAGCTGAAGGGTTTCCCTCACACTCTGTTCCGTTGTACTCAGAGGGATTTTGGCTGAGAACGAGGTGTGTGCTGGCATCGAATCCTTAAACTACTTCAAATTAAGGATAAAGTGATAATTAGGGTTATAATTAAAGGGCAGTTCTAAAAGCAGCCAGCCAATAAACACATAAAGCAGTCAGTGACTAATCCTTATCATTCCACATAACATCTATAATGATTCTATCTTGGCCCTATATAAACTTTCCCTTCCCATTTGATGATTTTTCTATCAGCTCTCTCTGAGACTAATCCAGAAGATAACACATACGATGTGCTTTAACATCACAGAAATACAGTCTTTGTACTTTAAAACAATTTAACTTACAATTGCTATTACTCAATTAAATAACACAGTCTGATATATAATTTGGTTTTAGTCACATTTTGATCTGACAGTTGTGGCAAGTTCTTGAGCAACCCTCTCAGAGCCTACACTGGAAAAATTATAACGTTCTGTGATGAATCAATCTTACATAAAAAAATATGGCATTTTCACAACTATCAAGGGAAATCACAAGAAAGACAAGAAAATATTCACTCCCCTAATGAGATGCAACCTATTAAGCAAACAGAAAATCTTTTCTGTTTTGTTATAATTATCTAGTTATTAGAACACTCATATCCCGTATATTGAGGGTCAGGGTCTGCTTGGATATAACTTCAGTGCATTTCCTACAGCCCAGGGCCAAATTCTACCCCATATCCAAGTTCTCCCAATCTCTGCTTGGATGAAGTTTCACATTTTACATTCACCTGGGCAGGAGTCAGAGCTCAGGTTTCTCCTTTCCTTTGCTTTAATCAGCCAGCTCCAGTTCCTGAGGAATTCACATAAACCTAAGAACAAGAAAAACCCTACAGCCACATGCTTAAGGTGCTTCCTCAACCTCAGTGCCCACAGTATTTTACACAGAGACGTTTCAGTGAAGGTTTCTTGACATCCCACATGAACACTGGCATTTAAAGAACAGCATTTTTTTGCTTTGAAGCACCAGAGGAACTTTAATTTTCTCATTCCTGCTGTCCCAAATCCTTTGCTGGGTTCAGTCAGGCTTTTTAGGCAGCCAGAATTGATTTTGTGCAGGAAGATAAAAAGGGTAAATGATCTTTGATAATCTGACAACAGCAGAGAACACAACTGGAAGCTGCTCAGTTGTTTAAAGATATTTTAGATGAGAGGATAAGATTTTAGGTCTGATACACCTTGTTTTGCTTCTGACCCTAAAGACCAACAGACACTTTGGAAAGGATTTCTCACAGCTCTCATATCCCACTCTGCCCTCCCACACTGCCAAATTTTGAGGCAGATGCCCTTTTAGATCCAAAGTGAGGAACATGAGGCTGCTGCAACAGCTGCAGGCTCTCAGCTTGCCCTGGAGGAGAGGACATGAGATCCCAGAGCTGTACCAGGATAAAATCATCTCTCATCATTAACTGCTCTGCCCTTCAGCTCCACATTAAACCATGCGGCAAAACAGCTCCTCTGTCTCCCCAAAATGTGTTATTTTAATTAGCTTTTCTGATAAGACTCAATCTAATCACCTTTACCTTTTAAGCTTTGTATTCTCATCAGCTGTCCTGCTGGCAGCTCAAAGAGATCCAGCTCTCCCAGGAGGAAATCCTGCCTTTGGACAGGTGACAAAGCCAACCACACTGAGCTGCCCAAAGCTTTGATTCTCACCTCTCTGCCACTACAAAGGCAAAGGGCTGTGTTTTTGTTAGAGTTTGGAAGTCAGAAGGCACTGTAAGAGGAAATAAGGACACGAGCATGCAGCTGGTTTTAAAATTCTACACTTCCTTTCAAAAGATTTAATAGCATAATCTCCAGTAACCCTAAAAACCACAAAAAAACTGCCTGAAATACAGATCAAAAAATACAATGACCCTCCCACCAAAATTAAACACCACACAGTTGTAGTCTTCTCTTAGCACAGAGGGGTCATTCCAGGAGGGCAGCTGCCTTTGGGAACTGTCACTGGGGCAAAACTACAGACAACAAAATGAAGTGTGAACACTAAACTTGCATATTTTTCCCTGGATTTTCATTCAAAGCTCCAGGTACCCACCAATCTGCAACATCTCTTTGCATAAGCAACTACATTTACTATTTGTTTAAACTACAGATTTCACTGAAACATTTAACATATCACAGCAGGGCCTCAAACATCCCTGACAGAGAGAGACAAAAACTGGAAAGTCTCTGCTTAAAGTATTCCCCCTGCTATTTGTCTGTGGAACAAACTTTAAGTTCCTGAAGTTTCTCACTTAGATAAGTAGTATCTGCCTCGGTGAGGTTTTCAGAATCTGGCAGGTTTTCCAGGAATCTGGTTCCTGCACAGGGCTTTCCTGTGATGGGATCTATGACATTGCCAACCTTGAACACAATTTCAGCCAGTTCGTGTTTCACGTGTTTGCTCCTTCGCTCGGGCAGTGCTTTCAGAAGAACAATGTCTCCAACAACACATTGCTGCAGTGGGTCATGGGCAAAATAGGTTTTTCTTTTGTTAAAGAACTGCAAAAGGAACAAAAAGAATAAAAAAAAAAACACCTTGGTATTGTATTTCAAAATTATGCGATGGGTAAATCTATAATTAACATCAAATAAATAAATTTCACTGAAGTCTTTATCTTTTTTGTATCTTTTAAGGTGAGATTCAGTTTGGATCATGAAGAGAAATGCAACTGTGCACTCTACAGGTTCTCCACAGAAAGCACAGCACTACCCTTCTCAATCTCTTGCCAGGAGAGTGTTGTCAACTAAGCCTGGAGGAAAGCAGGAAAGGGAAGAAAAAGCTCTGAAATCTGCATTTGGAAGTTCTTCATGTGAGTTTGCTTGCTGAAATAATTTTTTTTAATATAAAAAGTCTATTTTTTTCTTATTGGAACAGCAGAATTCAGAATCCTTTAAGAAATAAATTAGGTTAAGAAATAAAACTTATTCTACTGGATAAAATGTTGAAATGGACTCCACAAGACCCATTTCGCAATCCTGACTCTATCCTTAACCTTCTGGTCACCAAAAATAACTTATTCTACCTCCATGTACCACTGTTTCCCAATTTAAAATGGAGAAAACACAATTTTTAACATTCCTGTTTGAAGTGCATTGACAAGGGACAAATTCAAGATCACAGAAATGTTACAATTATGCATACAGAAAAAAAACAGCTATAAAATTTATGGTACAAGCGACTAATAAACTGTCAAGTCCCCCAAGCATGCTCCACATCGACATGAAAAAACGAAATCTAAGTGTGAAACAACAAAAGCTTACCTTCCCAAAAAGATCAAATGAAGTGCATTAACAAGGCACTTCAAAGAAATACATTTAGCAGGTAATTTGTAAGTCCTCAGCACTCACTGCTTTTCATCCTCTGCACTCACCCCCACAGCCAGATCCTTAGGGAGTTTGGTTTGTAAAGAGTCATCAAAACTGAATTTTCAGAGTCAAATCAGCAAAAAATACAAAAGCCAGCAGGCAAGAGAAGTTGTTCACTGGTGTTACCTTTAGCAAGTAGGGATCCAGCACGAGCCTTGTCACTCTCACTTTGGCAGTTTTCTGCATTTTGGTCCCAATCACTTTGCCCACTATCCATTTTGCATGGATAGCTCCACGTGGGACAGACATTGTTCAGGTATGGTCATACAGTGCCTGGCAGCAAGAAAAGCAGATGTGTTATTGGAACAAAGTAAAAAACATCAAATATTCCTTGTTTTAGGCTAACAGCTCCATTGGGTAATTTTGTTGGAAGAACAGTTCAGAACTCTGAAAAGTTTATTGCACCAGCTCAACCTTTTTGACAATATAGAAGGGATGTCACAGTGTCCTCGCTGTCAGTAAAAGTGGAGAGAACAGCATGAGGACAAGACCTTATCCCACAAAAATCCCTTGAAATTACCACAAATAGAGAAAAAGTGTAGCTGTGGAAATTATTCATTTCACTCACACTCCAGCAGCTGTTTTGGCTGGAAACCTGTTCGTCAGAACAGAGTGCACCCACAGCTTTTGTTCAAAGTCACCTGCTTCTGTGCCTCTCATTATCAGCTGAGCTGATGAAACCTAAGCAAGGTAACGAGCTTCTCAAGCCATACATGACACATCAAAGATCTCTCTGATCTACAGTACGTGTATTTGCTCTTAAGTTCTTTCCTGCAAGTAAATTGTATTCCATAACCTTATTCGGTTTAGTTGGGAAGAGCTTTCTGTACCACTCTGGCAAGAGTCAGGGGAAAAATCAACAGAAGATTCAATATTAAAATTGATGGGAGATTAATGACCATTTATTCTCCTATTCAGATACAACCAACACCTGTGAATTCTCCACGCCAGCAAACCTGTAAGATACTTGCTTTGATATCGCAAAACACTAAAAGAAGAGTTTAGGGACACAGCTATAGGATGAAACACTTCAGCGAATACTCGGGGGCTGCTTTTCCCTTGCCTGACTGAGTTGTGGGGGCTCGGGGCTGGAAGGACTCAGTGTAGGGAGCATTCCTGTACTCCAGGGCTAAACACCCCACACAGACAGGGCTGCGCAGCACGGGCAGAAAAGGATAAAAGAAGAAACGAAAGCACAGAGGGAGCCCTCAGCCCGCCCCCCACAGCGCTCCGCGCCAGGCCCTGCCCCGGAGCAGCCGCGCCAGCAGGGCCACACAGGCAATGAGGCTCAGCTGGACGGCTCATGCAGTAGCCAGGGCACAGCCCCGGTACACGGAACCCCCACAGACCAGCCCCAGGAGCCCCGGCCCCTCTCACCGCCGCTGCCGCCGCCGCGCCTCGGGGGCCTTAAAGGGACGGGCCCGGAACGGGCGGCGCCGAGCACGGAAGCGCCGCGCGGCGGGAAGGGGCGGGGCCAGATGGGGGGGCGGGGCTTCCCGGGCGTATTTAAAGCAGCCTCCGGCCACCGCCCCCTCAGAAGCTGTGAGGGAGGAGCGAAAGCGGGTGTTAGCGTTGAGGAGTTATTAAAGCTGAAAGAGATCTTTCAAGGGTGGTAGAGGGTCTGCAAGGGAAGCCTTAAGAGGAATGGCTGAGGTCACTTGGTTTGGTCAGTTTGGAAAAGATGGGATTGCGGTCAGACCTCGTTGTGGTCCTCAATATTCTCATGAGGGGAAGAGGTGGGGTAGTTACCCATCTCTTCTGTCTCATGTGTTCCAAGGCTTTAGGAAATGGCTGGAGCTGAGTCAGGAGAGGTTTCTGATGGATATCAGGGGAAGTTTTTTCACCCAGAGTACAGTGGAGCAGTGGAACAGAGCTCCTTGGGGCAGTGGTTATGGCACCAAAGCTGGCAGAGCTCAAGAACTCAGATAAACGATGGGATTCCTGGGATGTTCTGTGTGCTGTCAGGAGCTGGACTCGATGTTCCTGATGGGTCCCTTCTAGCCCAGGATATTCTGTGATTCTTTGCTTGTCAAGTCCAGCTGCTGCTACAACCCCAACCACATCACCCAGCACCAATCCAGACATTTCCAGGGATGGCAACCCCACCACCTCCCTGGGCAACCTGTTCCCCTACCTGACCACCCAAACAGTGAAAACATTTTTTCTAGTATCTAATCTGGATCTCCCATCTCAGTTTCAGGCTGTTTCTTCTTGTCTTCTCACTGCAAGCATGGTAAAAGTGTGATCCTACCTGAGCACAAATTCCTCTCAGGTAATTGTGGGGGTGATGAGGTTCCTCCCTGAGCCTCCCCTTCTAAATAAACACAGGATGTGGGTGCTGAGGGACCCCTTTCCATGGAATTTTGGGCATGGAGCTGCTCTCAGTGCAGCCTCTTGGAGGTTTCTGCACATTGGCAAGTGTTGTGCTTTTCCCCCTGCTGTTAAGTGATCAAATCTTGAATGGTTTTCCACGTAAATCTGGAATAATTATAGTAGATATGGAGTGAGAGCTGGCCTGTCCTTGCTATCCATAACCTGGCAGATATTCAGTTTCTGTAAATCTGTATATACAATGGAGGGTTAATATAAAAAATAAACAAACAAACAAAAAACCCCAAACAAACAAAACAACCAAACTCAAACCACTAAAAAACTGAATAATGGCCAAATTATTGGACTTTGAGGTAATGTGCTCTGGGTTTTTCCCTGTGACTTCAGGCTGAGGCCATCCCTGTTTTTATTTAAATTCACTTAAATTTAAATTTATTTACATTTAAACTTATTTAAATTTACCACTTCCTGCTGGTATTTTGGCTGCTGCCCAGTTTTGAGCCTTGTTCTCTTTTTGGTGTGGGTGTCCCACAGTCTCTCACAACAGGAAGAGGACAGGTAGGGAATCATATTTAATTAACAGCACAACTCCAGGCAGTTTCCCTTCTTAAGGTGGCTGATATGGGGAGAACAGGAGGCACAGCTGAAATAATTTAATCAGATACCATCCCAGCAGTTATTCGAGAGTTCATTACCAATTTTTACAGCTCTCCAAGGCAAAACTCGTGGGCTTCTCTTATTTTAGTGCCTGGTGAGTTGAATTTGAGAGCAGGGGAGTTGGGAGGAGCCCTGGTGCAGGCAGGAAATGGTTAAGAGCCGTTCCTATCACCTGGGAAAGCAATCCTTTGATTTTTCAGAGGGCGCTAACATGCTGCAGTTCATGGAAACAAAGGGAAGGGGATCAAGTAGAAAAGTTGTTCTTGGATTTTATTCTCACTGGCAGAACTTGTGAGGGCTGGATATTGATGTCTGCGGGGAAAAATACCGAGTTTTTGAATTAAAAGGGAATTTTCCCCCTCTTATTATCGTCATTCAAAAAAGGATCTGTGAGGTAAGTCTTGATTCCAACTGGTGACTTTAGATAACTTCTTTTTAGAGTGAGGGGGAAGAAAAGCCTTTATCTTGCTGCCCCATTTTAAAGCAGTGAATTCTTTGCTTGGATTGTTCCTCGGGCAGGGAGCACAGGCAGGAGCGTGAGTCAACAACTGCACAAAGCCCACGACGCTCGCCTGTGTTGTCTGCATTCAAATCGCTCGCATTAATTCCTGAGCTGGAGTATGGAAATTCGGCAACTGGGAGAAACATAATGAGTCAGGGGAATTTGCCACTCGGAGTTGCAGTAAATATTTCAGCGATGACACTCTTTCAAACTGTGGTAGTGGCTGTGTTAATGTGCTTTTGTAGTGTTTGCTTCAAGCATCTTCTGCTGGTGGCTCTTAAAATAATTCCCAAGCCTTGTCTCTTGAATCCTCGTTGCTTTCTCAAAGGTTTTTTATTTCCAGCTCCAGTAAGGAATTTTCAGCATCCAGTAAGGATGATGCTGATCTGTAAGTGTAGATTAATTTTGGGGCGCAGGAGAGGACTCTCAATTCCCATTAATTCTTTGCCTGTCTGCACCCGAGTCCTCACCTCAGAAAGTGCTGCTGGATTTTCTGTGTGTGAAAACAGATGATTATTGTCTCGAGTGTGGCTGCCCCGAGTGTGATGGATGGTGAGAGCTGTCATGAGAGCCAGTGCCACGTGAAGGGAAGTTTTTACAGCCCTGGAGAGCCCTGCGGAGCCGCATCCACTCACCTTGAGCGCAAATTGCACTCTCGCTCTTGGGCAGCTTGAGATGTCTGCGGTGGATTTATTGAGATGTGAGCCTGTGCTGGTGCTGATTTCACTTTTCTCTCTCTCCCTGAGAGTGGGTTCTGCTCTGTGCTTCCTCCCCACGTGGATCAAAGCACAGAGCTGACCCAGATCAGCCCCGCTGCTGCAACACTCACCGGGCCAGTTCTTCCTGCTCCCGCTGCACCCACACTCTGCCCCTGCTTCCCATTGTCCAGGAGGGACCACACTCACATCCAATGTCCCTCCTTTCATCTCTGGACTCTTTCTTCACGTTTTATCCCCCATCGCTGTCTTTCTGTTCCCCTCCCCACACCAAGCTTTTATCAGCTGCCCCTGCTCATTCCTGAGCTCTGTGTTCCAGGTTCTGCCTGGGCAGGAATCTTTTATCACCCTGCCCTATTTTGCATTCATGCTCTGATCATCGCGTTTTGCTCCTTCTGGATCCCTGTGGCACCTGCAGGAATAAATCACTGGAGCAGGAGCTCTGTCTTGGAGCATTGATTCCCACTTAAAGGCTGTTGGTAGCAAGGGATTGCTTTTGCATTTTAAAAAAAATTGCAAACCCACATCTGTCCTCTTTATTTGAAAAAATTCTTTTTCTAACATCTCATCTTTCTAAGTGCTCTTGCTTCTGTTGTCAGGATCTGACATTCATTTCAGCTATTCAGTGTGAAAACCCTTTCCAATTTCTTTATGAGTGCTATTGATTAAAATGCAGTTTACTTTTCTGGGGAAAATTTGATATTCAAAAATGTCTTTTTGCTGTGAGTCAGAATGTACTTTTCCATGGAATAAAAATTCTGGAAAGAACAGAAAAAAAAAATGCCATTGGAAATGTTGAACAAATTATATTGTCATTTCAACCTGGTTATATAAGAAAAAAGAAATAACTTCAAAGTCCAAATGAGAAGCTCTGGTATTTTCTCATATTTTGAGAAAATTAGTACATTTTTCTCCAGCTGCTCAATTTTATCTGTTCAGAATTTTCCATATGAAACTCTGAGAATGTTCTGTACTGGCCCTAACTCCAAGTTCCCATTTAACTCAGCTTCAGGTTACATATTAAAAATGAATTATGAAGCTTTTTTTTCTCTTTAGTTTTCAGCCATTGATGTTTCTTCTAGAAACTAATAAAACTATTTCCAGTTTTGTGTAGAAGTCTCAGTAGTTCTCAGGCTAGAAATGCTACATCCAATGGTAAAATTATTTACAGTTTTGAAGAAAACTGATGGAAGAGAGCTTTGGAATGCAACAGGTTAAAATTTAATTTTGCAGAGTAGAGATCAAGAAATGCCTGCAGTAATTTACTGCTGGTCAGGATGCCTCACATGATGCTCTCCCTGTCAATATTGCTGTGGTCATTTTGAGGGTTTTCAATATTCCCTTTTTCATTCATTAAAAACTTTGCTGTGCTAAGTAGAGAGGAACTGAGCTCTGCTCAGCTGGGTGTACTGAGCTGAATAAACTAGAGAGGAAAGTTTGTGGCAGGATCTGGTTTTCAGTGTAAAATATAATCCCTGAGGAGCAGGGTTCCCTGGGGGTGATGGCATTGGGCTCTGGGTGAGCTGTTCCTTGGCTTTCCCTGGTTTGTGGTGATGTGGCCAGAAGGGACCAGCTTGGGAGAGTTTTGAGGGTTTAGGTCCCTCCTGTTATCAATGAGAGAAAAAAGTCTCAATTTTTAGCACAATTTAAATTTGTTTTATTTTATATAGACAGAGCAAAGCAGCACTGGGGAGGCTTGAGAGGTCACTGCTCACTCCGTGCTCCACCAAATTTTGGTTTGCAGCTTCTTTTTATACTGTTGTCCCTCGTGGTAATCAATAATTTTTGGTTTCTTGCTGTCAAAGTTTAGCCAGGCAAGCAGTGGTAGCCGAAATAAACATCCATAAAGTCTCTGGGAGTCAGTGCCATAGATAAGCATCTGCTCTTGGTAGATAAAACTTCCAGAAATTGGGAAGTTCTGGTCTTGTAGATAGGCAGTCATTGATAAAAGAAAGGCAGGAAGTCTGATTTTGCAAAATCAATCAGAATATTTAGAAACATAATATTCATAACAGAGGGATTTAAAACAGAAGATTTAATCACATTTTTCCTCTATCGAGGGTCACTTCAGACCTCAGTATTCTGGTTTATACAAACTTTAATACTTTCATGATTAACATGAATCTTTTATTGATTATCACACTCCTGTCTTGAGGACAGTGCTATCACCTTCTTCTGGGGGGAAATTCAGAGAGGGAAATGCCACCCTGAGCTTTTCCAGCACTGTAATATCCTGATTATTCTGGCATTTTCCTCAATGTGGAAATTTGCCACTTCATGAATCCCGTTATTCCTTGTCCATTCCAGAACTTGTCCTTTCTGCTCTAACCAGTGCTTTCGTCTTACCACAGGTGATTTTGTAGCCCTTGGAGCTCTCCTTTGGACTCTCCCTTCCCAGCTCCAGAGGCGGTGCCCCAAACCCAAGCAGGATTTCAGCAGAAGCCTCAGCAGAGCCAGCTGGAGGGAGAGGATTTCCCAGCTGCTCTCGGTGGTGTCAGGATGAATTTCCTCCTGAGCTCATCTTCCCCTTGCTGAGTTGCCTCAATCGCTTGTTCTCAGCTCTGCCTCTGATGCCCCTATGATTTGGTAACTATTTTATCTCTTCCCTGCCTCAACTTCCCCAGAATCTGTAAAGAAAATCTTCCATATCTGTTTCACCTCCTAAACCACTCAAAATTTGTGGGTGAGTGGCACAAACTAAGTGAAAGATCAATACATTTGCAAGCCAATTTAGAGCTCAGCAGAGAAAAAAAAAAAAAAAAGGAGCAAAATATTTTATAAAATCCTGGAAGGTGCAGGCAAATGGAAATTTTCAGTTGAAACTAGGGCTTTATTTTGGAATTCCTCAAGGAGAGATTGGAATTCTGCCACACTGTAATAGTCTTGTATGGCAGGAAACCAGGAGTGCCTCAGTCTCCTGCCCTGTGCAGTTCACAGATTCTCACTGCATTACACAGGTTTGACCTGTTAATTTTATAAAGTAAAAAGAAGCAGAAACCTTTACAGGTTGATTTCCTGTGCTCAGAAGGAAATGCCTGAGAGCTGCCTGGAGCAGATCCACACCATCACTTAACTCCAGCTTTCAATATTTGGCTTCCACAAAACCCTTGTAGCTGTGCGAGCAGCGTCTCCTCATTTTTTTCAGGTGGCATGGAGGTGATTGCATTTAAAATAGAAGATTTCTGATGGAATTTCCTGTCAGCTTCTGCAAAATTAAATTAATTTCACAAGGACTTCACAGGGAAAGTACCTGTTCTAAATAACTTTTATCATCATGAGTGAATAGCACAAGAGAATGTGGTAAAATCAGCTGAATTTCAATGCTTTTATTCTTGGCATTTGTATAATTTCAGGGAGTTAAAATCTCATGTTAGAAAGAAATCCAAGAGTTTAGTTGCTGAAGGAGCCAGAACTGATGGGAAGGGATGGTGTTGGATTTGACATCATCAAGTTTAGCTGCATTTCCTGGAGTTCTGCTGAGTGGGGGTGCTGCAGAGAGCCTTAGGAAAGAGAATTTTATTTGTGATAACCAAAATCTGAGAAAAGACAGCAATAACATTTTCTGAGCAACTTCCTTTAAGGAGCAAGCTACTTTTAAAAGTTTTTCTCTCAACAACCTCATTAAACACAAAAATTGCATCTTTAAGTTGACTTTATTCTGCATGTTTGGACTCATCCTTCTTTGGAATGTAACCAAGGAAATGCTGCTGAATTTCCACCATTCCTTGTTTGATTTCAGGTGTGGCTGCCCTCATCAGCTGAAAAATATGTCCATCAGAGGCCTGAAAAAGAAACAACCAAAAACTTTTAAAGTCAGGATTATAACAGTGGATGCTGAGATGGAGTTCAGCTGTGAGGTGAGAGTGTCAGCAAGTGCTGGGGAGTTGGGCAGTGCCCTTTATATTTGGAAAAAAATTGAAAAATTCAGATTTTCAGCTCTTGGATGGTCTTAAAACTGATGTGTTATTTTTATAAATAAGGGATATATATATATAAATATAAATAATCTCAGGTGTGTTCTTCTCTTAACTCTGTTCAGAACTTAAAGCTGCTTGCATGAAATCCATTTGACACAGCTAAATTAACACTAAACCTGCTTCCTTCATAAAATTCCAGTTGTTTGTAAGGATTCTTACTTCTCCATGAATTTTATTTTTTTGAACTGACACAACTCTTTAAGACACTTCCAGCTTAGATAAAGTGCTCAGAGCTGGTGCTAAGATGTTGCTTCTAAAATAATTTATAAAGTGGTACTTTTGTTGATCTGGGACATTCTTTTCCAATTTACCATTTATAAACTCCAGTTCTTTACCTGCAATGGATGTTTGGTTGAAGAGAAAAAAGGATTGCTGAAAAAGCTGGCAGTTCTATTAATTACGGCTATCTGATAATTGATTCGGGAAATCATGACTGAAAAAAATATAAATGATCAATTGCTAAATAAATTGGGTTGTACTGTTGAAGGGACAGACCTGTCCCTGATTAATTAATTCCTAATCATCCAGAAAAGCAAAACAAGACACACAGGTATTTTGGGGAGTTAGAAAACCCAGTTCCAATGGGACTGGCAGTTTTAGTGAGAGCTGACTGTTCTGTGAGCCATTTAATGTAATTTATTAGATCCTTCAGAAACAGAATAGATTAATCTTGTATGACTGCTGCACTGGAGTACTTGCAGGCAGAGTTGTGACAATAAAGGATTTGGAAAATTTGATTTAGAGATCAGAGTCCTTGTTAACAAATTGTGTATTCCTTCCTTTGCTGCCTCTCTTTTTGCCCCAGACACAGCTCTTTTGCTGAGATGATTTCCAACTTTTCACTCAAATACTGCCTAAAAGTTCATTTTTTTTTTGCCATTCAGTTTTTACTTTTAGCAATTAGATAAAATCATCTTTCTGAAATGTGGCCAAATAGAAGAAACAGATGAGGAGTTTCTTTGGTGGAAGAAACAAGGAATCAGAGGATTGTGAATTTGGGACCTTGAGTCAAAGCTTGCCCTGTGTGGCTGCTAAGTTGAAATGAAACCATTTAAGAAGACTCATTTAAATCAGAGTTGGATAAAGCTTGGCCTGGTGCCACTGAAATACCTGAGGGGTGTGAAAGGTGGATGTGCTCTCATTGTTCAGCATTCCTACCCGTGTCCTGAGTTGATTTCCCCTGGCTTCTACTCTGTCTCTGCAATTTGGATAAGCCATTGAGTCAAAATTTTGGACAAATATTAATAAAGACTTGCTACATCCCAGGAAATCAGTGGTACAATCCTCATTCCCTCAAGTGCTTGGTGCTTAAATGACTCCAGCTGCTCTGGATGTGTCTGGAGGAGAGGAGGTGGAACCAGCAACTCTGACACAGCAGCAAGAATATTTCATTAAAAACCTAAAGGTTCACAGGAGAAAGGGGTAAAACAGAGCAAATTCATTTAGGATATACATTTTCTTCTTGATTTTTTTCCTCTCTTTCAGATGAAGTGGAAGGGAAAGGATTTGTTTGACCTGGTGTGCAGAGCCCTTGGTTTGAGGGAGACTTGGTTCTTTGGCTTGCAGTACACAATTAAAGGGATGTGCACGTGGTTGAAGATGGACAAAAAGGTACAGGAGACAAAAAGGGTGGGAATTCATTATTTACTTCTGTAAATATTGACTTTCTGGAGCACAGGAGATTAAGCGATGTGCTCCATGACAACTCACAGTTTGACATGGTAGCTTTTTTTTAAGGCAAAAATTGGATTATTTGCTCTGATTACTTCTATCCCATTTGACCTGGAGCATCCCACACTAATCACCACAGATTGCTGTTAGATTAAAGCTCAGAATTACCCTCCCCTCTAAAATATGGCCAGGCTGCTTTAAGTGGATTATTGGCTGCTTTCTGATTTTCCTCTGGAATATTACCTTGAGACACTCATGGATCCTTTCTGCTGCTGATTTTAATTTTATTTTATCTCCAAACAGGTTTTAGATCAAGAAATCCCCAAAGAGGATCCCATTAGCTTTCATTTTTTGGCCAAAT
Source organism: Sialia sialis (assembly GCA_009812075.1). Lineage (NCBI taxonomy): Eukaryota > Metazoa > Chordata > Aves > Passeriformes > Turdidae > Sialia > Sialia sialis. The sequence goes on from VRYO01002784.1 coordinate 5,324,263, forward strand.
TCTACCCAGAGAAGGTAGAAGAGGAACTCTTACAGGAAATTACCCAGCATTTATTCTTCCTTCAGGTCAGGAATGGTTTTGAACCATGAATTCCTTCTGTATTTCCCCCAGTCCTTTTGCATTGTCTTTGATCTTGTTGGCAGCTCAGGATAATTTTGCTTGCTTCAGCTGCCTCAAGAACTTTGTAGACATTATTTTTATGAAATACAAACATCTCTGCTGCCTGCTGTGGGTTTGTGTCCAGGTAAGCTGAATGTTTCATCTTCTGCAGGTTTTTGTGACAACACCCAGCAATTTGGGGGATAATTCCAAACCTGAATAATCCAGGCTTGTTTTACTCCTTAATATGTGTTAAAAAAATAAAATTCATGCAAAGCTGGAACTGCTGTAAGAACTGTGAGGCTTTTGGGGAGATCTTGTGCTGGAGGGCAAAACCTCTAGAAAACAAGAACTCCCTAAACCTTCATTTTGGATTCTAGGGATAAAAGATCATGGAAATTTGCTAAGCATTCTGAAATGCAGGTTTGTTCACCTGGCAAGGTTTTAGAGGAGCAGAGCAGCAGACACCATCTGAGCTCCATCAAAAACCAGATGAAGCAGCAAATTCTTGGAGCTTTATCAAAAATAGAGATGGATCAAGCGGGAAAAGCTCCACAGCTGAGTTTGGGATGGTCACTTCCATTGTCTGGGACATCCAGCTTCTCCCCTGAGCTGCTCTGGGGTCTCTCTGGAAGTTTCTGGAGTGTTGCTTTATTCCAGCAGGATGTGTCTGTGCAGGTAGCTGGGGTAAATTCAGTCTGCAGTTGGAATAAACCCAGTAAATTCCCCTGTGTCCTGAGGAGGATGTGCTAATGAAATAATGGGGAAATGCTGCAGCTCTGAGGTCCAGAAACCCACCAGAACTTCATCCAGAACCTTGAATTTATTTCTTCAGCTAATTTTGGGAAGGAATGAGAACAGCAAAACTCTTCCTATTCTTTTAATCCTGATTTTTCCACTTTTTTTTTTTCTTTTCTCCTTGAACCTGCCTTAACTAGCAGATATGCAATTAGCAAATTCTTCTCATTCCAAAGTAGGAAAACAAGGCTGAAACAAATTGGAACTTGCAAAGTTTCCTGACTGTAAGAACTTCAGCTCACACCTGGATGCTAATAGGAAAAACATGTACAGACATCTGGATGCCTGAAGATTTCAGCTCTCCTGACTCTTCAGACCTTTGCAAATTAGTGTGGCATAAATGCCTGAATAAATGTCAATGACTAAAGCTAAATATTGTCTGCTTAAAGATAAGGTAATTTATTGCTTCTTCATGAAGTTTAACAAAAAGTCCTTGTAAAAACTGATCAGAAAAAAAAAAAACAAAAAAACAAATCCAAAACAATCCAGACACTTGTGGGGGATTTATCCACAATACTCTAAATTCTGGAGCATGATTTGCACTGTGGAGAATGAAGCTGAAGCTTTCCAAATTGGAAGAAAAATCTTTTCATTCTTTCCATTTTAACAGCTTAGGAAGAATGTTCCCTGCACTGTAACTCAGCTGCACAAATTGTGCTCAGCAGGGATTAAATTTAAAAGCAAAAACTTTCTTGGTGCTTCATTTCAGTCCCCAGCACCTAGAGAGATGTGTTTGTAAACAGAACTTGTGCTGGCTGAAGTCATTTTTCTATTTGGAGAGGTTTAATACAGTGAGCAATGCAAAATTTTGTTGTCTTGAGCTTGTTCCTAAGCTAAATACACCTGAGAGGAGGATTTGGGAAGATTAATTTCCCCTTCCCTCTTTAGGTTTTCAAACAGAAATTGCATAGCTGATTTAAAATCAAACACACCTTACAAACTATTACACCTCTGCTCTTGGTAGCAGCACAGGTTATTAAATTGAAAAGAATGTTGAAAGACTCTTTAGCTTTGTCTGATTGTGCTTAGACTATTGAGAATGAATAAATTAAGTTTTTTATTATTCAGCTTCTCTTTTGAGGGTCTCCTTTATTGTTTCATTCTGGAAAGCTGCAGAACATCTCATGGTTTTTACATGGCAGCTGCACAGCCCTGAGTCTGCTCTGCCTGGACCTGACCTCCAGAGATCCCTCCCAACCTAAAATCTGATGGAAAGCTGACTTTTCCAAATCAGGCAGAAATAAAAAAAAAAAAGAAGGATTGTTAAAAGAAATGAAGCACAGACAATAAAATGGATGTTTTATAGGATATTCTTTTATGGGACTCCTTATGTAAGTGTGTGCAGAGAGCTGACTGGCATTTTTGGTCTCATTAAATGCAATGCTAACTAAAGGCTTCCTGTGTTCCTGAATGCCAATTTCTTGCTGCTGTTATTAACTCCTAAAGGTGATATTTGCTGCCAAGTTACAGTCTGGGCATGTCTGCTTCCTTTTCAAGCCTGACTTAAGTCCTGACTTGGAGCTTCTTGAACTTGCTCCCTTTTTCTCTTGGTTTAGGTTAAGAAGCAGATCCTGGATGAGGAAATCTATTGCTCACCTGAAGCTACAGTTTTACTGGCTTCTTATGCTGTTCAGGCCAAGGTTTGTGCATAGAAAATCTTTTAAATTGACTTTTTTACTGGTTTAACAGCACATCTACACGGTGGTGTGTTAAACACAGTGGGGTTAAAATTTGCTGGTAAAGCTGGGAGGTATGAGCAGAGCTAGGAAAAAAAAAAAACATTAAATGCCACTACAAGGATTTTTTTACTATGCTTCTACAATTTAAGGGATTTGTTTGGACTTAACATTTTAGTGTAATCTTTCTTCAGGCTAGAATGATTTCCTGTTATTTTAAAAATTATCATGGATGCAGAATGTGGTCAAAATGGGAGGACACAAAGATTTTTTGTGTCCCTCAGAGCTCTGTTCCCTTCTTGCCACCAAGAGCTTGGCTTGCACTGTGGCAGGAGCTGCACACAATTTATTTAGCAGGGCTGTCCTTGTGTGCAGCTCCCATTCCTCTGCTTCAGAGGGTGAATTCCTGGGAGATTCCTCCAGAGCTGCAGTTTCCAGGATGGGATTGAAGGTTTCCAGGTTGGATTGGAGGTTTTCCAGGCGGCATTGAAGGTTCTCCAGGAGGGGATTGAAGGTTTCTAGGATGGGATTGAAATATTCCAGGTTAGCATTGAAGGTTTTCAGGTTGGAATTGGAGGTTTCCAGGTTGCCATTGAAGGTTTTCCCAACTGGGATTGACTTTTTTCCAGATGGGGATAGAAGATTTTCTAGGTTTGAATTGATTGAAACTTTCCAGGATGGGATTGAAAGTTTCCAGGTTAGCATTGAAGGTTTTCCAGGTGAGGATTGAAGATTTTTCCAGGTTGGAATTGATTGAAGGTTTCCAGGATGGGACTGGAGGTTTCCAGGTTGGCATTGAAGGTTTCCAGGTTGGGGTTGAAGGTTTCCAGGATGGGAGTGATTAAAGGTTTCCAGGTTAGGATTGGAGATTTCCAGGATGGGAATTGAAGATTTTTCTAGGTTGGGATTGGGATTTCCAGAATAGAATT
>VRYO01002784.1:5328764-5371857 GCA_009812075.1 Sialia sialis
TGGAAGGTTTTCCAGGCTGGGATGGAGGTTTTCCAGGCTGGGATGGAGGTTTTCCAGGCTGGCATTGATGTGTGAGTGGCTCAGGGGCTGTGTTGGAGCCACCTGCATGGAACAGGGGCTGGAAGGATCCCCCATGAACTGCTCACCTGAGGGGATGTGTGCAGGGGAACCAAAATAAAATCTGCCTCAGGCTTTCACTTCAAACTCCCTCCACGTTCTGCCTCTAATAAACTGAAATAACTTTTCTTTTTTTGGCACAGTATGGTGACTATGACCCAAATTTCCACGAGCCAGGCTTTCTAGCCCACGATGAGCTGTTACCTAAAAGGGTGAGTTAATTTTATACAAAACCAAGCCTTTGAACCTCCTCTTTGCAATGCTAGGGATTCACCAGAGCATTAAAAACTCTGCAAAATGACCCAGCTGTGAACTGCACCTCTGCATTCTCTTCTCTTGGGAGAGGCAGAAGTTGGATTTGAGTTTTCCAAGCTCCTTCCTTGCCCTGCAGGTGCTCAGGCAGTACCAGCTGACAGCAGAGATGTGGGAAGAGAAGATCACTGCTTGGTATGCTGAGCACAGGGGCATTGCCAGGTAGGAAACCTTGGCATTTCTTGCAAACTCCAAACATTTATTTATGGGATTTGTTGTCTTCAGTGGAATTCAGCCCATCTGGAAATGCAATTGAACAATGAATAGGATCTGTTAGCACCCAGAGGCAGCTTTTCCCAATATTTGGGTTCCATTTCTTTCTATTCTGGAGGCTTCTTAGTATTATTTTAATTGAATATTTTTCTCAAAACTTATTGATTTACCTTGAAGGGAGGAGAAAAGCGGGTGGAGAGATTCTCACTCTTTTTTGGTCTTGGCCAAGAGCTCTGTCCAAGAATCATTTCTCAATGAACTCCATTTCCTAAAGGAAATATATTAATGGAAAACAATGAAAGGGTGGTTTTCCAAGACATGGAGTGGCAAAACTAACACAAGGATAAGACTTTCAATGAATTTTAATGAAGATTACATTATGCATGAGTCACCTTTTGAAACAGGTGCAACTTTCCTGCCTTTATTCTGTTTTTATTATCCTTTTTTTCCCTGTTATTAAGAGGAAGATGGCAAAACTGAAGTAAGTTGGTACAAAGGACCAGATTGCCTTTTCTTTTCTAAGTGGGAAATGGAGAGTCAGACAGGAGAGAAAGGCTGGAAGGGAATTTCATAATCATGGCTTTATTCTCCAGGGATGAGGCTGAGATGAACTACCTGAAAATTGCCCAAGACTTGGAAATGTACGGTGTCAATTATTTCCCAATTGCTGTAAGTGCCTTATTTTAGCAGTTTTCACTTGCTTCAGATAATGGTGCTGTTCTTTTAAAATCCTCCAGGGAGGTTGGAATTGGGGCTCCTGACTTCTGCTTTTCCCTGCTGCTGGTTTTTTACTCACTTGGTTTTCTTGCCTGCAAAATGAGCAGGTGAATAAAACAGTTAAGATCAATATTTTAAAACCTCACTAAAGTTTTGAGTAACTCCAGGTATGGAATAGGAAGGAGGAATAATTTAAGCTGCTATAAGCCTAGAGAACTGAATTTATTTTTCCAGTGCCATCATTCCTAATATTTTATATAAACACCAATTTCCTAAAAGACAAACAAATATCAATATATTAAATATGTGCTTCTTGTCTGTGGCTGTTTAATGTCACCAGAAATGCCATTTACTGATCTCTCTTGTTTTTTAGCAAAATAAAAACCACACAGATCTCCTGCTTGGAGTTGATGCCAAAGGTATTCATATCTACAGCATTAATAACAGGTTCTCCCCCAATAAATCCTTTGAGTGGAGCTCTATCAGAAACATTTCCTGTAGTGAGAAAGAGGTATGATGGCTTTGATGTATTATTCTTTTTCCATGGGCATGGGTGTGGACTGGGGTTCTTGGAACAAGCTGAAAGCTTCCTCTGTTGAAATAATTTTGGGGGAGAAGGGGAAAATCCTGGGGAGCTTTGTTACAAAACTAAAAATAACATCCCTGCCTTGCAGATGAGCTCGAAACCTCAGCTCCCTGAGGCTGCTCTGAGCTCTGATTCTGTTCTGGCTCCTTCCCTGCTGCTTGGCCTTTGCAAAACAAATGTGTTGATCTCTGAAAAAGACAGATATTATGAATGCCACCATGCCTGGCTTCCTCAGTTATCCCAGCAGGAATTCCATGATCCATAAAACCTTAATGCTGTTTGCACACGCAGAAGCTGAGGCTTGGAGCCCAGTGGCAAGAGGAGACATGCAGGGAGATGTTAATGGTTTTCTGCCTCACTTCTCACTTTGTTGGGACATGATTTCACTCCCCACCACTGCCATTTCACTGTGAAGCCCAGCTTTTGCTTCTAGAAAAGTGAAGGAGTGGGGAAAATTTATTCTCAGTCCAAATCATGGGCTGCATGGAAGGCTATAATCAGAAAAAAAACCCAAGGAAACTACAGGGCTACTGGAATACCTGGAATTTGTCAGCCAAAGTGCAGCACAGCCTGTTCCATTTTCTGTGGGCCTTTTGGAAAACAGAAAACTGAGATCTAAAATTGAGATGAGATTTTAGATTCATGTCCATTAAATCAGAGAGGACTACAGGTTTGCTGCCTCCAAAACAGTTTTGATATCATCAAACTTTCCCTGAAATCTGTGAATAAACTGCTTTAATTCTCTATTGGGGGGAAACTGGGCAGCCCTGTGTTTTAGCTTCCCTTGATTCAGTGCCACGTCACAGCCTTGCTCCTCAAAAGGAGCCAGTTATGACCTGGAGGGTGAAAGGAGCTGGTGATTCTGGTGATTCAAATGCTCTGGAATTATACAGGAATTACCCAGCAAATGAATTAGAGGGACAGAGTGCCAGGGAACCTGTGAGATACAAAAAACAGGGCCTTGAACAAAAAAAGGGGGGCATTATTTTGTTCTGCAGCCAAATAGAGCACAAGGTATGGAGTGAAGCACTGAGCTGGCAGCAGGAAAACCCTGCCTGGCCTCTGGGGACAGCTTGGGACTGGAAAATTGAGGAATTCTGCAGGACTTTCAGCTGCTGCTCTGAAGAACAAGTCCTTAGGCCCTTGGCACATTTGTTTATCCATTCAGTTGTTGCTGTTCTGAGAGGTGTTGGACATTTCCCTGGCTCTAAGGCAGGATTGCTGCTGTGTCCTGTTCTGAAAACCAGGGCTTGTTGCAGAGCTCTGGGGACAGTGGGCAGGGCACAGGTGGCATCAGGAAAATCCCCATCCACACTGGCACAGGGTTTGGCCTGGGGGTTTTTCCTCCAATACAGCCTGATTCTATGGAGAAAAAAAACAGTTTTACATCACTCTGCCCCTGTTTGTGCCATAAATCACCCAGAGAGAAGTGGAGATGTGCACAAGTTTGAGTTGGTTTTAACTAAACTTTCCTCCTCACTGTGCTTTCTTTCTTTTGTTTTTCCCTTTTGCCTGTGTAGTTAACTATTAAACCCCTTGACAAAAAAGCAGAAGTCTTCAAGTTCTTTTCCTCTCAGCTCAAAGTGAACAAACTGGTGAGTGAACTGCTTTCCTGCTTTAAAGGCGAGCCTCACTGAGAAATACTGTTTGTAAACAAAATTGTCATCTTGGGATCTCAGCCTAGATCAGCCTGTGCAATTCAGGACAATGGGATCAGAGGGAGATGAAGGACAGGAGCAATTTCTGATCATGTTACAAATTTACCTCAACTCTTGTGTGCCTGGCTATGAGCCTGTCCTGGGTGCTGAGGTCAGAATTGTCCTGTGACACCAGGGTGGGCCTCTTTGTCCCTCTGGCAGGGGCACAAATCCATCAAAATCCCATTTGCTTTGCCTTCCCTGTCCAGATTTTCCAGTTGTGCATTGGAAACCACGACCTGTTTATGAGGAGGAGAAAAGTGGACTCCATAGAGATCCAGCAGATGAAAGCACAAGCCAGGGAAGAAAAAGCCAGAAAAAAGGTAAATTCTTCCTGCTCCTCTGTTGTAGAAGACAGCGATCATTATTGCAGCTGCTCCTGGATTCCAGCAGTGTGTGTGGGAGGTGAGGGAGTGCAGCAGGAAAAGCTCTGTGGCATCTGAGGAGGTCAGAGGTGTTTGTGTGGAGAGGTGATCCCAAAGATTTGGGGCACAAAACAGATCAAGGGCTCTCCCAGCAGTCTGAAATAACCTGTCAGTGCTGCAAAGTTCAGGCAGCTTCAGCATCTCTGCTGAGCATCCCCATCTTCATCCGATGCATTTCACTCAGGCCCAGGTGAGACTCTGCTGCAATCCCACCAACTCTTGCTCCTCCTGCTTCCAGATGGAGAACCAGAGGCTGGCCAGGGAGAAGCAGCTCCGAGAAGAAGCTGAGAGAGCCAAAGAAGAGCTGGAGAGGCGCCTGTTCCAGCTGGAGGATGAAGCCAGGCAGGCCAATGAGGCCCTGGTGAGTTAGACTGAATATTCTTGTGCTTGATGGGCTTTCTTGGTTCGTAAACAGGATGTTTTTGACACCAGGAATTGTAGCTCAGACAAGGCTGGAAGAGTTTCTGATCTCTGGTGGAAAGGGCATGCAGGAATCCTTGGGAAAACCCTGATCTGCCATAATCTGTGAGCCACTCCCTCCCTGGATTTGGCTCACAGTGCTCTCTTCAGTCTGAGAGAGGGAGAAATGAAACGATCTTGGAGCAGGAATTGGGAGAAAGAGGCAACTGAAGGGGTTGACTGCAGCTTTGTCCAGCTCTAAGATTTTTCCCCTTGCTTTGTAGAGCTGAGACTCAGAAAATTGTAGAGCAGAAGAGGAACATTAGACCCTGAAATTGTGTCTGGTTTTTATTCAAGAAATAATATTTTATCACTTGATCTCTTGGTAAAAGCTGTGTCCTGCCTGCCTGCCAGCAAAGGTGATTTTGTAGGTTCTAGACAAAGAGCTAAGAGAAATTCTTTGTCCCCAGCTCCGATCCCAGGAAGCAGCAGAGCTGCTGGCTGAGAAAGCCCAGATTGCAGAAGAAGAGGCCAAGCTGCTGGCCCAGAATGCTGCAGAGGCTGAGCAGGAACGCCAGAGGCTGGAGATCACAGCCCTGAAAAGCAAGGAGGAGAAGCGGCTGATGGAGCAGAAGATGCGGGAGGCGGAGCTGATCGCCGTGAAGCTGGTGAAGGAGTCTGACAGGAGGTGGGGATTGTTCCGTGGCACCTTGTGGCTCTCAGCGGGGCTGCAGGGAGTGCTGCTGTCCTCAGAGCTGTCATAAATGCAAAACATGTTGTTGGCTCTTTGCAAGCATTGGGTCAATGCTATATGTGTAAGGTTAAAATAGCATTTCTATATAGATGTAGTCTTTGTTAATAATAAAAGTTAGACTTATGTTTTTTAGAGGTAGTATGCTTAAACTACTCAGCCAAAATAACAACCTGTAAACATGTAATAAAAACCCTGCAAGCTAACACAATTATCAACACTCACCGGCAGCAAAAGGCCAAAACCACTACCCAAATTAAAAAAATATATAAAAAGAAAAATTAAACCACAAGCCAAAAAACACACATGCTCTAAAAAAGCGAACCCAAAAAGTAGCCATGCTAAACAGTTCTCAAAAAACATTTGACTATACATAAAAACTATAAATATGCCACAAGTTAAAGTATAGTAAAGTGTATTTAAAGAGGCGTTCCCAAAGCAGCCCTTTGCTCTTGGCAGCCTGCCAAGCACCGGTTTAACCCTTTACTTTATGTTTGTCTCCTATTGTCTTTTTATTAAACCTTTTAATTCTCCCAAGACAGCAAACCGTGTTTTTCACAGAGCCAAGCCCAGGACAGGGAAATTATTCCTCAAGTGACACTTCAGAGGCACTAAGCCTCCTTGTGCCTGCTTTGTTCCACATGGGTGCTGCTGTTGTATTGCAGGTCAAGTTTACAGAGGATCAGATGCAAAGGTGTAGAAATGTTTAGCAAGAAAGATCCAGAATGCAGAATCCTGTTTAGTGTTCTCAAATGAGCACTGGCTACCTGTCTAAATTTACTCTTTATACCCTGTGAGATATGGGGCTGTTTTCACTCATCAGTACTAAGGGAATGGTCTCTTGTTTCCCTTTCAGATCTTTAAGATGTGTAAAACCAGGTAAACTGATAAATATAAACCACTCTGAGTGTTTGCATGTTCCCAGTGTTGACAGAGGGTTTTTAACCCTGTTAAGAAATCCTTCTACTTGTGTTAGGACACTGCCAAGAAGCTTGCCAAAATAAAGAGCAACCTCTCCCCAGCTCAGGGAGGATCTCTGAGAATCTGTATCAGCAGGTTGTAACTGAGCCCATGGAAATGAGGAGTAGGAAAATCATGTTAATTCAGCCACTTTGTGCAGGAGTGTCTGTCCTGCTGTGCCTGCCCAGCTCTCCATGTGAGCATCCTCCCACGAGTGCCTGGGTGTAAAGATAGCACAGTACTGGCCTTGTTCTCTGGAAGCTGCTGAGCTCTGAAATCCATGTGTGGCTGGAAACCATCAGCCATTCCCCTCAGGATATTTCTCTTGCAGAGCCAAGGAGGCAGAGCACCTGAAACAAGACCTGCACGAAGCCCGCGAGGCCGAACGCAAAGCCAAGCAGAAGCTCTTGGACATAACCAGGCTTAATTATCCTGTGAGTTCTGCTCCACTGGGCACCATCTTCAGGGATATTCAGGTGTTGATGACATTTTTATAGCCCCCATCAAGCTGAGTAGGGGCATCCAGCTGGGGGACAAACTGGTGGAAAAGCAGTGTGGTGAAGATGGAAGGTGGGTTTGTTCAGGATGGCAGGAAAGGCAACGCAGAAGTTAAAATCAGAACTGGTGATGGATATAGGGAGCAGGGGCTGTCTTGCCTTCATGCCTAACTCATGGTGCCAATTCAGCCAGGCAATTTTTGTGGATGTGATTGTACTGATCCATCTGTGTCATCCTGGCACATCCGTTTGAATTTTGGCTAAGCAGGTGAAGTTGTCCCCAGCTAGAAAGCACTGCTCAAGTTCTGTGCCCCAACTCCCTCTTCTGCTCCAGCCCTGCTGAGGCTGGGTTTCCATTCTCTGCTTGAATAGAAACACTGCAGCCAGGATAGATCCCTGCTCTTGGATCTGTGGGTTGTGGAGTTCAGCTGGGTGCAGGGGAAGGGCTGCAGGAACATCAGTGTGTCTCAGAAACTTAGGAAATAACTCAACATGACATTCTTATAGAACTGAGGAGATAAATCCCAAATCAGTCCATTAGATCTGAATGACAGTGCTGTGTTTCCTCTTGCAGCACATGGCCAAGTACCCCCAGTACTCCCCAGGTGACAGCAGAGATGCCACCTTTGACAAAGGCTCCATCAAGCTGGATTTAAAGGACATTGACCTCAAGAGACTCTCCTTTGAGATTGAGAGAGAGAGGTATCAGCATGCTTGTGGTGCACATGGGTGAGAAAGGCAATGAAATCTTTGGGAATCACAGTTCATCTTTTAACCATTTGGGATGTTCATATGGAGACCTTTTACTGGTGGGGTTGATGTCTGTGTCAGACTTTTCACACACGGGAAGGGTTTTTTGGTGGCATCAAGCCATGATAAATCCAGAACCTTCTGTCTTGGGGAGGGACAAAGCACTTTGCTGAACTAACAGCAGGTGAGAGGACAGAAGTTTCCCTCTAGTGCAAAAGTGTGGAATTGCTGGGGGCTGATCCATCAGACATCCCTCAGTCTGGAAGGAAATGCTTGGTAAAAAGTTAGGGAGCAAAAAGGAAAAAAGTGAAACCCCTTGTCACTGGGTCAGAGGAGCCAGGCTGGCATTGCCAGAGTTCATTTGGCATATAAAACATAAAATGAAACAAAAAACAACTCTCCTCTTTCCACAAACACCTGTTCTTGAGTTCAACTGTGCCACCCTGAACTTTTTGTCTCCAATATGTCCAGGCTCGACTACTTAGAAAAGAGCAGGAAATTTGAAGATCGACTGAAAGAACTGAAGTCTGAAATTCATGCTCTGAAACTGGAGGAAAAACAGGCTGGGCTTTGCAGTCATTGGAATGAAGTCCTGGGCTCCTTGCATCGCTCCTTAGGAAGTGTAAGAACCCCAAATCCCTGCCCCTTTCTCCAGCATGAACCCTCAAATGGAGCTGTGTGGGTGTGCCAAAGGGAGCTGCTGTTTTCCAGCCCAAGCCTTTAGCACCCTTGATAAAATATTAAAAGCATGAACACTTTTAGAGGAAAATTCATTGCAAAACAAAATCTTAAGGTCTTTTTCCTGTGCTGAATACCAGGGCCATCAGCAAAAAATAATCATTTTATGATTATGAAATCACAGTCAGGGTTTAAGGTCTTGGAGCAAATGAAATTGTTGTGACTAACACATTTAAATGTGGTTTCTTACAGTTTGCATCACATTTGCATTCATGTGCTCTCTGGTTGCTGAAAGTCATAAAATCCTTGGTGTATTTTTTTTTCAAGGCAATGAGGAACTAGCCCCAGATTTTTGTCATAAGTTGTTTGTTATTTAAATAAACTCTTCAGCTTCTTCCTGAAGCAGGGCGGGAATAGGGCTGGCTTTGTCTGCAGGTTGTCCCTCATGTAGCAAAAATGGCTCTGAGTCAATGGTTTTTTAGAGACAGAAGGGAGGCTTGAAAAATGATGAGGAGAAATGGTCTTTATTTTCTGACTACTCATCTGATGTTCTTTTTGGCTTAATAAGTGTTGATCTAGAAAGGGCATTAAATTTCCATGTGCTCTTTTCTTTTAAAGGCCCCATCATGGAAGAAAACCTCTGAAACTGGGGATTCATTGGATGTAAATCTTCAAAGACCTTTCCCTGCTTACTTGTTAAACACTGCAAGCAGCTGGCCCTGCACCAACAAAATTCAACACACGGTGCCAGTGGAAAAGTCATCTTCCCAAGCCAATTCCCTGGCTGCCAGCAGTGTGGGCACAGGAACCAGAAAACAGATTATAAAGGTAATCAGATTCCTAAGTAAATTCCGAAATGTTGCCTGAAAGTTGTGAGTTCAGAGAGGGTGGCTGCCTGTAGGGACCTGGTTTTTCCTGCTCTGTCCCTGCCTCACAGCTGACAAGGCTTTTGCAGGATTTTGGAGCCCCTGGTGCTGGCACATCATTTGGGAATGTTTATAACTAGAGGCTGCCTGTTTTTTCTCACTTCTGATCTAAGCTGGAGTGCAAAGCTGTAAGCCTTGGTAAATGAAGCAGAGATGTCTGTACATAGTAGGAGGATCTGTGTTAAATTTTATTTGTACCAGCCAGACTTGGAAATGAGAAATGTGCTCCCAGGTATAGAGTGCTTAAAACATACTGTGCCTGTCTTCTGCTTTTAAAAGGCAGGGAGGAGGAGACCAATAAATACCCAGGCTCCCAACAGCTCAGTTCTCTTCCATGTGCTCCCTGTCAGAGAGAGGCCTGAAGAGCAATGAGCTGGGTGTCAGGAGAAAGGCACCTGCTTTGAAATGTCACTGGGCTGGAGAATGAAGAGGAGCTGTGAGGAAATGTGGTCTGGGAAAGTGGGAAGGAAATCAGCTCTCTGTAGACAGTGCTAATTGGGAAAGGTATTGGGAATGGGGGAAAGCCTGATGGATTTGCTGTGCTTTATGTGAACAAAACTGGAGAGGTTGAGGATCAGTTAAAAGCTCCTGAATATAACATTGAGTGCCTCCTTCAGGGCTGGTGTGCTTAGAGCTAAAGGACACAGCTGAGGGATCAGCTCTTTCTGAGGCAACAGAGCAACTTTTAAGACTAAACTCAGGGGTAAGGCAAAAACATTTGTTTAAAGGAGGAAGGAAAAGCTGTTGCAGAGCATCTTGCAAAAGTCTCCAAAGCTGGAGGAAAGGAAAACCCAGACCAAGGGAGTCACTTTAAACCAGCACTGATTGCCCCTCTCTGATTTGCCTGCAGGTTCAGCAGCATGACTCAGATGTGATCTACATTTGAAACGCCTCGTTTCCTTGCCAGCCTGGAGGGACTGGTGGCCTTTTCACCTCTGTGGGGACACTTGGGCAGCTCTGGCTGCTGCCGGGTGTGAGAGACAAGGCACTGTGGATCCATCCAGCTCCCAGGCAGGTGGGAATGCCACACGTGCCCCCAGTGTGGCTGGGAGCAGTGCAAACCCAGAGGAAATGTTGTTTACTACTTGTGCACTTTGGAAGGAACATTTCACACTTTGCTAAAGCCCCTCCTCCCCCCGGTGTTTCACACATCTGGAGCTCTGCTGCTGGAGGGAGGATGTGAGGCAGCAAGTGCCCAGGAGGTGTTTGGGATGAGAAAACAGAACACAAGCTTGGTGTTTATCTCCACAACAGACTAATTATGTTTTTGGTCCAGTCCCTGAGACACGACTCCCACAGAGCTACTCGACATTTTAATGTTTGCCTGCCAAATATTTTCCTTCTCCTCCCCAAACATTTCTTGGTTCACTTAATTGATTTGCATTTCTCTGTGAGAAATCTCAGCTTTTAATTCCAGATGCAGAAGTGGACATCTTCAAGTACCTCCCATTCCTGGGGGAATGTTTTGTTTGGAATGCAAAGCTTCTGTTCTTCCAGTCCCTGACCAGATCAAGCATTTTCTGCTCGAGCAAACTTTGCATACATTAACTGCCTTCCCACTTCTGTGCAACACAGCTCTCAAGTTAGACAAAGACAAAAGCTGCTGTTGGTGTCTGCTAAAGTGAGACTTGTTTCTGGTGGAGAGGTGCATGCAGCAAAGAGCCAGCCTCATTAGTAAAACCCAATTGCATTTTCTGGTTTTGTGTGTGTTTGAGTGTCTGCTTCTCCAGAAATCTTCACTTTGAGGACTTCTAGGGAAGCAGACAACATTCAGCTGCAGCTAAAGCTGCAGGAGCCCAGCTGAACTTATGTGATGAAAAAATGAATGGTAATGTTGTTAAATGTCTTATTCTAAAAGCTAAGATTAAAAAAAACCCAAAAAACCAGGTTCAATAAAAAGCTTCAATTTCCATTTGCTTTGAAGGGAATATTGTGTCAATATTCCTCCAGTATTAACAAGGCAGGCTTGGAGAACAAACACCCAAATCTCCTCTGTACACATCTGTGCAGGCTGAGCCCAGAGGGGGATGCAGCTGCCTGTGGAGAGGACAGGGGGGCTCTGCAGGGCTGCCCTGCCTGCTCCCAGCCCTGGGAGCTCTTGCCTGGGTGGCTTGGGCTGTGTTAGCTCTCTCCCAGCTCAATCTGGCATGAGATGCTTGCAGAGTATTGGCTGTTACACACAATTTCTGAGCTGTCTGCAGAAGCCTGGTGTGTGTGAGGGAGAAGCTGTCACAGATGCCAGAATGATGAGGCAGGTTCTGTCATGGTCCCAAGGCTGGGGAGGGGGCATTGCCAGGATTTGGGACATTGAACCATCTTCTGTGTTAGCCAGGAAATGCTGCAGCAGCTTTGAATGTGGCATTCTCGGATTTGGGGCTGAGGAGAAATGCTGGGATTCCCCTTGTTCTTCTTTTGCTGTTCCCTCTTTCTTCTGGCATGTGTCTTAGCACAGCCAGCTGAGCTTGTACCCTCATCCTTCACATGTGCTGGGCCTTCCTCCTGCTCTGTGGCTGAGCTGCACCAGGGAGTAGGGCCCAGAGGAGCCCAGCTCCATCTGCACCTTTGACTTATTTCTTTGGGCTTAGTCCTGTAAATCCCAGTGAAGAAAAGGACAGGGTCACACTCCTGCCAGCTCAAATGCAAAACCTGCCTTTACAAGCTGTTCTCAGCCTGCTGTGTCCTTGCTGGGCATTGCCCCTGTGCAGCACCACCTTCCTGCAGGCTGGTGTGAGTGTGGGAGGCTTGGAGATGGGGCAGGAGGAGCTGGGAACATTTCACATGGATAAAGGAGCTGGGATCTGTTGGGAACCTTTTAGATAGAGAAGGAGGAGCTGGGATCTGCTGGGAGTCTTTCAGATGGAGAAAGAGGAGCTGGGAACTCCTGTGAACCTTTTAGATGGAGAAAGAGGAGCTGAAATCTCCTGTAAACCATTCAGATGGAGCAGGAGGAGCTGGGATCAATCATCTTGAGAAATCCACATGGAATCAGACGTGCTGTGCCCTTGCAGGGAGGCCACTGCAAAGAGAAGTGCCAGCAGGATGTTAATTTGCTTAAACCCTGAGTAAATGTTTGCAGCAGCTAAATTTGGTAGGTTGATGCTTCTGCTGCTCACACTCACCTGCAGTATTGACCACAGGATGAGACTGTGCTTCAGCTGAGGGAAGTGAGAGGAGCCTGAGCCCTGATTTCCCCCAAGAAGAGAAGACAGATCCACTTTCTAATCAGTGGATTTGTCACCCCGAGGAGCGAGGGATTTCTCAGCTGCCTGGGGAGGAGCTGGGGAGCAGCAGGCAGCAGATGGTGCTGCAGTGCTGCTCTGCACCAGCTCGGGAAGACCTGGCTGGGAAACCCTTGGCAATCTCTGCCAAGTCCTGAGTTCCCACACTAGCAGGCACTCACTCCTGTTCTTCTCCTGGAGTTTAACCTGACATCATTTTTGACAGAGATTCAAAATCTCTGAGCAGTGTGCTCTGGGAAGGGATTATTGCATGAGCAGCTCGGTCCCGTGGGGATGAGCCAGCTCCCCAAATTGCAGAAAAAAAAATCCTCTAATGCTTCTGACACCTCATTGTCACTGTCATGGCCTGGGTGGATTTCACCCCTGACTGCCAGGAGTGTGTGGGACCCCACAGCTCTGGTGCTATGTGGTATTTTTATTAATGCTGCTTGAAACAAGCCTGGATTTGTTAAATTTGCAGAGCGTGGAAGAATCGTGGTGTGCAGTGCAAGGAGGGTGAGGGAGCCCTGAGAACAGGTCACAGGGGCCACTGAACAATTTCATCCTTTGTTTTCCTGCTGGAAGGGATCACTGATCTCACACAGTGAAAAAATGGGAGAAAAGAAACCCTGCAGCAGTGAGGAGGTGCTGGGACATCACCTGGAGAGAGGGGAAGTCTGTTCTTAGAGTGACACTGAGTGGAAGTTGAGTTTCCTCAGCCCTGCTTTCTCAGTTTCACGTGCTCTAACCCCAAGGGCCTCTCCCTTCCCTCCCAAACCCTGAGATGGGAACTGTGCAGATGAGAAGCTCCTCAGGCTGCTCCTGAGCCATGGAAAGCAGCAGATTCTCTTCAGTCCTCTGCTGGCACCTATCTCTCAAAACCCAAATTATTTTCACCTCCTGGATGATGCAGGGCTGTCCTGGCCCTGGAATTTGGGCACCCCCACACCTGTGGCTGAGCCCTGAGTCATGCTGACCCTTTCCTGCCCATGCTGCTGCTCTGGGCCCATTTCCCAGCAGCAGGGTGAGCTCACATCTCCCCTGTTGCAGAATCACAGCCAGAGCAAACTCCTTCCTCTTTCTCCTTGCAGACACCCCTGGGTCTGGGGTGCTCCTCTGCTTCTCCCCAGTCCCAGATCTGCTGCTTCTTGTGCCCAAGGTATTTGCTGGAGGCTCTGTCCTTCCCAGAGCATCCCTGCCACTTGTGCCCCAACCTCAGGAGTGTGCATGGAGCTCCAGGCTGGCACTTGTAACTTGTCATTGTCACCTGAGCTCCCAGCTCTCGCTGATGGGTACACAGCCCTGGTGTGGGGACAGCTGTCATGTGTCCCTGCTTGCAAAATCAGGTTTTTTCACTCAGATCTATGGGCAAAAGGCAGGCCCAGATGCACAACATGGCTGTGCTTTGTTATTTCTGGTTCCCTGCACTGTCTGGACTCTTCCCCACCTCCCTGCAAGGCATTTTTGGGGATGGCAGGGTCAGCTCTTTGGAGCCCACCCTGGCACTGCACTGAGGCACTTAGCCCAGGGTAAAAAGCAGTTTTCACACCAAAATGCACTTGGAATCAGGAATGATGCCTCTCCTGGGAGGAGGAGGCTTTGTCATGCTGAATTACACCCAGCATGGGTCCAGGCATGGAGACTGCAGGGAAAAGTGGCTCTGAAAAGGATGGGAAAGGGCTGATGGTTGCCATTACTCCTGGCTTGGTCCTAAATGCAAAGGTTTGACAGTGTGTCCTGCTGGGGAATTCACAGAAGGAAAATTCAGGAGAAAAGCAGGAGAGAGTGTCCAGAGAGACAGCTTTGCCTGGGATTTGGGAGTGGGAGGATGCTGTGGGTGCTGGGATTCATATAGAATAGTAGATAGAAGTAATTCTGCCTAAAATGAGTCAGACCCACATCCTGTGGTTGCTCCAAGGAGACCCCAGGATTAGTCCTGTCCCAGTAAATTCGAAAGAGAAATTCCAGAGAAAGAGGAAGTCGATAGAAAAAGCCTGAAAATTTAAAATAGTGCTATAAAAATCTTTCAGCTCAGCAGTGAAGTGGCCCAGGAAGCTGTGAGATGAGATAAGGATGTGGAGGAAACCGAAAGGAGAGAAAGAAATAGAAACCCCTGATGATCCCAAAGGAGGTTTGGTGTGCTGAAGGATTGCAGTGATGGTGACAGGTCCGTGGGGATGTGGCAGCCAGGCCAGTGAGTTGGGATGGGCACACACAGGGAATGTGGAGTGAAAAAGGTTGGAACCACAAAATTAATTCAGCCCTGAAAGAGCAAAAGGTCAGCTTAGGAAATGGAGGTGTATGCACCACGAGAGGCTGCCTCAGCTCTGCTCCTTCAGAAAGAGAGGTGCTAGAGGTGGGAATGTCCAAAAAGGATATTCTGGAGGGAATCTGGCAGAAGTGCTGTTACTCTGTGGTTCCAGACTGCAGGGTTGAGCCTGAACTGAGGCAGTTTCAGGGGCAGCTCATACCAAAAGAGGCCTGGAAGGGAATGAATCTGGTGCTATTCTGGGAAGAAAAGCAGATTATTGGTGGTTGGGCAGCCTTGGGGAATGATGGATCCCACAGCAATGGGAATCCACACTGGAAGGAATTCCAGCTCCAGTCTGGATGGCTCAGCACCAGTGGAAGGTGCTGGTGGCACTGGGAGCTGTGCTTGGTTTTTGTCTCGGGTCAGAAGAACTTACAACATCCCTGTGCAAACCTGATTTCCCCTCTGTTGGAATTCCAGCCTGTCCTCACATCCTGCACCTCCTTCCAACCTCTGGTGCCTTCACGTGGCTCAGCCCCTCATTTTGCACCCCAAACCTTCTGCATTTAACCCTTTTCATGCTGTTTAGCATCAATCTCCTGATGTGTGCCATGGGATTTTCCCTGCCCCAGACATTCCCAGCTCCCAAACTGGAGTGGCTGTTCCTGTTATCCCTGTCCCCAGGATCCCACTCTGCTGCCTTGGATCCCTCCTCCACCCCTCAAGGTCGTTAGAATCCTTTTGTGTGATGTCCTGGCCTGCTCAGGATTGATGATCCCATCTCGTTTTGCCTCATCAGCACATTTCCTCTGCCTTCTCCTGCTTTGTGTGCCAAGGTCATTAATGCAAATGTCAAGCAGGATATTTTTTGAGGCAGAAACTCAAGGAACTGAGTGGGTAAACCCCTCTCAGAGTGACACAGCCCCTTTCAGCTGAAGCAATTACCATGGCCCTTTCAGCAGCTCTTGACCAAATTTATTTTTCATATGCCAGTCACATCTTCTCTGCCTTTGCTCTTAATTTACTATCTGGCCTTAATTCAAGTGTCTTCCTGAAGCCCACATGAGTGAAATCTACTGCATTTCCTTCACCAAAAATATCTCTGAACTTACAAAAGGCAGCTATTAGGTGTGGTATTTCAAATATGTCAGGATAATAAGTTCAAGCAAAAATAGTTTCAATTATGTCAACGTGCCTGTTAACAAAGAGTTGGGTGGCACAGAAATTTGGGTCTGCTGTCCCCATGTCCTGTTTGCTGGGTGACAAACTGGCTGGTGGTGGCATCAGTGCTGTGGGACAACAGAGCTGGGGAAGGATCTGCAACTCCATTTTAAAATTTTTTTTAGCTATTTACTGATGGATTCAGCATGAGAATAAATGCTGATAGCACACTGATGTTTGAAATGATGTTTTCCTTCTTCAGGGACTCAGGGGGCAGAGTCAGGACAGGTGATCCAAGCTGACCAAAGGATGTTCCATCCCACAGAACATCACACCCAAACTCTCCTGTGGCACCATAGGAACTTCCAGGAGATTCCCCAAACAAGAGCCACCACTGGCAGCCCCAGGTGAGACACTGGTGTCACCTATGGGGACAAACTGGGTGGCACCAGAGCTGGAACAGCAAACCCAAGGGTCCCTTCTCCCACCTTGGTGCAAGGAGGCATCAAAACTGACCCTTCATTAACAGACACATGGATACAATAGAAATTATCTTTATTTTAGTGTATTATTCTGACACAGTTTAAATAATTATTGTGCTTAGAAAACGAATATTTAGTTTAACTTAAATAAGTTAAATAAAATAATTTTCTCTGTTGAAGAAGGCTGAGGGTCAAATCCTCTCTGTTGTGCCTGAGGCTGGAAGCTGTGCAGGGGTGGCATTGTGGCTGTCAACAGGCTCAGTTTTCCAGGCTCTGGAAGTGCAGGGTGGCTTTGTGGCTGTCAGCAGGCTCAGTTTTCCAGGCTCTGGAAGTGCTTCAGGAGCTCCTTCACCCACGGTGCCCGTGGATCTGCACACACCTGCTTCTCCTTCTTGGTGACCACACTGCAAGGAAATAACCTGTCTTGAGCTACTGAGCTGGGGCAGTGGGATCTGAGTGCCACCAGCAGCACCCTGAGGGTGTCCCAGAGTGTCCCCAGCTCCCCTGGCACTGCTGGCAGTGCTGGCTACTCACATCACTCCCGGGTGGGTGCAGGAGCTGCTGGTGACAAAGACGGAGCTGACACGGCGCCGAGGGATGGGCTGCTTCTGGTAGCTGAAGCAGCAGGTGCTGGGGACACCATCTGTGACAGCAGGGGACAGACAGGACCCTGGTGAGACCCCAGCTGCAGCACAGCCCTCCAGGGATTTGTCATCCCGTGCCACATCCCCTGCAGAACCCCCCAGCTCCAAACCTGCATCCCCCAGTGTGACACAGCCCCAACCCTCCTCACAGACACCACCTGGCAGGGCTGGGGCTCTCAGGGAGGAGACACTGCCATGCTGGACTCACCGAGGTGACCTTCAGATGGGGAGCAGGTGGCCAGGAGGAGCAGAGTGACCAGGGTGGCTGCCAGGACCTTCATGATGCTGTGAGCTCTGGGAGAGGAGCAGGAGCAGGAGCAGGAGCAGGAGCTGGAGCTGGGGAGGCTGCAGGACTCTCTGAGCTCCTTGGGGCTGTGCTCCCCTTTTATCCCCATCCGAGGGGTGGGTGCAGGGTTTCAAAGAAAGAAAGTGAGGGCATCACAGCATGGAAATTATGTCAGGATCACCCAGTTCCGCTGAGCTGGAAAAGGCAAGGAAACCGCAGAAGGGGAAGCGCTGGCCACGAGGTTGTGGCTTTCCAGAGGCTCTCTGGGTGCCTGGTGCTCCCAAACTGTGTCAGGGCTCTGGGGATGAAATAATCCTCTGGGGATGGACACCCCCAGCCACTGCTGCTGGCAGAAAATCACAGGGACAGATGGCAACTTCTCCCTGGGTTTGCCACAGATGCCACTTGTCACCCTGCTCCAGCATGAGGAGCCAGAGCGAGATCCACAGCCACTGCACACATGTTCATCTCCACTGATAACAGCAACTCCTCCTTGGACGGGAAAATCATGAGGGAATGAGGTTGTGTGGAGCTGGAAGTCATTTTGGGTCTCACATTTTTGCTGGTGATGGGTCAAAAGAATGATTTCCTTACTGGAAAGCAGTGCAGGTGCAGGGCCTGGACTCTAGTGCCCTGATCCTGCCCTGCCACCCTCCCTGTGCCCTGGCTGCATTTACACCTCTCTAAGGATTTCGTTTTTGGCTGCAGCCAGCCCTGCCCCCTTCCCTTACCCCTGCTGAATTCACACCCAAGAGTTTCAGTTTTGGCTGCACCCTCTCAACGCTTAAGTTGCTGCAATAACTGCTTGCCCACTTCTTCCCAAGCAAGGTCATTTAATCCAATTTAATCCCTCCTGATTTAGCCTCAAAAAGCTGAGACTCCCATGCCAGGACACAGTGTTAAGGGTTGGAGCCAGAGGGAAGGGAAGATCCTTCTTGTCTCCACTGTGTTCAGCTCACTGCAGATGAAATCTCCAGGAAGCTGCAGAGTGACAGAAAAAGGGCAGCATTTGCAATGCCAGAGGGTAATTCCCCAACACCCCCACTCTGCTGCACACCCAGACAGAGTGACCTGCCAAAATCACTCCTTCCTCCAATTGTTTTTTGCTTTTTCCAGCCTTTTCCTGCTGCTGCCATGGAGAGTTTGCAATCACCATGCAAACCCCAGCTTCCCCTGGCCTTGCTGCTGACCCTGCCTGGGCTGTGAGTAATTCCTGACTGATTCAAGGGAAAAGCCCAAGTGCCCAAAATGCTGAGCCATGGCAGTGCCCCGTGCCAGCCCCGGCTCCTGTCCAGCAAAGCTTCCCCAGCCTCCAGGTCCTGCCTGGTGTGAGCATGACAGAGCTGGCGATGGGAAATCATCTCCTGGTGTTGGTCAGGAGGAGCTGGGCAGTGCTGAGCTGCCCTTGGGGTGATGGGAGAACAGTTCCAGCTCTTTCTCCAGCTCCCAATTTCCAGCTCTTTCTGTTTCAGCCATGGGGCTACAAAGGAATAAATAAATCCTTTAGATTTAGCAACAACCAGGGTCCCCATCTGTGGTGTTCAGGAAGGCTTGGAAAATTCACCTGCTGTAAATGCTGCTGCTTGTCACATGTCCCTGCATACACAAAGGCAGAAGGAAGGGATTCAACTCCCCAGAGCAATGCAGATCTGCATGAGTTTATTCTATTTTTCTGCCCTGCTGATTGCAGAGGTTTCTCTAGAGCTCAAAGCAGCCTCTGAGTACAGAGGAATCCCAAGTTCAGGGCCAGCCAGTGGAAGTTTTTTGTGTTTTCCTGACCCTCTCTGCCTGTAAATCCCACAGAGATTTCCCCACACCCTGGAATTCTGGCACCTCTCCTGCCCTCACCAGGGCCAGCTTTGTTTGTGCATGGGGGAGAGGTGGCAGTGGGCATAGACAGGATGAAGAAAACCAGGAATTGCTGCCTGGCTCAACCACAGGAGTGAGACCCTGAGCTATCCAAACCCTGGGCTGGGATTTTTTATGGAGTCAGGGTGAGCTGAGCTTGGGTCTGAGGATTTCCAAGGGGAAAAAGGGCAGGATGGGCCAGAGAGCAGCACTGGGAGATAACAAACACCAGGAGCACGGTGAGGAATATTCCAGAGTCAGAAAAACCTGGAAACTGAGATCAGGCTCTGCAGTTTCCAGAGGATGACTTGTCATCCGGCAGGAACCACAGAAACCCTCACCATTAATAGATGGTTTCTGACAGAAAAGGCAAAAAAGATTTCCTCTTTGCTGCTGAGGTGATTGGCCAAGCTTTCAGTTCTCCATTCAGCTGAGTGCCGGATGGGACTTCTTACTGGATGCTGATGAAACACTTTCCATTGTGCCTGGAATCGAGGATATTACGGCGAATTGCACAAAAGTGCAGCTCAGCAAAAGCAGGGAGTTTGTGTTTAATTCTGTTTAAGGAATTAGATAGAAGGAACTGATATAAAGGGAGAGTAAAGCAATAACTTGTGGTTTTATTTCTCCTGTGAGCAGGTGACATTTGAATCCAGCAGAGGAACACAAATTTGGCGGGGAGGAAACACAGGGAAAGAGAAACTTCAGCTTTACAAATGTAAATTTGAAAGTCTAAAGAAAGAAAAAGCTCCTTAGTTAGGGAGGGGAGTAAAGAGCCAAAGATACCACTTCTTTTTGGCTTGTCTGGTTATGGTGGAGTGCTCAATACCACCAACATTTTGTGCACCCAGGAGAAAAAAGGGAAAGACAATGAATGCAGAAGGATGAGGAAGTTGAGACAGGTGCAGCCAAAACAAAAAGGCTGCAAAGATTCCCATAAATTCCTCCTGAGCCTGGCTGTGGCCACCTCACCAGCAGGACAAACTCACATGGAGTGGGAGAGCAAATGTGGCACAGGTCTCACATAATCTGATGACTTTGGCATGAGTATCCCAAAGAAAAGGAGGGAATTAAATCCAAAACCCTCTCACGCCTGGGGCTGTGCAGAGGGACCATCCCTGACTGAGGGCAGGACAAGGGGCAGTGTGGGGACAGAGCAGACCCCAAATTTGCTCAGACCTCTCCCTTAGGGCTCTTATCCCAGCAATAAGGGGTAAAAGGAGAATCATAGAATATTCTTGAGCTGGAGGGTATCCACAAGGATAATCCAGCCCAGTGCTGACCCTGAGACAGAGGGATGCTCTCCTTTTCAGGAGAGGGACCCCACACTTTGCAGCACCAAAGGGGTCAGAGCAGGAACCCAGAGCAGGAAGAAATGAAAGCCACCGCCAGCAGAGGAAGCTGCTGGGGTTATGCAACACCCCTCTGGGAAGTGACACTCATTGATAAAAATGATTCAAAGGGGTTCTGAGGAGAGCACAGAGCTCGTGAGCTGTCCCTGACCCTGTGTGTGCGGTTTTTTTGGGAGTAATTCTGCATTCAAAGCAGAGTTCCTCCACCAGGCCCTGCTGATGGGTTTGTAATATAAATTTCCCAATGGTGCTTCCCTCCCTGAGGATCCTGTGGTAAAACCCCTGTCCTAGTTTGGAGGACAGGTGTCTCCTAAGAAAGACAGGAGCCTCTCTTTGAAATGGAGGATGTAAACCCCCTCCCTCCAAATTATTATAATTTTGAAATTAAGGAGCTCTCAAGCAAAGATATGGGAATGGGAATAACAGTTCTTTACTAGGGAAATTAAAATAGAAATACAGTACTACAAAGAAACAAAACCCAAACCCTGACATAGTCAGAATCCAAGCTGACAGCCGTCAGTCAGTCAGGGTGGTGGCAGCAGTGCCATTCAATGGTGGCTGCATCCTCCTGCAGTGACAGATGTGCTTCAGTTGGAGCAGTGCTCCTGGACAAGGGGCAGTTTCCCTCCAGAGATACAGTGATGATGTGGAGAAATCTGATTTCCCTCTGGAGTCCAGTGGACAAAGGGCTCCCTTGGTGTCCCAAAATCTCTGTTTTTATCTTGGTAAGAAATGCTGGGCTCTTCCCCCTGGCTGGAGCATCTCCCAATGGGATGCAGTAATTTTATCAGTGCCACAGTGGGACTCAATGGCCATGAGCAGAAGAGAACTCCCTGCAGGAAGGATGGGTTGTGAAAAGATAAAGAACACTGCCCCAGCTGGTTTATAAAATATGGCCATGAACAGGAGATGTCCCCTTTGGAAATAAAGAACACTGCCCCAGCTGGTTTCAATGGATGGCCCATTAACAGGAGATATCCCATGGAGATCAGGATCACTGCCCCACCCTCAACAGATGGGGACAGAACAGATACATTTGATCCCATCCTGTAATGTAACCTAAGACACCCCCCAACCCAGCACAGGTTTTCTGTGGTCCTGCATCAAAGACAGAGTGGCTTTTGCACCAGAGAGAGGAAGAATGGGAAGGAAAAGAACAACGTCTCCCAGGCAGGAGGCTGCAGCAATCCAGAAAATCCCAGAGGGATTAGTGGGGGATGATGTCCAGCAGCAGGGGGACAGGGATTTGGCACTGCCTGCCACCCTCGTGCCACCCAGAGCCACAGGGACACTGAGCTGGCCTCAGCCCCACCCTTGGCAATCTTTCATCATTTGGCTCTACGTGGGCTCCGTCTCTGAGTCAGAATCTGGGGGTGAGCGTGGCCTTTGGAGTGGGATCCCCAGCTCTGGGGGTGTTCCAAAAATGTGTCACCTGGGGATGTGGTTTGGTGCTGCCCAAACGGCTGGGTTTGACCTTCAAGGTCTTTTCCTGAGTGCTTGTCTGATTTAGAGATCCAATTCCTGCCCCATCCGTCACACATCCCAATATTCTGTTGGGCCCTGGGATTTCCAGCAGCAAAAATTTTGTTAACACTCATTTTCTCTGCAAAAATGCTCTGATTGAGAATTGCACTTACACAGTCCTAGGCACAAATATTCCTTCCAGTTCCAGGTGGTGCAGTCCTATTGGCATTGTGGCAGATTCACTGGCCCAAGGTCATTGATTTGTACAAAAAATGCCCTTAATGGGGGCAGATAAATGGCAACAAATCTGGCAATTAAATATGAAATAAAATAATTTTTTTGAATAAAATAAAATAATAAAATTAAAATTAAATTTAAATTTAAAAATAAAATAAAATAAAATAAAATAAAATAAAATTTAAAAATAAAATAAAATAAGAAAATTAAATTAAATAAATTTTTAAAAATTAAGTTAAATTTAAAATAAAATAAAATAAAATAAAACAAGATAATCTTTAAGAGTGAGGCATGTCCTAGCTTATCAAAAAGATGATTCAAGTGAGTCACAAACTAACACAGAAGTGAATAATGCAGTGTTTTTCTGCAGAAACTGGCTGCCCAATTTGGGTGACAAACTGGCTGATGGCCCAGGGAATGGTGGGGAGGGAGTGACACCCAGCTGGGACTGTCACCAGTGATGTTCCCCAGGGACAGAGCCAACCCAGCCCCTAAACCCCCTCAAACCCCCCAGAGGAATCCTTCCCCCTCCCTTTGCCTCCCCTCCCCCCATCCCATGGGCAGTTCCTGGGCTGTCCTTAAACCCCACAGCTGGACAGGGGCTGCCCCACCTGGGGAGGTCCTGGGCCCTTTGTGCTCCCAGGGGCTCCTGGACTATTCCCGGTGTCAGGAAAATGAATCCACAAACACCAGAGGTTTGTGTCCAAAAAGGAGGCAGAGGAGTCCTGGAACTTTATTCCAATAAAGGGAGAGGCCATGGGGCATCCCCTGGGAACTCCCCAGTTTTTGGAGACAGCAGCCTCCTTTTTATCCCAATTTCCCATCCACATTTCCCTCTTTCTTTCCCCATTGCTGAGGCATTTGAGAGGCTCAGACTTCCCAAACACTGATACCTGAGATTCCCCTCTAATGTACAACCCTCCCTTTTCATTTTTAATTCTTATAGAATTCATAGTTTTTCCCATTATTTCTTTCATCTTCCAATACCCAATTTCATTTATCAGCAAACCCACAGTTTGTAAAGGCAAATATCTTTTTCCATTCACCAATCAGTGGAATCCATCCCATTGTTTCTTTTCTCTCTCAGTGCTGGTTTGATCTCCAAGCAGACCCACAAATCCATCATTCCTCTCCCTGGGAAGGGGCTGGATGGGCTCCCCAGGATTCACAGCTCACTCCAGGTGACCACAGGAGGGTTTATTGTGCAGGGCAAGGGAGGGGACAGAGCCAGCTCCGTACATTGACAGGAAAACACACAGAGAATCTGAGACACAAATAAATAGAGCTTCTGGGGAAGGCAGCTTCACGTGGAGGTGCTGTTTGCATTCTTCTGCTTCCTCAGGAACTTCTGGAACCATTTCTTCTTTGGGTCCACACAGACCCTCCCCTCTGCCAGCGTCACACTTGAGGGAAAGAATATCCCGAGTGAGCCTGGGAGTGAGGATCCCACAGGGAATCCTGCAGGGCTTGGGGCTGCTGGGTTGAGCAGGAGGGAGGTGACGGTGAGGACAGCCCCACCCTGGGCAGGGGGACTCGTTTTTGGGGGCTCCCCAAAAGCAGAGCATGGTGAGGATGGGCTGGGGGAGGAAGGCTGGGTTACTCACAGAACAGCCTTGTAGGTGCAGCGGGGATCTGTGTCCTGGTAGCTCTGGATCTTGTCCTCCGGGATTCTGCCTTTTGTGAACATTTCCTTGGAGCAGCACTGGGAGCTGGAGCGGACTGAGAGAGGAGGGAGCTCAGTGCTGAGCTCCTGGCACAGGGATGGGCTCTGCTCCTGCTCCCTCATCCCAAAAAGGGAACACCTTGCAGCGCAGGGCTGATGCTCTGCCCCAGGCTAGGAGCCCCTAGAGCTGCCTCTGAGACTGAACCAGCCCTGTTTTCACTCCTTCTGCACAAATCCAGGACAGCCCCATGCTCAGACAGCTGAGGATGCCCCCAGCCCCACCAGGATCTGCACTCTCCTCCCGTTCCCCAACCCCAAATCCCATCAGAGGAGGAGCTGGGACAGCTCAGGAGGGAAAATCTCCCCGTTGGTACTTACAGGACATCCCCTGGCTTCCCGTCCAGGCAGCTGCCAGCAGCAGGAGGAGCAGGACTGACACCTTCACGTCCATCTGAGGCTGTGCCAGCTCCAGCAGCTCTGATTCCAGCGAGGCCACCAGGACCTGTGTGCCCTCCTGCCTGCAGCCCCATGTGATTTATAACACCCACCGCCAGGCTTTCCATGACAGCTCCCCGTGGAAAGACCTGCCTGGATCTCCCCCTGAGGGGTGAGAGGTGAAGGGAAATTCCTCCTGGCAGCCCCCTGGGCCACCGTGACACCCCAGGGCTGCTGGAAACTGTGGGAGCAGCCGTGATGCTGGGGCTGGGAGTCTATTTTGGGCTGGCCTGTGGCCAGCAGCAGACAGCACAGGATGATGCTCACACTTGCCAGTTCCTGTGCAGAGATCAGCCCTAGATTGGGGCTCACGCTGCTGTGAGGCCTCTCCTTGCTGTGGGCTGGGTGCCTTGCTGGTGGCCAGGGTGTTTCTCCACCACCCATTGCTGCTCATCGTGGTGGCTCTGCCACTGTCACAGCGCCCTGGTGGCATCCTGGGATTTTGGGCTGTCTCGGGCACCCCTGAGATCCTCTGCTGATAGAATTTGGGCTGTTAATTGGGATGGTGGATGAGGAGCACAGGAAGCCCTCTCCTCCCAGGCTTCTTGTCCCTCTGGTGCTTCCCTAAAGTTGGGTTTGGTTTGTCCCCATCACCCCTGGACATCCTGACAGAGACCTGGCTGAGGCTCCAGCTCCTGCTGGCTCCTTGCTGATCCCAGCACCTGGGCAGGAAAGCCGGCAGCAGGACCTGCCCAGTCCCAAGAGACTCGCACAGACAGATGTTTGCATTTAATCACATTTAATTATGTACAGAAAACAACTGTGGAGCTGCTCCCCCCTCACCCCCGCTGCTGCAGCCTCTCCATGGAGCACAGGCTCTGGACACTCCATCCTGCTGGGCTCCCTCTGCCTTTAGAGGGGTGTGAGGGTCCCCATGATGGGGAGGATGTCCCTTGTGAGCTGCTCCATCCAGAAGTGTCCCCTCTGGTGTCCCCAGCCACCCCAGGGGTGGAGATGAGCTAGCCCCTGGCTAGCTGGGGATGGAGAAGGAGCTGACTTGGAAGCTCTGCTGGTACCTCTTGACCCACGGCCTGCTGGCCTGGGTGCAGATCTCCTTCCCATTCCTCACCCTGAAGCTGGGCACAGAGAAGCTGGCATCAGTGGGGACTCCAGCATGGAGTTTCTGGGGGTTCAAGAGGGCAGGGGATGGGGATTGGAGCTACCAGAGCAAGGCAGGGGTGTGGCAGGATCCAGGGAGGGAATTTGGGTACTCACATCACAGCCTGGTGTGGGCACTCAGGGCTGGTGGGGTAGCAGGCCACCACATTGTCCCTCTTGATCCTTCTGGTCTGGAAGTTGAAGCAGCACTTGTCTGGCACGGCTGGAGCTCCTGGGGGACAGCACGAGGAGCCTGGCTGAGCCTGGACACCCCCAGTGCCTGCTCAGCCCTCCTGCTGTGACAGTGGCAGCTCTCTGGGGGGATCCCCCTGCACCCCGTGCATGAAGCAAACCCGACCCCAACCCTGGGTTCTGTCCCCAACCCTGGGTTCTGTCCCCAGCCCTGGGTTCTGTCACCATCCCTGGGCTCTGTCCCTGTCCCCAGCCCTGGGCTCTGTCCCCAACTCTGGGTTCTGTCACCATCCCTGGGCTCTGTCCCCATCCCTGGGCTCTGTCCCTGTCCCCAACCCTGGGCTCTGTCCCCAACTCTGGGCTCTGTCCCTGTCCCCATCCCTGGGTTCTGTCCTCATCCTCAGCCCTGGGTTCTGTCCCTGTTCCCATCTCCAGCCCTGGGCTCTGTCCCCATCCCTGGATTCTGTCCCTGTCTCTGTCCCCATCCCTGGGCTCTGTCCCCATTCC
Organism: Sialia sialis; assembly: GCA_009812075.1. Lineage (NCBI taxonomy): Eukaryota > Metazoa > Chordata > Aves > Passeriformes > Turdidae > Sialia > Sialia sialis. The sequence goes on from VRYO01002784.1 coordinate 5,354,691, forward strand.
CCACTCCTGAGTTCTGTCCTTGTCGCCATCCCCGCCCCTTGGTTCTGTCCCTGTCCCCACCCCTGGTTTCTGTCTCCATCTGTCCCCAATGCTCACTCTGAGCCAGGCTGTGCCAGCACAGCGTGGCGAGGATGAGGAGGGCACAGACGCCGCTGGCTGCTGTCCCCATGCTGGCTGTGACAGTGGCAGTGGCAGTGGCAGTGGCAGTGGCAGAGCTGCCTGTGCTGGGGCCAGGCTGCCCCGGCTGCTTTTATGGGGGAGCTTCCCCAGGGCCAGGGGGAGGGCCTGGTCCCCTGCCACGTCCCAAAGCACAGAGGGTAAGTGATACTCATCCCCTCATCCCCTCCCCAGCCCTGGGAAAGAAAAAATGTGCTCCCAGGCCGTGCTTCTGGCACTGACAGGCTTGGGATTTTTCCTGAGCTCCAGCGTTAGGCTGATGGACAGGCTGTTCCCAAAGCTTGGCTCTGCACCCTGATTCCCTGAGCAGGCTGTGTCCAGCCCTCCTGGAAGGAGCCCCAGGGTGGGTGAAAGGGTTTGGGATGTCCTTGGGATAGCTCAAGGGACAGGCACAGCATCCTGCAGTGTCTCCCATGCTCCATGTCCTCCTGCAGTTTTGTATCCTGGCCCTGGGGACCTCCAGCCAAAAACCCCCTTTACCCCAACAAAACAGCCATAGAAGAAATAGTTATAGAGAAAAAAACCCCAAATGCAGAAAAGCAGCTCCTGCTTGGTTGCATCAGGCACACAAACCCCTCTGGGCAGGTTTTGGGGGCCCAGGGGCCCGGGGGGCTGGGCAGGTGGCTCCACTTCCCCGCACTCGGTGCCAAAGCTGCAGCTCATATTCTTGGCCCTGCTGGGCTGGGAAAGGCAGGGGCCAGCGAGGGGCTCCCTCCTGGGTTTTGCCGGGCTGCAGCTGTTTGAAAAGCCCCTTCTCCCCCCAGCCCTGCAATCCCAGGGGCTCTCCAGCTGCAGGCAGCTGTTGGATGGTGGGAAGCAGCGCGGAGAGGCAGAGGCTGCGCTGGAGCCACCGCGGGGCTGGGGATGCCGAGGCCACCCTGCGACATTTGGGACACAGCCCTGCCTTGGGGCGCTGCTCCTGGGCGGGTGGGAATGGAGAGCGCCTCGGTTTGCTCTCTCCAAAGGCATTTCCCAGAAATCAGCCCCGGTTTGTTTGGGATGACTCTGAAGTGCCGGCTGATGCGCAGGGGTTTGTGTCTGTCTGGCAGAGCCCAGGACCTTTTGTCATCACCCAAATTCCCCGTTTATCCCTCCCCGGGAGCAGAGATGTTTCTGGCTCACCCCTGGCTCGCCTGTCCCTGTCTGGATCCATCTTTTCCCTTTTCCTGCCCCCACTCACCCCGGCTGCAGCTGGGGCAAACGCGGCCCTCTAAGGGTGGAAAAATATTCCGCGGAAAAAAAGAGGAAGGAAAACAAAACAGGGTTTATCGGTCTGGGAAAAACCCTTTTAAAGCTGCGAGGTGAAACACTGGGATGCAGCAGCAAAGAGGGCCAGGAATGACAATCCCAGCTCACCAGGGCAGCGGGGGATGGGAGAAGGGAAGGGAGATGGGACAGGGCAGGGTCTCTGCTCTACCCCCGCAGCTCCTCTGATCCCACAGATTATCTGGGCTGGAAACACCTTTTCCTTCCTTTTTTCCCCATTTTCAAGGGGGTTTCCATGCCTGCACGCCCAGCTGTGGCTCCAGGCTCGGACAAATGGGGCAGATCCCGCTCCTGGGAGGGGGAGGTGACAAACCTGGGTACTGCGGAGGCCCCCGGGGCCACCCCGGGGCTCAGCTTTGTGTGCCCGATCCAAAATATTTACAGGAGCTCCGAACCTCCTGAACCTCCTGAACCTCCCAAACCTCCTGAACCCCCCAAACCTCCCGAACCTCATGAACCTCCCAAAGCACCCGACCCTCCCGAACCTCGCACTGCCGGTGGGATTAGGATGTCCTGGTGGACGCTGCAGCCCCACACAGGTATTCCTAAGAGGAAACGGAGAATTCCCGGGGGAATCCCGACTGGGAATGGTGCTGCTAAATCCGGCTCCGTGCTCTGAGCCAGCCCGGGATAGCCCGGGACAAACAGGGACAAAGCGTGACACAAGCCGGTACAAACAGGGACAGTCCGGGACACACCGGGACAGCTCGGGACACACCGGGACAGCCCGGGACACACCAGGATAGCTCGGGACACCTCGGGACACACCGGGACAGCCCGGGCCAGCCCGGGAATGCCGCTCGCCCCGGGGCAGAGCTGCTTTTCCAGCCGATGCTTTATCGATATTGCAGCGTTTCCCTCCCAGCCCATCAATAAATCCCCGGGAGCGGCTGCTCCCACACCCGGGAGCTGCTCTGCCAGCTCAGGGCTCTTTCTAACAAGGATTTGTTTGACTCTTTCTTCTCCTTTTGTTTGATTCCTTCTTCTCCCTTTGATTTCTTTTCCCTTTTCAAGCATGGCCGGGTCAGCTTTTCCGTCCCTCGCCAGGGCTGACGCTGAGGCAACCACGAATTCACACCTCGTTTGTGCCGCTTCCTTTTTTTAAAGTCCTTGTCCGGCCCCAGCCACTCAGGACTTCCCCAGCTGCTGCAGAGATGGTTTCTGTCAGGGTGGGGCACCAAAAAAAGGTCCCCAAAATAAGGTGGCTCACAGAGTCACCACCCTGCAAGCCCAGGTGTATTCTGCTCCCAAAAAACTGGAGATGTTTTGGGTTGGTTTTTTTTTGGCACCCAGCTGCCCTGAGACTCCTTCCTCCTATGGAATTAAGATGGATTGAGTGCTGCCACCCTTTTCCAGGGGAGATTTCACCAGGAAAATCATGGCTAAATCCAATTTCAGACGTGTCAGTCCTGTGGGAGGAATGCTGAGCATGCCACAGGTGTTGCTGGAAGAAGCTGGTCCAGGTTTGGATCAACCCACCCTCACCTTCCTAATTCGGGCTCAGGAGAAGGTTGGGAATGATGCTCCCACCTGGGGGAAGTGGGAACACCGTGAAAAAAATGGCAATGTATGGCTTTGGTGTAAATCTCTGGGGATTTGAGTTCCTCTCTTGATTTTGGAGCTGTCCCCACATCCCGCTGGCCCATTTGGGATGACAATCCCTGTCCCCATCTCCTGAGGGCAGAGGTTTTGTCGTGCTCCCATTGTCCCTGGGCACAAGGAATGGGGTTTGTGATTGTCCCATTGTCCCTGGACATAGAACAGAGTTTTGTGGTTGTCCCATTATCCCTAGGCACAGGGAATGTGTTTTGTGATTGTCCCACTGTCCTTGGGCACAGGGAATTGGTTTTGTGGTTGTCCCTGGACACAGAACAGAGTTTTGTGGTTGTCCCATTGTCCCTGGGCACTAGGAATGGGTTTTGTGGTTGTCCCCTTGTCCCTGGACACAAGGAATGGAGTTTTGGTTGTCCCTGGACACAGAAAGGAGTTGTGTGGTTGTCCCCTTGTCCCTGGACACAAGGAATGTGTTTTATGGTTGTCCCCTTGTCCCTGGCCATCCCATCCTCTCTGGGCTGTCCCGATCTGAACTCTCCCCGTTCCTCCCCGTCCCCTGGTGCTCACTGACTCATTTCCCGTGTCCTTTGGCCCTCGGCATCTCGGCTGCCCCCGCACGGGGCCGGCCCCGGCTCCAGCGCTGATTTCACAGCCAACTCCTCTGCCTGAGATTTCCATCAGGGCTGGGCTGCTCCAGCTCAGCCAGCTCTTCCCAACCCTGGCCTTTGAAAACCCCGAGTTTAGAACTCAAATCAACCCAAAGCCTCCCCTGACTCCTGACCTGCACCCCCCTTCCTGACCTGCACCCCGATTCCTGCAGTTCCCGCTTTCCTTATGATTTCCCTGAAAGGCACAAAAGAAGAAAAAGAAGAATAAATCCCCAAACCAGCAAGGAAGATGCTCTGCACCCAGGTGCTGGGATCAAAACCATTCCAAAAATCCACACTGGGGACTTGCTGGGCTCTCTGGATTTCCTCCAGGCTGCAGTCCCAAGGCTGGGCAGTGCCCGTGGGATGCAGGGATGTGCTGATGGCTCACAGGGATCACCAGAATTTGGAGAATTCCGTTTTCCCCACCTGAATCTCCATCCCCGAGCTGCCCTGGGTTTTCCCAGCTATCAGCAGCTCCGATCTCCCTCTGTGGCCTCGGTGACCTTTTTCCTTTTTCACACGTATTTTCTGCCACCGCCTGACCGGGGAGGAAAAGACACCCGGGGAGATGAATTCATTTCCTCCAGGCCCACCTCGGGGTGTTTTCCTTGAGAATCTTTCCCTGTCACTCCGAGCAGCAGAGTCCCGGTGTGGACTCTCCTTCCCCCGTTTAGGAATTTAGGAAATTCCCCAAAATCCTCTCACAAATATTTCCTGGGCTGGCTGTGGGAAGGAGATTGCTGATGTTCCCCAGTTCGCTGCAGGGAAAATTCCAGGTGGGAAGTGTTGGAATGGGACAGCTCAAAGCGGATCAGGGGAGATGATGGGGGTGATGAAGAGGATGAAGGTGGGGATGATGAAGACAGTGATGATGGGGTGAAGATGGGATGAAGATAAGGATGATGGGGATGATGATGATGGGGAAGATGAAAGGGATGAAGATGAGGATGATGAAAAGGATGAAGATGGGGATGATAGGGATGATGATGGGGGTGAAGATGGGATGAAGATGGGGATGATGAAGGGCATGAAGGTGAGGATGATGAAGGGGATGAAGATGGGATGAAGATGAGGATGATGAAGGGGATGAAGATGGGAATGATGAAGGGGATGAAGATGAGGATGCTGGGGATGAAGATGAAGATGATGAAGGGGATAAAGGTGAGGATGGTGAAGGGGATGAAGATGAGGATGATGCTGGGGATGAGCCCCCGCTGTGCAGGGCTGGGCTGAGGCCGATATTCCTCTCTCATTTTTAAGACCTCGATGTTCATGGCGGTTCAAACCCCGGGCTGTGTGAGGAGCCCCGGTTGGCACGGGCAGGATTTGGGGTCAAACCCCGGGCTGGGTGGGGAGCCCCGGTTGGCACGGGCAGGGTTTGGGGCGCAGCAGCACTGCCGGAATTTCTGCATCCCAGCCTCCCTGGATGTTTTCCCTGCGTTTGGCACAAGGTGTCAGTGCTGCCCCATGAACGGCTCCCGGTGCTGCTGCTCCGCATGGGGCCGGCCCGCGGTGCCCTCGGGGTCCCCAAAGCGGGGTCCAGCACCCCGGGGTCCGGACGGGCCCCCCGTGCCCGCGGGGACCCCACGGGGCTGGTGCGGAGCACCCAGAGCAGCGGGTGATGCTCGAACTCCCCTTTGGAGGCTCCAGATCCACGGGAATCATCTGGGGAGAGACCCACGAGGAGAGGGGATAGAAGGAAAAGAAGCTGAGGATGAAAGGAACCCAAACCCTCTCCAGCAACACGTGGCAAAAAGGGGGAAAAAAACCAACTCTCAAAAGAGTGTTGATACTCCTTGAGGCTTCTGGGACCCTGGGTGACCAGGAAAATAACACATCAAAGACCCCACGGCTGCCTGAAGACAGATAAAAACTCCCAGCCAAATGTTCTATGAATATTTAACTACCATCAATATTTAATTAGCAGATAGAGGAGATTAAGAGCAGAGGGATCCATCTCTGTGTTTGCTCCAGCCCCGCTCTTGGGGTGCTGGGGGGCTCTTGGTGCTGGTGGAGCCACACTCAGAGCCAAAATCAGGGTGCAGGGACCCCAAAGGGAGGGAAGGAGCCCCCCAAAAGGGAAGGTTTTGTTTTCCAAGCCCCACTCTGGGAGAGGGCAGAGAACTCTTGAATGACCTGGGTGTTGCAAATCCAAACCAGCCATCCCAGGAAATGACTCCAAGTCTTTTTGGAGGTTCAGGATGCTTCAAAAACGCAGCACCACGGAGTCCCCCACGTTTCAATGAATTGGCCACCGAGGGCAGCAGAGCTGGAGGATGCAGAGGGCTGCTCAGGATCCAAGCTCCAGCTTTTCCAGGGGCAGGGAAAGCTTTGTGGGATCAAGGCACTGCTGGAAGTGCTCAGCTTGGGATGACCTCGGTGGGGGTGAGATGGAGGAGACTTCTCCTCTTGCTCTGGATCCATTCAGGTCCATGGATATATCCTGCTCTGGATCCATCCTGCTCTGGATCCATCCTGCTCTGGATCCATCCAGGTCCATGGATCCATCCAGGTCCATGTTGGGTTCATCCTGTTCTGGATCCATCCAAGTCCATCCTGGGTCCATCCACACTCTGGAGGCTTACAGGTCCATGGATCCATCCTTCTGTGGATCTACCAGGTCTGTCATGGACCCATTCAGGTCCATGGATCCATCCATGCTCTGGATCCATCCAGGTTCATTTTGGATCCATCCAGGTCCATGGATCCATCCTCCTCTGGATCCATCCAGGTCCATCATGGACCCATTCAGCTCCATGGATCCCTCCTGCTCTGGATCCATCAGTTCCATGGATCCATCCAAATTCTGGATCCATCCAGGTCCATCCTGGGTTCCCCCTGCTCTGGATCCATCCAGGTCCATGCAGGGTTCATCCATGCTCGAGATCCATCTTGTTCTGGATGGATCCAGGTCTATGGATCCATCTTGTTCTGGATCCATCCAGGTCCATCATGAATCCACCCAGGTCCATCAAGAATCCATCCAGGTCAATCTTGGATCCATCCAGAGGTTCATGAGTCCATCCAGGTCCATCCTGGATCCATCCAGGTCCACGTTTGTCCCTTTCTGGGCTACAAATCCCCCTCCTGCACCAGTGCCTGGACCTCCAACAGCTCTGGGCCACAGCCAGCAGGACAGAGAGGCGCCAGCCTGTCCTCAGGTGTCCCCCAGCAGGACAGGGAGGTGCCAGCCTGTCCCCAAGTGTCCCCCAGCTGTCCCCAGCCCATCCCTCCCCGGGGAGTTCCCACTGATGCTTCGCCCGCGGTGTTGAAGCCATATGGGGCTGCGTGTCTAATCCACCATTAATCCCCAATAACTAATCCTTTTAGGTGGCAGCGGCGGCTGCGGGGTGGTGGCAGGGGCGGGGACAGACACTCCGTGTGCCACTGCGGGCCCTCCTGGGCTGTGTCCTCAGTGTCCCCTGTGCTGGGGGACATCGCTGCAGCCCCCAGCCCTCTGTGCTGGAAGGATCAGGGATGGAGGGATTTCTCCTCTCCTGCGTCTCTCACCCGCTCAGCCCGGGTTTTGAGCCACCCTCTCTCATATTTTTGGGGTGATTTCCCTCTTTGAGAGCTGGAGAGGGCACTGAGAGCTGAGCCGGAATGGATTTTCCCTGTTCTGGGGCCAGGACATGAGGGATGAGGGACGGGAATGTCACCCTGTAGTTCCCTCGAAATGCCTGAAAAGCAAAATGCCTCAAAAGCAAAATGCCCCAACCCATTCCCACTCTCGGGGGACAGAAACATTTCACGGGTGCGACCATGGGGGTGTCGGGTTTGGAGATGAGGATTTGGGGTTGGGATGGCCCTGGGGACGCCCTGCACTGTCGGGCCCTGGTTTGGAGATGAGGATTTGGGGTTGGGATGGCCCTGGGGACGCCCTGTGCTGTCGGGCCCTGGTTTGGAGATGAGGATTTGGGGTTGGGATGGCCCTGGGGACGCCCTGTGCTGTCGGGCCCTGGTTTGGAGATGAGGATTTAGGGTTGGGATGGCCCTGCGCTGTCCCCTCCTCCCAGCCCTGCTGAGCCACAGTGCCACCTCCCCTGGGGACATCATCCTGTCCTGCTCCTCCAGCATCCCCCGAGCTGTGGGTGCAGCCAAAAGCGACATCCCACCCCTGCCCAAACCCACTGCACCGGCTGGGCTTCATTTCCACGATTTTGATAGAAATGGAATTTATTTTCCTAGAGCAGAACCAGAGCAACGAGCCCAGAGAATCAAAGCAACCCCGAATCTCCTGGAAACATCACATCACACCCAGAGCCCCATTTCTGGGCTCACTGGGGTATGAAATCGCTCCTGGCTGGGGAGGGGGAGCCGGGCTGGGACCTGCTCAGCCCTGCCCGGATCTGGGCCATTCCCCACCACTCGAGACTTTTAGCGCCCCGAGCAACGGCGTGTTCTGCTGATGAGTTCTTTCTGCTCCAGTAATTACAGTGAGGAATTTGTCAGAACGAGCTTTCCGAAAGCCTTCTTGTCTTGTTCTGATTTTACCTGGAGTGTAAAAAGTCATTAGTACAGTAAAACAGAGGCTGGGCTCAGGCAGTGAGCCGGCCAGAGAGCGCGGCACACTCAATGTTCACATAAAAAAATAAAAATAAAATAAATTAAATTACTAAAAAAATATTAAAATTTTAAATTTTAAATTGGAGTTTTCCTTGATTGGAATTAGCAGGATGAGGAGGGTGGTGGGCTGGGCATGGAAAGATGTGCAGGATTTTTTTTTCTCTGTCCCAGCTGCTGGGGACAATTGGGGTTTCACCCTCTTCCAGCAGCTTTTCTGCAGCCTGTGCTGTCCCTGGAGAACAAATCCAGTGGAAAACTCAGCGGGTTGAAGTCCTGGATGGCCCGGGGTGGGGAAAACCCCTCCTGATCCCGACCTGAAAATAGCAGCAGAGGTTTGAAACCCTTCGGGCTCGGGTTTCAGGGATATTAACAGATGTCAGACAGAGTCTGGGGAGCTCAGGCTTGAAATGAGCCAGGAGAAAAAAAAAAAAAATCATATCAATAGCACAAAAAAAAAAAGAAAAAAAAATGGAACTGAGGACGGGAGGAGTCGTGCAGTGGGTGTCAGCACCCTCCCTATTTTCGGCAGGGAGCTGCAGCCCTTAGGGAAGGTGTTAAAAAACAGGGTTTTTAAAAAACTTTCCAGCGAAAAAATAATCAAAATTTAGCAAAATACAAGTGGGGTAAGGAGGATTTCTCATACAGAGCTCTCCTCCGTGGCACCACATCCATTCCTGATGCTCCTCAAAACTGATGGGAATTTCCACCCCATGGCTTTTGGGGCTTTTATATTTTATTAATGGGTTTGAAAAGAGAGACATTTCTGTCTCAGGGCCTAATCAAAGCATTTTGGGTTGTATTTAATGCGATGGTAACTTTGAGGGCTGCAAGGAAGGGATTTGAGGGGGCTGCTTGGGGTTCAGGGTATTTCCAGCATCCCTGGAGGCAGCTTGGAAGTGGAAAAGGGATTTCAGGACAAAGCCTCTTCCTCTGCCAACGTGAAACCCAAACTGTCAGCTTTCCTCTCTCCTTATTTCATGAACAATTCCATCGGGCTTGGAAGTGGTTTTGGCATTCTCAAATCTGGTTTTAGGGCCCAGAAATCCTGGGGATTGGGAGAACTGGAGACTCCCAGGTGCCAGGCTGCTGGTTTGAGTGCTTAGCTGGGGAAGTATTTTAATTTTTATTAATGTGATTAACCCCCCCACACAATAAACCCCAAGCTCTGCTTTTCGATTTCCTTTCTTGAGGCATTTTGGAGCGCCAGGACTCATTTTTCCTTTTGCTGCACCCCAGCTCCATGCACCTGGAATTACTGCTGTGCAATTTGCAGCACCCCTGGATAATATTGATTACTCCCTCTCGTAAGCAAGGCCATCCCATCGGTAAATATTGATGATTTTCTCTAATTAGCAATGTGATCCCCTATATCTGTGAGTGCTGGGAAGGCAAGGCTCAGCTCCGGGGTAAATGGCAGGTGAATGAGATTAGGGGCTGGGAGTGAGCCCTGCCTGAGAGCCTTAACTGGCAATTCCCAGCAAAAGGCAGGGAAATAATTCAATATCCTCCCTGCGATGCCGCCGTGCCGGAGTCAGGCTCGGACCGTGGCTCCCTGTGGGGCAAGGAGGCTCCAGAGGGATCCTTGATTCCATCAGCACCGGGATCAGCTGCAGAATGAGCAGCATCCATTTGGGAGGGCACTGGGGCTGTTTGCTTCCCTTTCCTTCCCCAGGCTCCTCTCACTGCTGCTAGGTGTCCCCAGAATTCCCCTGAGGTCCCCCCCGAGCCTGGCTGTCACCCTGGTGGCATTTGGGACATTTGGGGTGCCAGCCAAGCTCCCCGGATCTGAGCTCACCCAGCTCCTGGGTTTGTTTTGCAGTTCAGGGTTGGCAGCAGGGAACCAGACACTGGTTCAAGGTCAAGCTGCTGCAGCTTTGGCCGAAAAGCAGGAAAATGACCCCATTTGGGTGATTCAGAGCATCGAGCCCGCAGTCCCAGAGGAGGAATTTCCTTTCCTGCCTCTGCCCAAAGCCGGGGCCAGGATCCAGCTGCAGTCACCAGGAGCTGCCACTCCTCTCTCCCTGCTTCCCACAGCTCTGCCTCAGCCCTTTGCTGGATTTCCAGACCCTTTTTCCCGGCATTTTGGCCGTTTCCTTGCTCCTGTTCCCCTCTCCATCTCCAGGACGAGGAGGGGCTGAGCATCCCTGGGGAACTTCCCCAAAAAGAGGGACAAAAATCCCCTGCCAGGCACAGAACCAGGAATTCTGTCCAGAGGAAAAGCAATTCAGGGGCTGTTCTCAGTTCAATCCCTGCCCCTTAGGATGCACCCACCCCAATCCCAGAGGCAGAGCTGGATTTTACAAACCCTCATCCCAGACTGCAGCAATGCAGAGACGGGCACCCTCTGCTCCCCCAGCTCTGGGGGAGGAAGATGAGGCTGAGGAAGGATGGGATAACCCAGCAGATGCTCCCCCTGCTCCCAGAGGGTCTGAAAGGGCTGAGGACATCAGAAATTGCCTCCCCACAGCCAGCCCCATTAGCAGGTCGATGTAAAGGATCAATCAGAGACTCCCTGGGCACCGGGGCCTTTCACTGAGCTGTGCTCACCTGTAGCCCTGAATCATTTTTGGCCAGACACCACCACGGGCAGGGGAGTTCTGTTGAAAAACCTCTGAGAGAAATCATCCTCAAACAGCAGAGTTAGCCAGAAAATCCTGATTTTTCCCCCAAAACATCCCAGCCATTATCCCACTGGAGAATCCTCCCTCTCTCCTGGCCGTGGTGGACTTTCTGGGTTTTTTTATTTTATTTTATTTTAAACAGCTGCTGCCTATTGAGCAGGGAAACGATGTTGCAGTCTCTTCTGACCTCGCTGCTATAATTATTCCAGACTCCAGCACTGGCTGTGCTTCAAATGCAATTTTCCCCGACGCCTCCCGGTCCTGCTGGTGGCTCCTTCCCGTCGGATCCGGGCTCATCTCGATCCCAGAGGCTGCGAGCAGGTGATGGGGGATGCAGGCAAAGCTCTCGTCACTCATTTCCCGGCAGGTTTTGACACCCTGAGGGGTTTTCCTGCTCGTTTCAAGGATATTTTGGGTGAAACCCAAAAAAAACAAGGAGCCAAACCCATCCCTCGCTCCTAATCCTGCCTTTCCCACCCCTAAATCCCAGCAGCCCCGCTCACAGCAGGGATGTGCCCCCTCCATCCCCACCCCAAGGGGTTAATCCTCTTTGCCCAGACCAGCTGGGGAGATGCTCGCTGCTAAACGAGCTCCTGAAAAATTCATGTTCCTAAATGCTCCTGGCAGAGGGGTCCTGGCCTGAGGAGCCAGGGGAGGGTCCCGATCCCAGCGGGGATTGCTAATGGCAGGGAGGGAAGGATTGGGCAGGATGCTGCTCCAGCTGGGATCCTGCAGCCCCAGGACCCCCTGGCCATTATGGGATGCCCATTATGGGATGGCCATTATGGGATGGCCGTTATGGGATGCCCATTAGGCTGCCCCAGCTGGCTTGGCAGCTGCTGCATTGTTATCCCGCTGGACACGGCAGCCGGGCTGGAGCTCCGGGATCAAAGCCAGGCTCAGTTTGTGCCACCCCGAGCCTGGGAGGGTCCCTGCCGGGGTGGGCAGTGCCCGCAGCAGAGATCTGGGGGGATTTGGGGTGGGTTTGATCCCTCCTTGCCTGCTCTGTCAGCCCTGCGGGGGGAGATTCCTTTGGGAAAATCCACTGGGAGGAGGCACAGAGAGAGAATGGAACCCCGCTCCTGGTGGTGTTTGGGGTTTTGGGGGTCCCTGGGTGGAGTTTGGGGTGCAGCAGAGTGCCCAGTGTGCGTCCTGTATGTGACATCCTGTAGAGACCCCAGAGCTGCCACCACCCCAGGGCCAGGAGCAAAGCGATCCCAAAACACCCCAAAAACCAAATGGAGCAAAGTGATCCCAAGGCACCCCAAAAACCAAATCAGGCTGTGGGATGGGAGCACATTGATCCCAAAGCACCCCAAAAACCAAATCAGGCTGTGGGATGGAGCAAATGATCCCAAAGCACCCCAAAAACCAAATCAGGCTGTGGGACGCTCAGCTGTCTCTGTCCCAGATGGAAAACCCCCGCTGGGACAGGTCCAGGCAGGGGGAAGAGGAGCCTCTTGGGGATGGATTCACCCTCAGGCAGGAGGTGCCAGGGCAGGGGAAAAGGGGCTCTGGAACCCCTGGAATGGTGACAGTGACCATGGGAGAGAGAGACAGGGACGGATGGACGGATTGGGATGGATGGATGGATGGATGGATGGATGGATGGATGGATGGATGGATTGGGATGCAGTGAGCACAGCCAGCAGGCAAACCAAATTTTTTGTTGCAATTCCCAGGTGAATCCACCCTGGAGAGGCCCAGCCCTTCGCTGGGAAGCAGCTCCAGGATGCTGAGCTGGGTGCAAACCCCTGAGCACACCCTGCCCTGTGGTGACCTCGTTCCCCAAAGCACCCTTGATCCTAAAAGCCTCTGGAAAATCTGCCTGGAAAAGCCAAGGGAGGGGAAAACTGGGAAAACAAAGGAAATGGAGGCAGCTCTGAAGCACTTTTCTCTCTCTGTGCTCCCGTCTGGGCCACAGGGGCAGGGAAGGGGAAGGGGAGTGGGGACAGTCGGGATGTCCCTTGAGCTGTGGGCACACCTCCTGCTCCCAGCCTGCACAGGGCTGGAAAACAAGGAACTCTCCCATTTTCATGTGTTGGTGTATTTGGGATCCTGCCCTCACGAAAACTCGGCGTCGGGAGGCAAAATGGGTTTGTTCCAGGCAGGAGCTGCTGCTTTTGGGTTTTACAGCATCTGCTGAGGTCGTGCTCACTTCAAGATCCTGATTTAGGTTCTGCAAATAACCTCAACCCCTCCAAAATGAGGATAAAATGAGGGGCTGGTCCTCACCATGCTGCAAATCCTTCCTCAACCTCTCAAAAACGAGAATAAAATGATGGGCTGGTCCTTGCCAGGCTGGAAATCCTCCCTCAACCTCTCAAAAATGAGAATAAAATGATGGGCTGGTCCTTGCCAGGCTGGAAATCCTCCCTCAACCTTTCAAAAACAAGGATAAAATGATGGGCTGGTCCTCACCGTGCTGGAAATTCTTTCAACCCCTCCAAAATGAGGATAAATGATGGGCAAGTCCTCACTCTGCTGCAAATTCTTCCTCAACACCTCAAAAATAAGAATAAAATGGTGGGCTGGTCCTCACCATGCTGCAAATCCTCCCTCAGCCCCTCCAAAATGAGGATAAATGATGTTCTGGTCCGACCTCAAACGCCCATGGGCAGCCCAGCCCTGATTTTGAAGCTGCTTTTGAACTCACCCAGTGCTGAAATCCAACTCCAAGCCTCCACATTTTTTCTGCATTTTATTTTATTTTATTTTATATTATTTTATTTTATTTTATTTTATTTTATTTTATTTTATTTTATTTTATTTTATTTTTATTTTTAATTTTGGAAAACCCCACAACAAACAGCAAGCCAAGAAAAGAAACTCTCTTGTTGGTCTCTCTGTCTGCCAAGATAACCAACCCTCCTAACGAGCTGCTGGAATTAGGTGCTTTGATTCCCTGGTGCTCATCAATTCCCTGCATTTCGAGGATGTTGGGATGCTCTGTTTCCATCAGGGAGTTCTGGATGCACAAAAAAACCAACCCAGCCCCTGGACACAGTGATTTAAACATTGGGGAATCCATCCTCAGTGGGGTTTTTTCCTCTCCAAAGTAGAGGTGAAAGCGGAAATGGAGAAATTTCCCCATGGGATAAAGATTTTTGGAAGGAAAAGGGAAATAATGTCAGAGCTGCTGTGTGGAGATGAAATCCTCTGAGACCTCCGCAACCCCCCAACTTTGATAATATTGACTTGTTAAATCAGCTAAAATATTCAATCCCTATGTTCTACGCCGGAATGAATATTTTAATAGAACGTAAAAGTCGAGGCAGGGACGAATCCAAGCAGTAAAACCGAAACGAAACATTTTTATCTCGCAGGAAGGAGCGGCTTTGGCGCCACTGCTTTGCTTCTTCCTTCCGCTCCTTTTATGGGGCTAGTAAAATATTCATTTTTAATATTATAAATATTGCATTCTATACTTAATGTGCCTTTTTGCACTCTTTGGGGCACCCAGAAGTCAGACCAATTTTCTGGGCTGTGCTCAGGACCTGCAGCAGCTCGGGACTGAAATATTTCAGCCTTTTTTATTTTTGCTTTTCCCACTCTTTTTCTGGGAGGATGGAGAACCTTGGGATGGCCTCTGGGGCCAGTGATAGAGCCATGGATCCACTGAAAAAACATCAATCCAGCTGGACAATTAATTCCAATAAAAGCTTTCTTTCCCCTCCCCATCTCCTTAGAAATAATCACATAAAATGAATTTATGGCAATTACGGGATTCCTTTATTTCTGTCATTATCACAACTCTGGAAGGAAGGGCTGAGGATACAAATGGATTTGGGGCAGTGCTTTGAGATGCATTTTTATTCACATTTCAGGATCAGCCCCTCAGCTCCCTCCCAGGATTAACTGTGGGGCTGGGCTGGGGGGGTTAGAAAATAATAGGAATAAAATAGTGGGAAAACCAGAGCCTTGGAGTGAGGCTTTCACTCTCAGGGCTGGTTTGGATTGATTCTTTCTGATTTACGGGGGATTTATCTTCTTGGGATGGTCCTGGGGGTGGAAAACAGCAGCTCCAGGTGGAAAGCTTTTTGGTGAAACATCCCAAAAATGGGGTTTGGGATGGGGTTCGCACTCCAGGAGCTCTCACGGATCCATCTGATCATCCCAGCAAAGCAGAGCCGGATCGGGGTGTGGCTGCGTGCCTCAGTTTCCCCAGGAAAAGGGGAAGCGGCTCCGTCCCGGTGCCACCTCCGGGGGTGCCCTGGCAGCGGCGACAGCTCCAGAGCGGCTCCCACAGGGATTAGGGCGATTAGGGCCCTGTTATCCCAGCGATTAGTGCTGCCCGGGATTAGGGCAGGTGAAACGGCGGCCAGGGATTACCGGGACTGCTCCCTGCCCGACCTGGCACCGGAGCGGCGCGATTTACCCACGGCCAGGGCCTGGCCCGAGGGGTGCTCGTGGTGGTTTTTGGGGTGTTTGTGGTGTTTGAGGGGTGTTTGTGGTGTTTGGGGGATGCTCGTTGTGGTTGAGGGGTGCTCGTGGTGGTTTTTTGGGGTGTTTGTGATGTTCGAGGGGTGTTTGTGGTGTTTGAGAGGTGCTCGTGGTGTTTATTTGGGGTGATCGTGGTGTTTGAGGGGTGTTTGTGGTGGTTTTTTGGGGTGCTCGTGATGTTTGAGGGGTGTTCATGGTTTTTTTTTGGGGTGCTCGTGGTGGTTTTTTGGGGAGTGAAGCCAATGGGGTGAGTGGGATGGAGCTGTCACCCATTCGGGACAGCGCACCCAGTCCTGCCTGCACATCCCTCAGTGCTTTTTTTGGGATATCTCCTTGGAAAATTCATCCAGAAGCGGCTCAGCTGGGTCCCCCCAAGGACACTTGTCCCGGGGTGAAATTTCGCTCTTTTCTGCCTCAGCTCCTGCTGAAATAACTGGATTTATCTCTGGCATCTCCCCTGGATTTGCTCCTCGCTCGGGAGAGATCCCAGCCCAGCTCCTGCCCGCTCCAGCCCCCTCCGCCCGCCAGCGCCGGAGTCATAAATAAAATCCAGCTGGGGTAAAAATACTCCTTTCTGGAAGGGCTGAAAAATCTCCCAGCGATGCTGCCAAGAACCTGCCAGAAGCGGCGCGGGACCGCAGGAGGGATTGCACCCAAACATCCCTCTTTAAAAGCCTTCATCCATCAGTGGGAAAAGCATCCCAAGGCGGGAAGGACGGGGCGTGGTTCTGCCAGCATCCCCAGATCCCAACTCTCCTTCTGGGCTGGGGAAACTGAGGCTTGGTGCCACCTGAGGAGGAGGAAATGGAGGGCTGGGCAGTGCCCAGCTCGGGGGAACGCGGTGCCAGCCCTGGGGATTGAGGCCGGGAGTCAGCGCTCCCCTCCTGGAGCGGTGGGGAGATGGGAGAGATAAATCATGGGATTTTTATGGAAACGAGCAGTGAGCGCCTGGGAGGCCACGCTCAGCCATTCCTGCAGAATTCCAGAATTCCCTCCTCTTCCTCACCCTGCTCCTGCCGCTCCTCGGCGTCGTTCCCAACGCAGCAGCACCCAAAGGTGCTGGGGACCCTCGGGGGGATCCATCCTGTCCCCCAGCACCGCGGGGCCGCCTTTTCCTGGGGACATCTTCAGCTCCTGTCACCACTCAAGGTCAATCCATTAATTGCCGTGAATTATTTTGGCGTTAATGGAGATGTCTTGTTCGCTTCCACTGCGAGCGAGGCTGCCAGGAGGAACGTGCTGGCCGAGCTTTCCTGGGAAAGGCGCACGGGGGAGCGGAGGGAAGCAGAGCAGGGCGAGGGGAGGAATCCGCGCTTGGTGCGGGCAGGAAAACCCAGCCGGCCGTGCTGGGGATGGGGTTTGAGCCCCTCAAAATCCTCTCACACTGGGCACTTGAGGGGAGTGTGGCATTCCCAGGAGAGCTGCTGCCCAAAAACCCAACTCTGCCACGGCTCCAGCAAGCTGGGATAAGGGATAAAGAATGAGGGATGAGGGAATTCCTCCCCAGCCGTGCTGGAAGCATCTCCAGGCCCTGTAGCAGAAATCCTGGGATGTGTCGAGGGGTGTAGGGGATCAGAGAGGGAAGGGGTGACTGATCCCCCATTCCAGGGGGGCACAGGGGGTCCCCAATACCCCCAGCCCGCAGCATAACCCTCAGGGAGGGGGTGACCAGGCTGATCCCCCATTCCAGGGGGTCCCCAGTACCCCAACCCTGTGTGCACAGCCCTGATCCCCCCCGGGTGGCACAGAAGGGACGCAGGGGACACCCCCAGGGTGGCCAGGAGTGACCAAACCCTGCTCCTCTCCGAAGCCACCGTTGCCCAGCACGGCTCGGAACCCCCCAGTTTTCACCCCCCCCCCTCTTTGCTTTGCCCCCTCCGCAGCCGGGGG
>VRYO01002784.1:5411672-5422529 GCA_009812075.1 Sialia sialis
CCATCCTCCCTTTCCAGCGCTCCCCGGAGCTGTCACACAGAGCCCCTGGCTGTGTCACACCCGGTACCGAACCCCAAACACTCCTCCAAACACTGCCTCGGGGTCTCATCCTGGGAATTTATAAAGGATAATTCCTTCTTTTTCTTCCCTCTGTGGGGTGCAGAGCTCGGTGCTCTCAGGGATTGGGAGCAGCTCAGTTTTGAGGGTTCCAAAACCAAATCTCCTCCCTGGGATGCACCAGTGTCCCTGCTCATGGACAGTTGGGCTCTTGCCATCTGCAGGATAAAATTAAAATAAAAATGTATTTTTAAGATGGAATTTTGTCCATCCTTTATCAGCCTTCTGTGTGTGTGAGTGCCTGGGAAAGCAGGAGCCAGCTGGGGCTGGAGGAGGGATCCTGAGATCCAGATCCACCTCAGCTCTGGAACAAACTAGAACAGAAATTCAATGTTTTCTCTCCCTGTTTTAGTGTGCCTGATGCCTTTTTTAGGACTCTCATGGGAGGCAGGGAGAGGGCAGGGATGTGGGCAGAATAAAGCTCTGGCTGAAGGTGGGGGAAAAGCAATTCCAGGTGGGAATAACTCCTTGCAGCAGAGCCGGGGGGAGTGACACAGGGACAGGGACCTGTGCTGGGTGGGGACATCCAGGCAGGGAGCAAAACACAGCTCAGGAGCTGGAATATAAAATATGGGAAGAGAAAATGGATCCAGCAGGGATGAGGGTTGGGAACAGGACACTGGGGACAGCTGGGCCAATGTCACCCTGGCCAGGCTGTGCTGGGGACAAGGATTGGGCTGGGGTAGGTCCAGGGCGCTCAGTGGAAGGTGAAGCATCAGGATTGATCTTTCCTGTCTGGCAGGAGAATTTTTAGGGGGTGCTCTGCCCCTGTGACAAAGAAACTGTGAGGAAAATGTCCCTGAGTGCTCCAAGGAGGGAGTGATCTCTGGATTCTGCAGAGCAGTGCCAGGATGGATGTGCTGACTCCAGAGAAATAGAAAATTAGTGTTTTGGTGTCTGCAGGCCTGATTTCCTGAGGAAAAGAGGTTTATGGGGTCTCCCTCCTGTGCCTGACACAGCTGAGTGTCTGCCCTCCTCATTTTCGACTTTAGGAAGCAATTGGAACAGGATTTGACAGCAATAATGGGAATCTGAGGAGAATTATGTTCTGACAGGCTTGGTGAGGATCCCCTGCCTGCCTGAGGAGTGAAGGACGTAATTAATGGCCCTGCTGAGGAAAGGGAATGCAGTCCTTTTTTCCACCAGACATCAGGGACTCTCCAGGCAATTAGGAGCAGTCCCTGGGGAAACTCCTGGAGCATTATCCAGCACCAGCAAGAAAACCAAGCTGGCTGTGGGTGCTTTGGGGTGGTTTGTGGGGCAATCCTGCCTCAGGGATGTGTTTCCTGTTTGATTCCTGTGTGTCTGCTCCATGCCTTTGGAAAGGCTTTGTTTGCCTCCAGGATGCAAAGTTCCCTTTCCCTGCACCTCACCCTCCCCGTCCCCTCCTGTGGCACGAGAGGAACAAGGAGCTGCAGCCAGATTTGGGGAATTCATGGATCATCCCTGGCTGGATCCTTCCTTCCATCCTCACCCTCCCTGTCCCACACTCATGGGAGAAAGCAGGACCTGCAGCCAGATTTCAGGAATTCATGGATCATCCCAGGCTCAATCCCTCCCTCCATCCTCACCTTTCCTGTCCCCTCCCTGTCCCAAACTCATGGGAGGAAGCAGGAACTTCACCAGACACAGGAACCCATGGACACCCCAATCCGCTCATTCTGGATCTTCCCTCCATCCTCACCTTTCCTGTCCCACACTCACAGCAGGAAGCAGGAGCTGCAGCCAGATTTGAGGAATTAATGGATTATCCCAGTCTGGATCCCTCCTTCCATCCTCATCCTCTCTGTCCCAAACTCACAGGAGGAAGCAGGAGCTTCCCTAGACCCAGGAACCCATGAACACCCCAATCCTCCCAGTCTGGATCATTCCTCCATTCTCATCTTTCCTTTCCCTTCCTGTGGCAGGAGAGGAAGCAGGAGCTGGAGCCAGAGCCATGAAATTCATGGATCCTCCTTTTCTGGATCTGTCTCTCCATCCTCACCCTACCATCCCCTCCTGTGTCAGGAGTAGAAGCAGGAGCTGCAGCCAGATTTGAGGAATTTTGGGATCCTCCCAGTCTGGATCCTTCCTCCATCCTCACCTTTCCTGTCCCACACTGATAGCAGGAAGCAAGAGCTGCAGCCAGATTTGAGGAATTCATGGATGCTCCCAGTCTGGATCCTTCCTCCACCCTCAGCCTCCACCAAGGCACCTCAGGATGTGCTGCCCTAATTTTCCTGGCCACAGGCACCATCTCCATGTGCTTGTCCTGCCATTCTCGCTCAGCTCTGGACAGCCACAGGGATGTGCTGAACATCCCTTTCATCTTAAAATGTCCCTTGTTCCCCCCAGAACCCACAGAATGTCTGCTCTGAGCTGAGGAAACACCGGTTTGCATCCTCAGGAGGTTCCAAAGAAAGGTTTGTTCCAAACTTAGACTTGAATCTTCTTGACATTTTTGTTTCCCTCGTAAGAAAAATATCTTGAACAGCAAAATTCTGTCGAGCTCAGAGCAAAGTGAGTCCTGAGCAAACCATCCAGGATGGGATTCAGGATCGTCTCCCAGCAGGATTTTCTTCTCCCCTGCCTCAGCTGTGTTTGCCTCCAAGATTCCCTTTCCCTTCACGTCTCCTAATCCGATATTTGGGAACAACACCTCTTGCAGCAAAGTTTTGTTTCCTCTCCATTTGCTTCCCCCTGAGAGGAAATAATTTACTCCAGTGGTCCCTAGGCAGCTCCAAAAACTCCATTTAGGGACCAGATTCCTCTTTACTGGGGTGAGGGACCAAGGGCCTGTTGGGATTTTCCTCCAACAACTAGAAGCACCAGAGAAGTGCTGAAATGTGATTTTTTTTTGGCCAAGAAAACATCTGGAAAATTCCAAAACATCAATAATTTGCTCTGTTTGCCCACTGAGATGCCAACCAACCCCCAGCACACCACTGTGGGTGGAACCCAGCACCAGCCCTTCCCCTCCTTTGATAAAAAAACCAAAAAACCTCAAAATGTTTGTGAGGAAAAGGGGATAAAAGAAATAAACCCAAATCTCAGCACTGGGAGAGCCCATGGCGGCTGGGCCAGAGGAGTGAGTGGGAATAAAATAGTGAAATAAAGGCAAGAGGAATCAGTGTAAGGGGAATTATTTAAGAGGTAGAAAAAGCTGTTAAAAATAAAAAAGGGAGGGGGGAAATAAACCCTCTCTTGGGGGGGAATAAAAATGCTCCAGCAAAAGTAGGGCACTTGCTAAACAATAAAAGAGATGAGACAGATGATGAGGCTGAAATGGCTGAGATGCCGAACTGCTTTTAGAAATCTGCCTTTATCACCAGAAATGTGGAAAAGTGGTTTGGACAATTAGGAAGTAACAAAAGGCCTCGTAAAAACAGCTCAGGGGGGAAGAAAAACACTCGGGGAATGGGAGCGTGGCAAGAGCATGAAGGGATTAACTGGGAGTGCTGGGAGCAACTGGGAGGGGACTGGGACGGAGCCGCAGCTCCTATAGGTGCTGCCAGCACCGAGCCAGGGATTTGGGATGAGAGGAAAATACAGATTCCATCAAACAAATCGTGGTTTATTCTTTTCCTCCTCCTTCAGAGAGCGGAGCGGAATTAAAGACAAGCGCAGCGAATTCTCGCCGGGTATCGGGATGTGCGATCGCTGCCCCCGGGGCTGGGAGGGAGGAGCGGCGGAATTAAATTAAGGAAGAGGGAGTTAAAATGGAATATCTGAAAGGAAGCGGCTCCTCGCAGTAATTCCCTGCTCCTCTGGGGATCGGCGGCCCTCAGGGCAGAGAAAAGTCGGAGAGCATCTGGACCTCGGCATGCAGGGAGAATTCCAGTGGAATCCAAGGAGCAGTGAAATCCAGGGAGAATTCCAGTGGAGTCCAGGGAGAATTCCAGTGGAATCCAAGGAAAATTCCAACAGCACCAGGAAGAATTCCAGTGACATCCAGGGAGAATTCCAGTGGAGTCCAGGGAGAATTCAAAAGGTAATCAGGAAGAATTCCAGTGGCACCCAGAGAAAATTCCAATGGAATCCAGGGAGAATTCCAGTGAAACCCAGGGAGAATTCTAGTGGAACTCAGGGAAAATTCCAATGGAATCCAGGGAGAATCCCAGTGGCGTGCAGGGAGAATTCCAAAGTTATCCAGGGAGAATTTCAGTGGCAACCAGGGAGAATTCCAATGGCATCTAGGGAGAGTTCCAAAGGCATCCAGGGAGAATTCCAGTGGAGTCCAGGGACAATTCCAATGGAACCCAGGAAGAATTCCAATTTCAATTCCAATTCCAATTTCAATCCCAATCCCAATCCCAATCCCAATTTTGGGGCTGCTCTGAGGGGCAGGGATTGGGGCTGCACCCTGTCCAAGGATGGATCAGGGATGAGGAACAGCAGAGGAGAAAAAAAGAAAGCAAAGCACTTGGATTTTCCTGGTGTGGGTGGATTTCCTGGCAGAGTGTTTTTTCCTGTTTTTTCTTGGAATTACAGCACCTTTCAGGCTGGGAGCAGGAGATTTGGGATCCTGGGAGAATTGATGGACAGGAGCTGCTGAATCCAATCCTCCAGGGATGGTGTGGACAAAAAGCCACCACATTCCTGTTTCTCTTCCCTGTTGCTCTGGAGACGTTGGCAAGGCAAGACTGCCCTCCCAGGACAACCCTAAATCCAGCTTTTCCCCAAAATCTGTCTGTGCCCAGCAGCAAAAAGGAAAAATGGAACACGGGAGCATCCTGCTGCCCTGGATTTTAGGCATGGTGTGGGATGCTCCAGCTGCCCAAGTGTTGCCTTGTGGGCAGCTCCAGGCTGGAGAGCAGGGTGGCTCCTGTGCCACAGGGAGCAGGGGGGAGGTGGGGAGTGGGAGAGCAGGAATATTTCCCTGCTGGACTGAGAGCAGCCTGGGGCTGGTGTAAATCTGGCCATTCCAAGGGGTCACATTCACAGCTCTGACTCAGCTGGGCTCAGCTCATCGCTGTCCCTGCCAGTCCCATCCTCCTCCTCCTGCTCATGACCCATCCCAAACCCTGGGACAGCACAGGAATGTCAGGAAAATGAATCCACAAACACCAGAGGTTTGTGTCCAAAAAGGAGACAGAGGAGTCCTGGAACTTTATTCCAATAAAGGGAGAGGCCATGGGGCATCCCCTGAGGTCTCTCAGATTTTTTGGAGGATGCAGCCTCCTTTTTATCCCAATTTCCTATCCACATTCCCCTCTCTCTTTCCCCATTCCTGAGAGACTCAGACTTCCCAAACACTGATACCTGAGATTCCCCTCCAATGTACAAACCTCCCTTTTCATTTTTAATTCTTATAGAATTCACAGTTTTTCCCCATTATTTCTTTCATCTTCCAATATCCAATTTCATTTATCAGCAAACCTACAGTTTATTTGTAAAGGCAAATATCTTTTCCCATTCATCAATCAGTGGAATCCATCCCCTTGTTTCTTTTATCTCTCAATTTTAATCTCATCTACCAGCAGACCCATAGATTTTTTGTAAAGACAAATCCAACATTCCTCTCAGGAAGCACCTGGGCAGCTCCTTAGCACAGGGAAAAGCAGGTAAGAGGGGGAAAAACCATGGAAAAACCTCAGAATGAGGCATTTGGAATGCCAGCATCCTCGAGTTTTCTTAAGTCTTTTTAGCAGCGGGTTTGGAGCAGGAGGGAACAGCTGTATGAACCCAGCCAGGAGGTGGGAGCTGGGAGCCCGGGTGTTTGCATCCTGCTTTTGCCTAAAGCACCCTGAGTCATGGAATTGGCAGCTCCCCCTCCGTGGGAAACAGGAGCCAAGCAGCACCCACAGCCCCTAAAAAAGCCAGAAGAAGGACAGAAATAGGTCCCTGCTGCTGCACTGCCAAATGGAGTCACAGCCACCCAGCAGCCAAAATTCCCCCCAAATCCCCCAGAGCTCTTATCCGGCCCCAGCCCAGCACTGGGGAGGGCACAGGTGAGGCTCAGCCCAGCCCCACAGCTAAAGGATCGATTTTCCTCTTTAATTCAGTGGTTTAAACAGGAGGTTTTGTGTTTTGCTTTAAATTGTGGTATATTCCTGGATTTCCTGGGTTTGGGAGAGGAGAAACCTTTCATTGTCTGGGGAAAGTGAATCCCTGCTCAGAGAGGGGCTGGTGCTCTCCAGCTCCAGGCTTTGATTTCCTCCCTGAGGAGTGAGGACAGGAGGTGACAACAGGACAATAAACCAGGATCCTGCAGGGCTTTCCAGGATGAGACAGGAATATCCCAAACTCCAGAGCAGCTGCTCCAGTCCCAGCTGCTCAGCCCCAAAAAAAACAGAGATCACCCTGACAAGCCTGGGATGTTCCAGCCTGGGTTTTAAGGAAAGAAAAGGGAGGAAAAGCTCCTGAGTGCGCCCTGAGACCTCACCCCTTCATTCCCTTTTCCCAGGCTCCAAGCTGGAGCTCCCCATTCCTGCCAGCCCCATCCCAAGGTGGGAAAAGCAAAGTCACTCCCCAGGGATGGGCAGGGAGGGAAGCAGAGGAGCACTCTGAGCTCAGCCTCCAGGCTGCTGCTGGGCAGGCCTGGAAATCCAGCAGGGAGGTGAATTTGGGCTGATTCCTGCAAAAGATTTATGAGGTTGGTGGGGTTTTTGGCCAGGAAAGTGCTGATGTCCCACAGGATCCGGCTCCCAGGAATTCAGGGATCTGCACATAGGAAGGGATCAGGTGAGGGTGCAGGTTTGGGACATGGAAGGTGTGAAGGGTGACCCAGGAAGGACAGTCTGGGTTGTGGCAGCTCCAGAAAGGCAAAAATGTGGAGAGGGAAATTTTGTGGAGTGTCTGGGCTCAGGTTAGTCCTGGCGCTGAGCTGAGTCCATCACTCCTCTGAGCCGAGCCCATCTGCAGCTAAGGGATAAAAAAAACCCTTTTCATCTCCCAGAACAACTTCTGGGGGTGCTGTTCCTGTTCCAGCTCGCTGCCAGCACCAGTCCCTGCCATGGGAAGCAAACAGGATCTGGAGCTGGCGTCTGGGGGTGAAATTCCTGGGATCCTTGGCGAGGCAGGGAGCTGCTGGCCCCCAGCCATGCAGTCAGATGGGTGGCTGGCACCAAATGCCATTGCTCCAGGAAGTACAAACTTTCTCTTCAAGTCGAACAGGACCAAATTTGGCTAAAAAAAGCAAAAATGAAGGGACTCTCCAAGTAAAATGTTGGATTCGTGAGGGCACAACAACAGGGTTGGCCTGGGAGGGTCCTTGTCCTGTTTTAGCATCACTTGGAGATGCTGAGCTGAAGGTTTGACATCCAGAGGAGCCAAAAATGCTTCCTGCTTAAATTTGGACCTGAGAGAGGGCTAGATCCTGGGGATGTGGATTCTGGGAGCAGCTCTGAGGGAAAACTGCCCAGGTTAACAGAGCCAAAAATCACAATTATCAATATTCTGCCTGTCCAGCCCCCTGAGTGCCCTTGGAGAGCTCAGCTCTGCTGCCCTTCCAAGCACCCCACCCTGATCCAGAGAGGATCAGCCAGCTCCTGGTGTGGGTTTTGTTCAAGGAAAAAGCTGCCCAGGGAAAATCTTCGAGCATTTATTTGCTGGAAGTGTCTTGGAGAGGGAGAGACCAAAGGAAGAGGTGTCTGTGAAGAGGAGGCACCCAAGTGGAGCAGGCTTTTAGCTCTGGAAAACTTCCCAAAACCTCCCAAAACCTCCCAAACACGGAGCCCTGGGGTCAGAGTGATGCTGTAAATGGCCCTTGGATGTTCCATCTCCCTGTACAAAGAGCCTGGGGGGGGATCAAATGGAAAATTATGACTTTTCAGGAGGAAAAATGCAGTGGAGATGGGAATAAAGCAGGAGGTCAGAGTGATGTGAACCTCCTGTTTTCTCTCAGCTCTGAAAAAGGGATTTTTTTTCCAAGAAGTTTGGGCAACAAAGCCACATTTCCTGCAGTCCTGTGGCACACAGGAGGTGTTGGTGAGTTTGTGAGCAGCCCCTTGATCCATCAGCTCCCTCAGATCCTCATTTTGCTCCTGTTAATGAACCCTGTTCTTTCCCTGCTTCTCACTCCTCACAGTTCCAGCTTTCCCCTCCTAGTTTGGAGGACAGGTGTCTGCTGAGAAAGGCAGGAGCCTCTCTTTGAAATGAAAAATGTAAACCCCCTCCCTCCAAATTATTATAATTTTGAAATTAAGGGGCTCTCAGGCAAAGATATGGGAATTAGGAATGACAGTTCTTTACTAGGGAAATTAAAATAGAAATACAGTACTACAAAGAACAAAGCCCAAACCCTGCCAGAGTCAGAATCCAAGCTGACAGCCGTCAGTCAGTCAGGGTGTTGGCAGCAGTGCCATTCAATGGTGGCTGCATCCTCCTGCAGTGACAGATGTGCTTCATTTGGAGCAGTGCTCCTGGACAAGGTGCAGTTTCCCTCTGGAGATCCAGTGGTGATGTGGAGAAGTCTGGTTTTCCTCTGGAGTCCAGGGGAAAAAGGGCTGCCTTGGTGTCCCAAAGTCTCAGTTTTTATCTTGTTGAGAAATGTTGGACTCTTCTCCCAGGCTGGAGCATCTCCCAATGGGATGCAGTAATTTTATCAGTGCCACACTGGGACTCAATGGCCATGAGCAGAAGAGAACTCCCTGCAGGAAGGATGGGTTGTGAAAAGATAAAGAACACTGCCCCAGCTGGTTTATAAAATCTGGCCATGAACAGGAGATGTCCCCTTTGGAAATAAAGAACACTGCCCCAGCTGGTTTCAATGCATGGCCCATTAGCAGAATATCTCCCAAGGAGATCAGGATCACTGCCCCACCCTCAACAGATGGTGACAGAACAGATACCTTTGATCACATCCTGTACTGTAACCTAAGACAGGTGGACGGTGGAAAACTGACAAATAACCAACCCCACTGAGCCCCTCCATTGCAGCTTGGACCTTGTGGGGACACAAGACTTCACAGTGGGGTTGGACCTGCCTCCCCAAGAGCTGGAATTGCCTGGATTGTGCAAATTAAGGGCATGATTAGCTGCATCAGTCATTAATGCAACCCAGAGGGACTCGGGCTGCTCCCTCCATGATGTGGGGCATGGCTTTGCCCATTTTCCCCCGAATTCCTGGAATCACTGACACCTGGGGATGGATCCATCTGGCAGATCCCAGTGCCCCAGCCCATGTGCAGTGTCCCAGATCCCAGTTCCCTTTGGGAACAGCACCCAGCTTGGGGACACTGGGAGATGCAGGGGACAATTCCCCCCCTGCAGTGACACTTTCTCCATGGATCTCTATTGCAACAATGCGGGACTGCAGCCTGGCTCTTTAAAATGCTCTTTATTGTGTCCAGATATGCAGCAATTCACGGGTCATGAGTGACAAAAGCCCAGCCCAAAGCTTGTCAGCCACAGCTGTGGGTTTCTCTGAAACCTCTCTAGTTCCATTTACACTGCATTATTTACTTTTCTTTGCAGAACATCACAATGCATGACAACCAATCAATACCTTTACTATTACCTAGAGCCTGTCCTAACTACTGACATTACCATATTCATGTCACTATTTTCCAGTCACTAAAAGTCAGTGTGTTACAATTTAAGCTAGAAGGTGTTTTTCAGTTTTCTTGCAGTGGAAAATTCTGAGACTTTTTTTTGTAGTTGCAACACTGGCATTCTTGTTTGCCTGTGAAAATCTTTATGCTTGGTAAAAACATCTTTTGTTTGAGGTGGATTTATCCTTTTCTCTGAGCCATAAAAACCCTTCCAACTCTTCTTCCAACCCTTAGTTGGAAGTAAGACTGTAAGACTGGCTCAACAATTCTTTTCTTCTTTATCAAAACTTGCTATTATTTCTATTCCTTCTTCACATTCTACATTCAAAAATCTTTCTGCTATACACACACATCTGTGAGACCTTGTGTCAGAACCCAAGACATCCCTCTAGCTACCCTGGATGGCTTGAGCCCCTGGCAGGGGGCTCAGAAACCTTGACACAGAGCCCAAGACCCCTGTGCCTTTGATTTTAACCCATAAAAAATTATCACCTTTGTATAAAAAATTGCAAATCACAAAAACTAAGTAAAGTATAAGTTAGTTTATCACAAAGTAAAAAAATAAAATTTTACAATTTTATAGAATAAAAATTCAAAATCAAAATAAAAAAATTGAGCATGTTCTGTCCTTCTTTTTCCTTCTTCTTAACACCCATCTTCTAAGTAATAGTAACACTTTTAAATTAGTTTAAAGTAAAACTGAACTGTACAACATAAGAAATAAATATTAAAAAATAACTGTAAATAATGTTCACACAGTTTGTAATATAAAAAAACAATACCATCCTAAAGGCAGGCAGTATACTTTAAACTAACCTACTAAACAAACCTCAATTCGTTAAAAAAATGAATTTGTTAAATAAAATAAAATAAAATTTAAAAACTTCAAAAACTACAAACAACAACTCCTAACTCCTTCTTCAAATCTCAAACTAAACAACAAAAACTTTTAAATGTACACAAATAATCATCTCAAACTCCTAAAAAAACGCCAACATATCGGCGTCCACCGGGTGGGCTACCAGCCTAAATTACAGCCGGAGAAGAGGCCACCACAACCTTGCTGTCAAATCCCTCTCCATCTCATTCCTGCTGCTCTGCCCCCTCTGAGCCAGCTGAACCATTTCTCTGCATTCCCTTTGCACACCTGGGAGGCAAAAGGGATGAAGAGCCAGGGCTGTGCATCCAAAATGTTGGAGGGTGTCTTGGGTTACATTACAGGATGTGATCAAAGGTATCTGTTCTGTCACCATCTGTTGAGGGTGGG
>VRYO01002784.1:5425759-5437292 GCA_009812075.1 Sialia sialis
ACCTGGGAGGCTTTGTGGGGGTTGGTGACCACTGGCTGGGTCATTCCCATGGTTTTTTGGGTCTCCATACCCTGCGTGCCACCCCCCCACAGAGCCTGCAGAAGGTCTCCAAGAGGAGCAACATATCAGCTTCTTCTTCTTCTGGGAGATGGGGAACTATTATTCCTGTTGGTGCATCCCAGAGGGAGCAGTGTCCAGGATAGGGCAGAGAGGAACCACCACAAAGTGGCCAAAAGGCCCAGACCCAAAGCTCTGGATTGTGGCTGACCCTGGAAGATCCCAAGTGAAAAGCCCAAAGTGCTGTGCCCACGACAGCTCTGTGAATATTGGGAAGGAGGTGCTGGAAGCCAGCCTGCAGTGACCTGTTGCCATCCTGGCTCAGCCCTGGAGCAGCTGAGGCTAGGGAAGAACATTGCCAAGTCCTAAAAAAGCTCAGCTTTATTGCCAAGGGATGGTTTGTGCAGCATCTCCAGCACTGGCAGTTCAGCCTGGGATTTTGGGGACGCAGGGGAGTTTTTTCTGGAACACCGATAGGAGCACATTCCTGAGGATCACAGGACTGCCTGGGGAGAAGGGATGGTGGATGGAGGAGTGTAAACTTTGTTTTTGTCTCTGGTGGGTGTTTTACCAGGACATGAGAGTGTTGTATGGATCAGCTAACTCTCAGCAGCTCACATTCAGCCAGCAGAGAAAGACTGGAGGCCTTACTCAACACATTCCAGGAGAATCTTTATTTCATGAAAAGGGAGTCAAGCAGGGATTCTCAGAGACAAAGGGGAGTCATATTTATAGGTTCAAACTATAGCCAATAAAAGTTTACACAAAGGACAGCATCCAATCTAAGTCAAAAGTTCTAAAGGTGAACTGACCAATTACACAAACTAATTTCTGACCAATCATCTTCTAAGGTGTTAGGAAAGTGACCAAGGAATTTAGCTTGGCCATGGTATCTAGGAGACTTTATCTATTATAGTAAATTCCAGGGGCCAGGGGAAGATGTCTGTGCAGGAATTGTATCATCCACAGGGGAGGAGGGATGGAGGGTGGAGGAGAAGGGATGGTAGATGGAGAAGGGATGGTGGCTGGAGGAGAAGAAAGGATGGTGGCTGGAGGAGAAGAAGGGATGGTGGCTGGAGAAGGGATGAAGGAGGGATGGTGGCTACAGGAGAAGGGATGGTGGCTGGAGATGGGATGGTGGCTAGAGGAGAAGGGATGGTGGCTAGACAAGAAGGGATGGTGGCTGGAGAAGGGATGGTGGCTACAGGAGAAGGGATGGTGGCTACACCAACCCCAGGGACTCACCCACCCCTCCTCAAACCCCCTGCACCACCAGCTGTGGTCAGGTTGGACCCACAGCAGCTGGAGCATCCTTTGAAAAGCCCCTCGTCCTTCTGGCAGCTCCCCAAGTGCTCTGCTCCCCTCTGGAGCTGCTTTGTCCCCCCTGGAATCGTTTCCAGCAAGGCTGGGCCTTCTGTGGTGCCCAGGAGGAGCAGAGCTGTGGGGGTGTGAGGAAAGAGGTGTCTCACCATTCCTGGAGGCTCCAAAAACCACAGCCATTCATGCCCAGGAATAATTATAGCCACAAAGCCTCCAACGGCTGCTCCCTGCTAAACACACACACAGAAAAAAAAAAAAAATAAAAAAAAAAACTTTGGAAAGCATCAGCATTCCTGAAACAGCAGAACAGTGGGAGGGATGGAGAGCAATTAAGTCAAGCAGTTAATTGCTAAGGAGTGGTGATTCTCTGATGGGTGAAGTAGCTTGGTGGCTCCCCTGGGGGGACAATTCCACCCCTGTGAGCTCACACCAAATGGATCTTTGTGCTCCTGGGCATGGCACTGGGAGAGGGGTGCATCCCCCAGCATTTCCAGCCTCCTCATTCCTGTTTTCCCAGCTCAGAGAGACTCTGTGCTTGAGTTCCTCGTGGATTTTGCTGCTGTGTCCCAAATCCAGCAGGGTGGGAAGGAGGACAAGGCCTGAATCTGTTGTGAATCCCGAATTTGCCCCTCCAGACACAGCCAGAGGTCCCTGGGCAGGAGCTGGGGCTCTCAGGATGCGCACAACCCCCACCACCATCCCCATCAAAGTGGCCAAATTACCTTCCCAACGAGCCACGATGACGTTTTCCCACTGCTGCAGCTGAGCTGGGACTCTGGAGCACTCCCAAAAGCTGCATCACTCACCAAAGGAATACCAGGAAACTCTGGGGCCACCCTAAAACCTCTCCCAGCATCTCCAGGATCCGTGGGAAGCAGCCCCTTCCCCACCCAAGCTTGGCACCAGGACCCTGGCCCAGCCTTGACCCCTCCTCCCCTGCAAGGGTTAAGGCAGAGGCTGCACGGGCTGATGGAGTGAGAAATGTCACTTTGCTCTTTTTCTTGTGGTTAAAAAAAGCACTAATTCATCCTAAATCTGCCTGAAAGAGCCTTAAGTGGTAATACACCGATAAGAAGACTTTATTTGGCTTAGCATTTGGGAAGTTTGATGTGTGCAAATGGGTGAGGAGACCAAAAAGCACTCATTTTCTCTCTCCTCCAACACAGGGAGATGCCTGGCCTCCCTCCTCTGCTGCTGGCAGGGTTTAGATATCCCAACCTTTTTTCCCCTTTTCCTTTTCTGCTGCTGGCAGGGTTTAGATATCCCAACCTTTTTCCCTTTTTCCAGCAGGGAATTATGGCTCAGTGCAGAGTGGGCACCTTGATTTCCTCACAGCCCCACAGTCTCCCCAAGGATTTTCCCATCCTGCTGCTCCTGGGTGCTGCAGCCCCAGAATAATCCCTGAGTGTCTGTGAGGTTTTTAGGATTTTCTGGGCTGAATCAGGGCTGGATTCCAGGAGTCCTGGGGAAGAGATATCCCCAGAAAGTATTTCAGCATTCCCAACCTCACCTAAGCTAAGCAGGAATTTTGTTCCCCAGCAGCTTTGGCTCTCTGATCACTGGGGTTGGGGCCACGATTCTTGTCCCCAAAAGTGTCACCCAGCCCACACTTCCCATCTGATCCCACAGGCAAAATATCCCATTTCCCAGAGAGACTCCTCATCCTGACCCCTCCCAGGGGACACCTCTCCCTGTGGCTGACAAGGCTCCCAAAAAGCTCTTCCCAGAAGTTCTCAGGGCTGGGAAGAGAGGGATCAGTAGGAACAGGGAGGCAGGAGAGGGAGAACAAACAGACTTGGCTAATTCTGTAAAGGCCAGAGATCTCATAAATGAGAGGAGAAATCCCAGGAAAACCCCTGGGATCTCCTGGAGATGGATTGAGCACTGATGGTCTCATCACTGAGGGTGTCTGAAGTTAATTTTTGAACTCTATCCCTAAGAAAGATTTCTGCTGCTTCAAGGAATTTATTTGGGTTGAGGATGAACATGAGGATGGGGATTTCAGTGTCACCCCTTGAGCTCCTGGGCCAGCATCCAGGGTGGGTTTTTGGGCTCCCTGTGTGATTTATCCTGGATGGAGTAGCAGCAATTGTGGAATTAAGCAGCGCCAGTTCACTGCCCCTGTTCCAATGCCAAACCCATCACTGGTGACACCCAGCAAAGGGACAGCCCAGGAATGTGTCTGCAGGAGCTGGGATGTTGTTTTCAAACCAAGGAGTTTCACTTTGGAGTGAGAAGTTTTGACTTCCTTTCAAATGGATTTATGGGTTTTAATTGTCTGAGATTTTTTAAAAAGGGTGGAGAGCCCTAAAATGATGGGGTTTGGGGGAAAGTGTGTAAAACCCCTGACCTTTCCCACTGATCTGGAAGGGAATGTGCTTCAGTTGTGTTTTTGGGGTTGCAGTCTCCATGCTGAGCACTTCCATCAGGATTTGGGGGTCTGCCCCTCAGGATGAGCCCAGAGATCAGGGGGAGCAGGGAATGACAAAGGAATGCAGAGTAGGGAGGTGCTGAGACCCAGACAGGGGAGATTCATCCTGCCCTGCCCAATCCAGGAGCAATTTGGGATGATTTCCATCATTCCCATTCCATTTAGTTGAATAAATAGAGGGTTTAAACTCATTTCATTGAGTGCAGTCAGCTCACACAACCTAAAGCAAAAAAAAAAACGGAATTTTTTCTGGAATTGGGGTGGTTTGGGTTGAGAGGAGAATTTGCCACAAGAATTTCAGGAGGTTTCTCACCCTTCCCAACTGCTTCAGGTGGGGAAATGAGGGGAAGTACCAAATAAATGGGGGGAAAAATATGAAAAAAGAGAAAATGGGATCTTTTTCTAGGATTTACAACAAAGTTTCCTTTATTCTGGGGTGGTTTCAGGGCCCTTTAATTGGAGATGTGCTGGATCCATCTGGGATTTAATGGCATCCAGTGTCCTATCCCTGCTCCAAACTTTGGGAACACCAGGAGAGAGCAGCCCCCTCTCCTCTGAGCTTTTCCAGGGGTGACTAAACATCTGGATTTGTGCTCATCCCCCTGCTCCCCTTCCCCAAACTCAGGGATTTCCCAGGAAAGCTTCTCCTGAGCTTTGGCAGGGTCTGGGAGGGCAAACCAAACATTCCAAGTTGCTCTGGGATCACCCAGAGGGAGCTGATTCCTCACATTTGTTTACTGCAGCAAAGAATTCATTTTTCCTGCTCATGCTGGGGATTAATTAACGGTTCTGGCTCCTGTGACCCTATGATTAACTCATTTGCACATAATTGCTCCACGGCAAAACCATGGATTAGGAGATTTTTCTCCCTCCTCACCTCTGGGGGAACTGAACAGTCAAAAAAAAATCTTGGATTTTTCTTCCCATTTCTTTTACCTTTTCTCATTTTTTTTTTTTGCACATCCAGGCTAAGAAGTTGGTGGGAGGTTATGTGAGAGGATATCCCAGTAGAAGTCAGGGCACTGAGACCTTCACTGAGCCCTCCACGATTGTGAGCAAATTTTGCTGCCTGAGGAGCACAGGGAAAAGGGAATTTTTGCTCTGGGAATTCTGCAAACCTCCTTGCAACCTCCTGATGAGAGGAGCAGGGCAAGAACAGCAAGGAGGGACTGGAATTTTTCTTTTTGCCTAATGCAGCCTCTCCTCCTCTGCTCCCAAAGCCATTCCAGTGTGAGATTCCAGAGGAGTAAGAAGCTTGGCTGGGTTCCCTCCTTCCCATTTATTCCTATTTATTCCCATTTATTCCTATTTATTCCCACCTTTCATTTATATTCCAGAGAGTCCTCAAACAATTCTAGCTGGCCCTTGCAAGCTCTGGAAGCAGCAGAGCTTGGGATGGGGCAGAGGGGAAGAACTCATTCCTCATCTGGGAATATGGGGAGAGAAAAGCAGGGGTGAGAGATGGAAAGGGAGGCGTGGGAAATGGTGAATATTTGGATTATGGAGCTAAATCCAGGTTTTCAGGATCCTGACATGCCTCAGGATCTGCTCCAAGCAGGAAAATCAGATTCCAGGAAGCACTGGGAAGGTGTTTCCATCCCATCCTGTGTGGGCCCTGCAGGGATGAGAATTAACTTCAAATCAAGCAATTATTTCCTTAATTCCTCTCAAGCTTCAAACATCTCCAGTTGCCAGTGGGTTTTTTGGGGGGTGTTGTGTTTGTTTTGTCTCTTTTATTTTTCTTTTTTATGGCACTCCTCCTTCCCCTCTCTGCTGGCCCTAATTGTGTCATTAGTAATTAATGACTTTGGAGGGAGACATTTTCTGTTTAATTAAAGGAAGAAAAGGCCTCATTCCTCCTCTCAGCACAGACAGGATTTTCCTGGAGTGTTTTTATCTCTCCTCCAGCAGTCAGGACAGGGGCTGGGAAAGACCTGGGGACATTTTCTGTGCTGTCCCCAATTTGGGGCTCTCACCTCCCCTCTCACCCACGGCCAGAGCTCCTCTGTGCCTTGGGAAAAGTGATTTGGGCAACTTCAGCTCCAGGAGGGATGCTCAGAGTGGGAATTCCCATGGAAAAGCAGCAAAATCCTCTCCAGACATGGAGGGGATGGAAAATGCCTCAGGCTCAGCTAGGCCCTCCAAAGCTGGAAAGTTTCACAGAGGGGAAAATTTCATTTCCCACTGCCCTGGAACAGGCAGGGAGAGCAAGCTAGAGCAAGGCTTGTCCCCAGGGCTGTTTGGGGACACTTCTCCTGGTTTGGGGACACCCAGAGCATCCCTTGCTGCTCCATCTCCTCCAGGAGAGGCCTGAGGAGCCTCCTCTGCCCTGGGATCAGCATCCCTGGCAGCTCCAGAACAAGAACTCACTGCTTGGATGATCCCAATCACAAATTATTCCCTCAGGAGGGTCCAGGGAATGTCCTGGGACACGGCAGCAGCATCACACCATCCCTGCAGATCTGCTGGTGCTCCTCAAATTGCTCCCAGCACTCGAGAGAGACATTTTGGAGGAGCCAGTGGGAGGAAAAGCTGGGAAGGTGGGAAAAGATGCAATTCTGGGGAGGACACAGTGGGAAAGGAGGGATAATTGGCCCTGAGTTAGCAGGGAACAGCTCCTGGTGCTCCTGCAAACAGCTGGGAATAGCCTTGTCTGACACGCAGGGAAACAAGGAGGGAAATCACCAACACTCCCAAAACCAGCACAAATGTCAAGGCTGAACACGGGAATGGGCGCAGAACGGCACAGGAGATTTTCTGAGGCCATTATCTGACATTCACTGCCCCTCTCAGGCCTCAGCCTCATCTTCCTGCTCAGGAAAGATTCCCAGGGAGGGAGGGTGAGGAGAAAAAGCATGGAAAATGGAGAATAGAGAGTTCCATCCAGTCAGGGATGATCCCAATGCCCAGCTGGGAGCCTGGAGGGGCTGAGAGCAGCTGGAATTGTGCTGGAGCCTCCAGGGATGCTGAGCTTCACCTTTCCTGCTGGTCCTGGGCTGAAAGGAGGGATGGGAGGGAGAAAAGGAGGGGCATGAAGTAGATAATGATGGGTATGAGGGAGATAATGAGAAATTCGAGGGAAATAATGAGGGATGTGAGGGAAAAAATGAGGTTGGTGGGTGGAGCAGGGATGAGGATCCTGGCTGCCCCAGAAAGGAGGGAATGGGCTCAAAGGTGCTGCAGGGAGAGGGGAGGGATTTGGGAAGCTGGCAGGGAATTTTGTGGTCCCCCAGCCTTCCCAGAATGGGATTTGTGCCGGCTGCTGCTGTGTTATTACAGCAAAAACATCAGAGAATTGAGGTTTGTTATCCAAATCTGCACCTTGGGAGGGCACTGAGGGCAGGCTGATTGTGGGGGAGAAAATCGGGGATCTTGAGGGATTCTGAGGGTTTCCTGCCTCTTCCCAAGCTCTGCCAGTGTTTGCAGCTGTCCCAGCTCAGCTCTGGGATGGGGCATCTCATCCCTCCCATCAAAGAAACCACGCGGAAAAATCAGAAATCCGAGAAAAATGCAACCAAACCATGAGAAAAAAAAAACCACATTATTGACCCAGAGCTGAGGGAGGGATGATGTTCAGGACTTCACAGAGCTCCAAATCCATCCCAGCCACCATCCCTGGATCCCTCCAGGACACCTCCCACTCCAGGCAAATCCCTCCTCCAAGGACGCTCCCTCCATCCTACCCCTGCTCCTCCTTTCCCCTCCCCTCCCCTTCCCCCCCTCCCTTTTTTTTTTTTTTTTTTTTTTTTGCCCAGTTTTTATTTTTAAAACTCTCCGGGAGCCTCCCATTAAGTGCGGCTTGGAGAAAGTAATCAAGCTATTTCTAGGCAGAGAACTAATTTAATGCATGGATGACTTTAGCTCAAAAGAAGAAATAAGGACACTCAGGCATCCTAAGGGAGCAGAATAATAGGGTAATTTGCACAAGATGAGGAGAAATGGGGGGAGAAAAAAGGGCTACTACTTCTTTGCATAATCTTCTTTCTAAATCTCCTCTCTCCTGGTTGCTGGTCAAAACCACCGAGTCTTGGGTTGAACATCCGAAGAGGGAAAGGCTGGAGAAATTCCAGTGTGGAGAGCATAAAACTGGGGAGAATCAGGCACAAGATGAGATTTTGTGGATTTTTTTTAGGGGGCAAAGAGGCTGAAAATTCTCCCAGGTAAAGAGGAAGGGAAGTTTTTAGTGCCTGAGAAAAAACTCTACTTTTCCCAAACACCTGAAGGGAGGAAATGCATGGGAAGGGAAGGTGGGGAAATGCTGCTCAAAATGTTTCCTCCTGGCAGAGAAACTCCAATATTTAGAGCTGCCTGATTACATGGAATAAAAGAAATGTCAGCGTGAAAATCGCTTCAAGGTGCGAAATTGAAGCTTTCCCTTGCAGATGTGTGGAAACAGGGAGGTTTCCACTCTGCCAAAAAAGCTCCCTGACAGAATTCTGCCTTCCCTTCCCCTCCTGAGCAGGGTTTGATTGAAAGCACCAGGTTCCTGCAGGAAGTTTTCATCAAGAGCAAAACGCCTTTCCTGTCAATAAAGCTGCTCCTGCTGGGGCTGCCCGAGCAGGGTGGAGATCCATGGGGATGGCAGAGTGGTGGGAATAAAAAATGGGATAAAATCGGTGCTGGAGGCACCAGGGAAAATATTTGGGCTTGAGAGGAATGTTGGATTTGTCTGTACAAACTGAGAGAGAAAAAAACCAATGGGATGGATTCTACTAATTGATGAACGGGAAAAGATATTTGCTTATATAAATAAACTGTAGGTTTGCTGATAAATGAAACTGGGTATTGGAATATGAAAGAAATAATGGGGAAATTATGAATTCTGTAAGAATTAAAAGTTAAAACGGAGGGTTGTACATTAGAGGGGAATCTCAGGTATCAGTGTTTGGGAAGTCTGTGCCTCTCAAGTGCCTCAGCAATGGGGAAAGAGAGAGGGAAATGTGGATGGGAAATTGGGATAAAAAGGAGGCTGCATCCTCCAAAAATCTGAGAGATCCCAGAGGATGTCCCATGGCCTCTCCCTTTATTCAAATAAAGCAAAAATGATTCCTCTGCCTCCTTTTTTGGACACAAACCTCTGGTGTTTGTGGATTCATTTTCCTGACAGTCTGGACCACAGGTCTCTGTTCCTAACTCCCCCAAAAATCAGGATCACAGCCTCCCTTCCTGCATCCCTGCCCAGCCCCAGGGACATCCCATGGGCAGGGAACAGAGACAGAAACAGTCAGGGTGGTGTTTGTGGGTTCTTTGGGGCAGCCCCATGATGGATCCCTCATAAATCCAGGTCCCTGCAGGGCACAGAGGCCTGGGGACACGGTGGGGAGGTTGGATCAGTGATCTCCCAGCTAGGAGGGGAAGGAGGAGCATGTTCTTCTCGTCCTCCATCCTGTTTCCCCCTCTCCCCAACCCAGGGATTTCTCCTGGATTTCTCCACTTTTGGCCTTGCTGGACGTCATGAGGATTCATTTTTGGGTTTGTCCAGGTCTCTGTGGAAGGCATCCCACCCCTGAAGCACGTGGAATGCTCTGCTGCCACCTCCAAACCTGTCCCAGTCTGGGACACTGGGGAGGACATCCCACATCACTGGTCCTAGTCCAGACTCCCGGATTGTCACCAATCCCCACCTGGACACTGAACCATCCCCTGCATCCCTCATCTCATCCCAAGCTCTCCCTCGATGTGGGAAACCCCCAAGGGTGCTGAGACAGGACCAACATCCCTGGGCAGGCTTGGAAAAACCCCGTGGATGGAGAGCAGGAACACCAGGAAAGAGTTGTAGCATCTTATTAGTAAAGGGCAGCTGAGTCTCTAATTAAAATTTGCCTAATGACCTGGCTGCTTCGTCATTTCCACTATCAGCCTCAGTAATTGAACGTGACAGGTACTTAGGCAGAGATGAAATTAATTTCTCCTTTATGAAAAATTAAAGTGGCAGAGCAGGGTTTGGCTGTGCCCCTCTCCTGCTGTCCCAGCACGGCATGAGCTCAGTTTTCTGGGCTCACCTTGGGCAAGGTGGGAGGAGAAACACAGAGCAGGGGTTTCTTCCCCTTAATCCCAGCTGGAAAAGTGCCCAGGAGATGGAAAAACACTTGCACAGAGACAGAGGGCCTGCTCTGCCTTGGGTGCTGCAAAACCTACACAGACACCAGGGACCAGGCCTTGGTTTTCCTCAAGGAGGGAAAAACAGATCCACAGCTCTTCCCCCAAATCCTCCTCCAGCTCCCCACCTTTTTATGGCAAATATGATGTTGTGCAGCTGCAGCCCTATGTCCTCATGCCCCACTCATGTCCCACTCGTGTCCCCTATGGTCATCCCTCTCATGTTCAACAGGCCCAACCTTCAAACGCTCAGCAAATTCCCTTCCACTTCTCCAGACCTCCAAAAAGAGGAAAATATCCAGAAAAGCCCCAGGAATTCAGCCCCATGGGCAGCTCCTGGGTGCTCCATCCCTGGATCCATCCCTGGATCCATCCCTAGATCCACCAGAGCAGCCCAAAGATCCAGAGTGTCCCAGCCCACAGGACAATGGCAAGCCCTCCTCTGTCCATCTCCAGCCAGCCTGGCCAGTGAGAGGGACAGAATTCCCAGCCTGTCCTTGGTGAGATGCTGTGGATGAAGATGGAGCACGGTGCCAGCAGCCCATCCCTCATCGTTCATGGCACATTGATTCTCAATTCCAGCCCCGCAGGTTATTTAATTGGGCAGATATCCCTTCAATTTTCTCCTCCAGTGATGTTATTGATGGCTGAGGCCTCTCTGTTCCTTCAAAGGAGCCTGGTTGTAATTAGAACAACACTCCAAACACTCAGCTTTTGATTCCACTCCACACCCAAATCCCCAACAATCCATTAAGCCCATCTTGGAGGAATTCGCTGTCTCAGGCTCAGCCCAGAGATCTCCTGCCCTGCCCTGAGGGCTG
Source organism: Sialia sialis (assembly GCA_009812075.1). NCBI lineage: Eukaryota > Metazoa > Chordata > Aves > Passeriformes > Turdidae > Sialia > Sialia sialis. The sequence continues at coordinate 5,436,488 of VRYO01002784.1, forward strand.
CAGTCAGGAGCAGAGGCAGGATCCAGAAGAGATCCAGGGTGGCCTTTTCCTGGATTTTCTGTACCCCAGAGTGCAGCCACCGCTGGGAATAGGGGAGAAACCTGGGCTGCAGCATCCCTGGCATGGCCAGGAGACCAAACCCTTCCTCCAGGACACAGATTTTTTGGGAACAGGAGAAACTTCTGCCACTGGAGCAACCCTGCTTCCTCCAGAATGACCCCAAAATCCAGCCAGAGGATTTCCCAGCCTGGAGTCCTGGAATATGAGGGATTTCTCCCCCAGGCTGTTTCCAAGGAGTGTTGTTTGAAGCTTGATTTATTTTGTAAGAGCTGGATTGTTTCAGGTTCCCCCTGCCCACGAGCTGATTGTAGCTAAGGAAAAGGAATTCTCCAGAGAGTTCCCATCCTTTCCTGGCTCTGGGAACACCCAAGGACCCTCCTTCCCTGTGACAAATCCCTCATTTCACCTCTCCCCCACCCAGAGTCACACAGGGGAGGGAATGTTTTATTTCACGCTTTATCCCTTAGCTCTTGATGGATGTAGTCTCAACCTTTATGCCATGTGAAAATGAATATTTTACTAGAGTATAAAAGCTGAAATTACATGAATTAATTGCACCTAAATATTCTACTGGCTGTTTGGCTGCTGGGGTGGAAGAGCTGGAGGTGGCAGGGAGTGTTTTGGCTGGGCTGGGCAGATCCCAGCAAATACAGTCAGAAAGTGCAGCCCCCCTTTTCCTCCTTTCCTCCTTTTCCTCTTTTCCTGCTTGTCATCCTTTTCCTCTTTTCTATCTTTTCCTCCTTTA
>VRYO01002784.1:5438292-5448734 GCA_009812075.1 Sialia sialis
AAAAAAAAAAAAAAAATGAAAAGAATGAAGGCAGGGAAATGAGAGGACTATAAACAAAGACTCCATGGAGACCACGGGCTTCAGCTCCTCCAGCTGCATCAGGTCCCTTCCCCCATCTCTCTGTCACATATTTTAGGAAGATGCTGCTGCTGGGTTTCTGTAGCTCTGGGAGAGGCCCATCCACAGCCAGGGCTGGGCTGTGCCACTGCTCCCCCTCCCTGGGGACAAACTGAGGGGCAGAGATGGGGGCAGGGGCTCAGGGCTGCTTTATAGGCAGAGTTCCCCAAGGTGGGGTTCCCGTGGTCACCTCCATCTCCCTGCCAGGACCTGGGCTCCTCATCCTTGATCCCTGATCTTCCAGCAGCAATGGGGGTTTGAACTGAATTAAACCTGAGGGGTTTGAACTGAATTAAACCTGGGGGATTTTAACTCAGTTGTGACCTACAAACTTTTCTGGGCCATCCCTGGGGCCGGACAGAGGAGCTGAGCACTCAGGTCCTTGCCATGAACCCAACCTGGGGCAGGCGGTGATGTCCCAAAAGAGTTTGCAGGGCCTGTTGGTGACACTGAATTAAATTCCCCCAGGTTTGGTGTGTGTCCTTCCCCATCCTGTGCATTTACATCCTGAACTCTCCAAGCAATCCTGCCCTTTCTCAGGGCATCCTCCTCTCTCACCAGGCTGATAAAATCCTGTTTGCAGGAGGCCCAGAGCATCTCTAAGTGTGGAAATCCTCCTTCCTTGGGCAGGGAGAGAGAGCAGAGGGAAACAAAGATGAAAAAAAGGCTCTTTCTGTGAGAAATTAAATTGGACTTCAAATTTACAGGGTCTTCATTTTGTTCTGGTGCTAATGAATTAAGCCCTTGCTGACAGTTATATTGCTGCAGCAATAAGTGCTGGTTAAAAGCACTTTTGGAAACTCTGACTTTCATTTTAAAGCTGCCACAATTTACATTTCATCCTTGCATTAATTCATTTGGTGATGCTGCTCAGGTAGGAAGCTCACTCCAGGATTCACCCAGACCTGGTTTTTAACCCCAAAGCAGCTTCCCCCTGGAGCTGAAGGAGCATTTCCCTGGCAGAGTTTTCCAGAGTGCTCTGCAGGTGAAGTGCTGCACCAAACCTCCCTCACTGCCAGGACCAGAGGAGCTGGAGATGTAAAAGGGGCTCAGTGTTGGCCACTTCCAACAGCAGAAAAAAAATCTCCCCCAGATTCCTTCCCAATCCCCAGAACTGGCTTTTCCCTTTGCACAGCACCACAAAAACCCAGGATCCTGGGTTAATTTTTTTGGCTCCCTCTCCCTGAGGATCTCTTTGGGCAGACAGGAATTTCCAACAACTGGAATTTCCAGGTGGCCAAAAATGCCCTCCCAGCCTCTCCATGCTCAGGGCTGCTGGATCTCCAGGGACAGCAAATCCCCCAGCTCAGCCTTGGAGTGTTCCTGCTTCCATTTTGGCCCTAATCCCATTTCTGTGTGGCTTTGTGAGGCTCCTGTTCCCCCACCAGAGCCCCTGGAGCCACCAAGCTGCTGGCAGCAATCGGATCCTGAATGTTCCCGTCATTTATCCGGCAGCTTTCATTACTTCCCTTCTCCAAAGACTTGTTCAATAAATTACCACTTTATGAATCCATAAGTGCTCTGTGCAGCTCTGAACAAAAGAGAAGGGGAAAAAAAACCAAAACCAAACAAACCCCAAACCTACAGCCTGGACCATCTGAAACAGCAGAGCTTTTCATGCTGGAAAGGAAGGAATGCCTAAAGGAATATCCCACATGGATAACAGAGCCTTCAGCAGCCAGGACAGCAACACCCCCAGTGCCACTGCAGGGCCCAGAGGGACCAGGGGATGGAGCCCCTCAATATCCAAAATCTGCTGAGCCCCCCCAGAGCACAGCAGGTGGAGGAAAGGGCTTTAAAAAACTATAAACAAGGAGAAAAATACTAATTTTTAGCACTGCTCCGAGCAAACCCCAGTGGTTTTGCACATTCCTGGCTGGATTTCCTTTAGCAGGGTTATTCTTAGGTGGAGGGTGTCCCTCAGGACAGACCCCACACACCGCCAGTGTCCCCTCAGAAAGACCTGGCAGGTCCCTAAAATCCCATTTCAGGAGCTGCAGGTGGCAGAGAGGAGAAGCAGGGACAGAAGGGGCTGGGTCAGGGATGAGCAGCACTGAGATGGGTCAGGCAGGGTGGTCCTGGAGATGCTAAAAAGGGATTTTGGCTGGGCTGAGATGTTACTGCTTTTAACCCCATCCTACCTCTGTCTCCAGCCTCGATTTTCCACAAAAGCTGATGCTGGGCTCCAAGCCAGGCCCAGATCCAGCACCTGGCTCCAGGTGTGGGTGCTGGGAGTGCTGCCCTCCCTCCCTCCCTGCCTGGATGGACAGGAAGGGGAAGGTACCAGGCAGAGAAAAACCCCCAGAGCTGCTGCAGAGCCTTTCCACTCTGGTGGGCAGCAAACAGGGGGAAAGAAGAACAGATAAAAAATATACAAAAAAAAAAAATCAATAAGCACCACCCAGCGTGGCTCCATCTGCCATTGATTTATGGTACTGCTGAAAAGCCTGGTTGTCCACAATTATTGGGCAGTCAGCTCCTATTTGCCATGATTCCCTCACCCCTCCTTTTCACCCCACACATCCCAGCCTGGCCCTGGGGGCTCAGTCCCAGCTGCAATAGGGGGTAGTGGGATTGTGGGGTGCTTGTCAGGCTCAGCTCTGACCCTCCAGGGGCCTGGGATGGCAGCTGGAGGGAGGATGGGGCTGGTTTGGCCACGGAGCAGCAAGGGGGGAAGGAGCAGTCAGGAGGAGTGCAAGGAAAGCCAAGCAGTAAATTAAATGTTGCCCTGAGCTGCTGCAAGTTCAGCTTTATCTCCAAAGGGCCCACAAGCCAGGCACAAGGAGATTTCCTTCCTGCTCTTCTTGACAACCTTCCCAGCTTGGTTTTGCTCTTTTGGCCATTTCTGTCGTGTCTCAGTGACCCAGGAGGTCAAACTGACCCAGCCAGCCAATGGTGAGGGAGAGCAGCTGGATGAGTTCCCTCAGATATGGATTCCATCATCCCAGCGCTTCCTGGGGCAGGGAGGGGGAAGAAAATCAATGTCAGGAGATCACCAAGTGTCCTCTGAGCCAGCAGAGTGACGCCTCCACCTGCAGGGTCCAGCCTGGCCACGTCTGTGGGATTCATGAGTGCAATGGTTTTGAAACAAAACCAGGGAGTGACTCCAAGACAGAAATACAATTTAATAGGAAAAAAAAAAAAAAGAGAGAGAGAGAGAAAAATAAAATATGTGCAATAGAACAAAAGAAAAAAGCACTGACAGAGTCAGGATACAACCTGACACCCTGCTGTCAGGGTGGTGGTAGCAGTCCAGACGAAGTGCTCCTGTTGAAGCAGTGATCCTGTAGAAAGGTCTGGTAGCTCTTGTCTCCTGGAAACCAGTGGGTAAGGGCTGCCTTGGTGTTCCAAATTTCAGTTTTTATCTAGGTAGGAAATGTTTGGCTCCTCCCCCTGGCTGGAGCATCTCCCCATGGGATGATGGAATTTTATGCAGTGGGACTCAATGGACCATTAACAGGAGTTATCTCCCAGGGAAAGATAAAGAACACTGCCCCACCTGGTTTTTAACAGACAGCCCATTAACAGAGGACATCCCCCACAGAGATGAGGATCACTGCCCTGTCAGGTTTCAGCAGATGCTGATAGAATACAGACTTTGGCACATCTTTACATTGTAACCCATGACAATGAGCTCTAGCAAATCCCAGGATCTGCCCTGGAGGTTGAGGAATGAATCTTTCCTCCCTCCAGAGGGCAGGCTCAGCTCTGGCACCATCAGGACAGGATGGATGGGGAGATGGGGTTCAGGGGAAGGTGCACCATGGCAGGGGTGAACAAAATGATCTTTGGGGTCCCTTCCAACCCAAATCCAAAGTTTGGGGTAGCTCAGGCTGGGACAAGCCTCAGAACAGGCCCTGTTGGATGCTCTGGGTCTTCCCCAAACACCCACTGGGCAACTCAAACCTGTGACAGGAAGGAAAAAGTGGTTTGGACACCCAGGCTGGGTAAATCCTCCTCGTGGGGATCGCTGGGAATGAAGCTGTGACCTCTTTGTGCACCAAAGCTCCCCTTGGGGAGGGAAATTCTTCAGTGGTTGTGAAAACAAATTCAGTGACTCCAGTCTGCAGGGAGTCTGGAAAAAGCCTTGGCAAGCTGAGTTTCACCTGAACCCACGAGGCAATGATTATTTAGATTATTTTGGTGAGAAATGGAGATATTGTGGAAGGGCTGATTGCAGAATTGAGCCCTGAATGGAAGACTTTGACCTAAATCCACACGTGATTAGAGGAAGGAACAAAAGAGAATTAGGCTGCAGCTGTGGATCTTGATTTCGAGCAGAGTGGACATCAAGAAACAAAAAGAGTTTTTAGTGAGTTCAGCTGGAGAGAGGTCAAGGACACAAATGTGCGGGATACCTGGAATGGCATCAAGTGAAAGGGTGTTGGAGCTGCAAGAGAAACTAAAAATAAAAGCTCCCAGAGAAGAGCTTGTGAGGTAATGGGATGAGCAGCCGCTGAAGGAAAGTGTTGAGGAGAAGCAGAGACCCTGCCCAGGCTGGGAGAGAGGAGCCCTGGGGTGGCAGGTCACAGAGGCCACCAAGTGCTGAACAAATTGCAGCAAGTCAAGGCTGAACCTCTCAGAAAAGGTACTGGAGCAAAAAGCTGCTTACAGATCTCAAACAGAGCCTCAGAACCTCTGTGGCTCACAGAACGAGGGGTGGGAGTTGAGGAGAGCAGGGAAAACACGAAAGGAGAACTTGGGGCACATCCCAGCATTGTTTTTTCATGGATTTCAACCAAGAATTTAGCAGGGAAATGGGAGAGAAGAGCCAGCAATTCCCTGGAGTGGTGAGGAGCAGGCACGAGGGAGAGCGTTTGTGCCTGCAATTATTTTTATTACATCAAGATAAAGTATTATTGGTTTGGAGCACAGCACACGTGGGGGCTGTGTTTAAACATGAGACACAAACCCATTAATCTGATCTCGCAGAGGACGAGGCCTCGCAGCAGATTCCAACACGGGGCTAATTGAAAGTGAGCAAACAACATTACAAGGGCTTAGCAAGGGGACATCAGGCCAGTAAGTGGATTTGCATCATCCCTTTGGTCTGTGGGATCAGCTCTGCCCATCCACCTGGGGAGGAGGGACAGAGAGGCAGGAAAATGGGAAACTTCCAAAGATCCTCTCAGGACAGCTCCAGGTGGGAGCAGCACCAGGGAATACTGTCCCCACATCGGGGTCCTGCTTTGATTTGATCATTAAAATAAAATCACCTTCATCTTCCTCGGGCACGGGGCCAGACCAAGCCTGTTTAGGACATGGAATGCAGTGGTGCCGTGGGAATTCCAGCCAGCTGGAAGGAGAAAAGTCAGGGATGGTGCTTGGCAATGAAAACAGGATCTCCCTGAAGGGGTTTGGTGATGGCAGTCCTGGGATAATGGGATGAGATGGGATAATGGGATGGGATGGGATGGGGTGGGATGAGATGGGATGGGATCCATGAGATGGAATGGAATCAATGGGATAGGATCCATGGGATGGGATGGGATGGGATGGGATGGGATGGGATGGGATCAGTGGGATGGGATCCGTGAGATGGGATGGGACGGGATCCATGGGATGGAATCCATGAGATGGAATAGAATCAGTGGGATAGGATCCATGGGATGGGATGGGATAATGGGATGGGATGGGATGGGATGGGATGGGATGGGATCCATCAGATGGAATAATCCACTTCTACTGGTGCTGGAGTGCCATCTCTCCAGGGCTGCCCCATCCATCCTGGAGCAGCCCTGCTCCCTGCCCAGGCTCCCAGCTCCTCCCAGGGGCACTGAGGTTGTGGCTGCATCAATAATGACTCCAACAGCCCCTTTCAGTGACCCTTAAAATTGCTGCTCCTCTGTTTGCTCCAAACAGGATCTGCTACAGCATTCCCCACCTCTGGCTCTCCGTTCCCTGGTCCCTAAAGCCTTGTCCCCCCAGGACCTCAGGTACAGCAGGCACTGCAAATTTTTCCATGGGAAGAGCCCGGGAAGGTCTGAGCAGCAGCAAAGCCATTAAACCTGATAAGGGAGGCAATTCTGAGATGCATATCCTTGAGCACACAGCCTAATCTCCAGCAGCTGGAATTTCAGGCTGGGAGATCGCTGATGGAAGAGAAGTCAGCATTTGCAAAAAGTGCCTGAAGATCCAGCCTGCCAGGAGAACAGATAAAAGCAGTCATTACAACTTGCTGAAATGGGTGATAAAAACAAAGATACAGCCGGAGGATGGGGACAGGGGTGTGGGGAAACCACCTGCAGCCTCAGGAGAGGCTGTGCAAAAGGCGTGGGCATCAGAGGAAGGGGACAGCTGGGAATATCTCCCCCAAAAAAAGATATTTAGGGCACAGAAAACTTAGTGTGAAGGTACAGGGTGTACAGAGCACGCAGCTGCAGAGCTGAGCAACACCGGCTCCGAGGCACTCCTGGCTCGGGTACAAGGCAGAAGAATGGGAATAAATAAAAAAAGGAATGGGATAAAGCCTGCACAGCTCCAACCAAGCTCAGCAGAAAGGCAGGAAAGCGTGGAGCTGACAGAGCCAGCTCATACAAAACTGCATGGCAAACAGGAAGGCAGGAGAGGAAGAGGAGCTGCCAGCACGTGCAGGGGGAGAGGGAAGCAGGGCTGGGAGGTTTGGGGCAGGAATCACAGCCAGGATGGGGCTGGGCAGTCTCAGCAGCACTGGAAAGGGCTGAAATGCTGATGGAACAGCTTGGAAGTGTCCAAGGCCAGGTTGGACGGGCTTGGAGCACCCTGGGCTGGTGGAAAGTGTTCCCGGCCATGGCAGGGTGGGAACTCCGTGAGCTTTAAGGTCCCTTCCAACCCAAACCATGGGGGATTCACACGGGCATCCAGCAGGTGCAGAGGATCCAGAGAAGCCCAGACCCTCCTGCACTGCCCAGGCTGAGCTGCTGCAGCCCTGTGATCCCAAAATGCACAAATACCAGAGCCTGGGATGATTCCTGCAGCCACTGTGACTCCAAATGCACACATCCTAGAGCCTGGGACAATTCCTGCAGCAGTACCATAACCCTAAAATGCACAAATCCCAGAGCCTGGGACCATTCCTTAAGCCACTGAGACCCCAAAATGCACAAATCCCAGAGCCTGGGATGATTCCTGCAGCCACTGTGACCCCAAAATGCACAAATCCCAGAGCCTGGAATGATTCCTGCAGCCACTGTGACCCCAAAATACACAAATCCTAGAGCCTGGGACGATTCCTGCAGCCACTGAGACCCCAAAATGCACAAACCCCAGAGCCTGGGATGATTCCTGCAGCTGCCAAAACGTTCTCTGCTGGGTTCTCTGGGGCTGCCACGGGCACCGTGGAATGCTGAGAGTTCCAAACCCTCTGTGAAGAGCAGGAATTATTGGCCAGACAGCTGCAGGGCTTGTTCAAGCTCCAGCCCTGCCCCAAGCTCCTTCTCCAGAGGCACATCCAGTCCCCATCCCACCCTGGATGTGCCCACAGATGTGAAATCGGAGATCACTGCCCCAGGGAAGCAGCCCTGACACCTCCAGCTCCATCCCTGCCATGTCTGACCTTGGAAGGTTCAAGGGGATCACAAAGCCTTGGAAGGAACTCCGGGAGCTGTTGGAGGAGGGGAAGGTGATGAAGGCAGAGCCTTCTTCAGAGCAAGCAATTGGGATATTTTACTGACGCCAAGCCTCCTGTGGGACACAAGGATTGATCCTGGGATGGATATTGAGTGGAGCAGCAGAGCTGGAGCAAGGCCAGGGATAACAGAGCCTGGAGTGCCAGGAGTTCCCAAACCCCAGCAGGGACATTCCGGGTGGTGTGGAGGAGAAATTGCTGATGGAAACACAAGCAGGCAGGGTTCAGGTGGCTGCAGAGGGCAAAGCAAGGCAGGAAAGCCCCCAGGATCCATTCCTGGAGATCCTGGCTGGGATGTCACTGCTGCCAGCCACAAGCCACCAGCAAAACCAAGCAGCTCATGGAAAACTGGAGCTTTCCCAGGAAATCCCCATCCACAGGAATGGGAGGGGAACAAGCAGGACAAGGCAAGGATAGGCCCAGTTTCCCCCCAGAGCCACCCTGCTATCCCTGGTGGGACAAGCAGTGCCAGCTAAGGGGACAAGGACAGCTTTCCTGTCATCTCTGCCAGCACCTCTGGGAATGCACCTCTGGGATCAGGATCCCAGCAGGGTTTGATCCACAGCCCACGGCACGGGGCACATCTCACCTGGAAGGAGAAATTTAAAAGGATCCAAATGCACCAATATTTGAAGATGAGAAGACAGCATTCCCCCTTGCCCAGGAGAGGTGGCAGCTCTGGATGCCAGGCTGAGAAACTTCCAGATCTCCCAGTGGTCTCCAAGCCCATCCCAGCTGGCTCAGATGAGATTTTTAGGGATTCTCTCCAGAACAACACCCTGAGACCTTGATCCAATTCCACCTCCACGGATAAGCAGCAGCATGGGAACACCCAGGAAGGTCCTCAGGGACCCTGCTCTAAAAGGTCACCAACAGCTGGGATGTTTGGGGCTTTTTTGGGGTGAAAAATCTGCTCATATTTTATTTATTGGCGCCAGAAAAAAAGTTGGTTCTTTTTTGCAGAGGTAAGCAGCTAATTACGTTCAGGTTCTTCAGCTAATGAAGAAATAAGCTGAATAATTAATTATTTGAAAATGAATTATTCATGGCTGGTTGTGATTCCAGTGCAGGAGCAAGGAGCTCGGAGTGTTATTTGGTTATTTTCAGCTTAAAAAAGAATAATGCATGTAACCAACCCAGGCAGCCCCAGCAGATCCTGGCTGGGATCAGGGCTGGCTGATCCAGGAGGGAGCAGCTCCTTTCCACAATTCCACAATTCCACAATTCCACAATTCCACAGTTCCACCCTCCAGGATGGAGCATTCCCCAAAGCGATGATCCAGTGGGATGCTGATGGAGCCATCCCTGGTGAAGCCTCTTTCAAAACCACCCCAAAAATGCCCTAAATGCCACATTTACACTTCTCAGCTCCTGCTTTCCTCACCTTGCTCCAGGTGCTTTAACAACTCCTTGAGCTGCTGGGCGAGGAGCCACACAAACAGGGATAGAAAATGGGATTAATGGGATGGATTTTGGGGAAAGGGATCTCCTGATACCCCCAGCAAATCCCTGCTGACACAGAGCCACGTTTTAAAGGCTGATCCTAAAAAAACCTTGGATTTTCCTGCTTCCCAGCACCCTCAGTGTGGCCCTGGTGGGATCATTTCACCCCATTGCTGCCACTGGGGGTGTCCCTGCTGGATTTCCTCTCTCTCAAAGCGATTCTTGCACTTCAGTGGGGTTGTCCCTGTCCCTCAGGCAGTTATTAAATGGCACTGAACCAAGGGAAGAATCCTTGGGAGATCCTGATGGGAGCAAACATCCACCAGGACCCTTTTAATTCCCCACAACGCTCCTGGAGGAAGCAAGAGGCCACGTGGGGCCAAGCCAAAATTCTTGGAGAAACCTTAAACCCACCAATCTACCCCTCCTGGCCCCACAGAGCTGTTCCCAGTGCCAGCTCCTTCACCAGCTCAATCCCAAATGGATTTTATTTTCCCACCCTTAGGACGAACCCAATTATTTCCCAAAAAAAGTTGCAATAATTCAGGGATCCCTCAGCACCTCGGGAATCTCCCAGTTTTTAAAAATCTGGGTAGAAGAAGAATTTGAAGAAAAAATTTACAGCTGCAAGTCGAGGCTGACAATCCCTGGATGCCCTCCAGCCCCTCCTGCCTCCTTTTTTTTTTTTTCCCTAGATCTGGAATATCTGTGGAGCATCCTCACCTTTCCCTCTCTGCTGTTTGACAATTTCAACCATTTCTGACACAGAAATAAATCCCCTGCTCTCTCTAAGTGCTTTCTTATTGTCTTTGACCCCTCTGGCCATTCACAGTCCATTAGTTTCTTTGATTCCCCCCAACTGCTGCTACCTGTATTTTTAGGTAACACATTTCTTTTTTTAGCGTTTGCCAATGGATTTGTTTCTCTGTTTTCTATGCACGACTGAGGCAGGAAAAGAAGCAAAGCCCAGTTTGAGCACACTTGGAGTGTCCAGCCAGAGGAAAAGGCTGGAATCAGTTTATTTTTGCACCTCCTTACAGAAATCAGGAGTTTCCTTGTTGCTAATTGATTTTTTTCTGTTCTTCTCTCAGCGGTGTTATCAATGAGAAACAAAAGTCTCAATTTTTAGCAAAATTTAAATTGGTTTTATTTTATATAGACAAAGCAAAGCAGCACTGGGGACACATGAGGGGTCACTGCCTCCTCCACGCTCCACCAAATTTTGGTTTGCAGCTTCTTCTTATAGTGTGGTCCCTCGTGGTAATCAATAATTTTT
>VRYO01002784.1:5449734-5464892 GCA_009812075.1 Sialia sialis
TTTTTTTTTTTCTCCTGTCCTTTAAGTGATTGAAGCAGCAGCTGAGAAGGAGGCCCTTGAAAGGAACTCGAGTCTGGTTAAAGCTGGTTATCCATCTTCATTTGCATGCTGATTATGCAAATGGTGGTTTGCATAATGTCGCTGTGATCTCCAATCACTTGTAGGGTTTTCCTGCAGGCACAGACCCCAGAGAAGGCCCTGAGCACCTGTGCAGCCCCTGACCATGCCCAGGCACATGAACAGCTCAGAGTTCCCTCAGGTTTGGGTCCTCTGTGGGGCCAAGCCTGGCTTTGTCCCTCCCTGGGCTGGTTTCAGGCTGCAGGGCTGCACTGTGCCCTCGGCATGGATTCCTCAGCTGGGACTGAGCTTTGTGGCCGTGCTGGAGCTGAACTCTGTCCCACAGCCCTGCAGGGAGAGCAGATCCAGGCTCCAGGGCTCCCCACCAGCAGATCTGAACCAGGAGTTTGTTTAAAATCCAACTGCAGGAGTTTGTTTAACCTGAGCCCAATGGAATCCTCCACATCTGCCCCTCTTCCCCCACAGCAGCAGCTCCAGACCCTCTCCTGGATCATCTCCCAAATCCTCCAGCCCCAAAGAAAAACCTGCCCCAGTGTTTGAAGCAGCTCCTCCCACAGCCAGGACCCCCCAGCAGCCCCCCAGAGAAACCCAGTTAAGAAAATTATCCCCAAATCTGCCCTAAATCACTCGAGGAAATTTAAAAAACCCAAACAAACCTGCTCCAAAACCCACAAAAACTTCACAAATCTTTCCCACCCTGAAGGCCAGGAGCAGATTCACAGCACCCAGGACCTCCCTGGGCCACTGCCCAGGCTTTTACACACGCCAAAATCTATTTATACTCCACTGAGAGCTCTTCTCCAGCATCAGTGTCCAAAAAAAACCACATTTGAAGGATAAGATGATGCCTGGATTTATCCAGATCTCTCCTGCAAGAGGTCCCAGTGCTGAGTTTGCTGTTGGGTCAGTGTGTGGGACACTGGTGACCCTCGTGGTCATCACTGTGGTGGGATGATGGCCACCTTTGGACAGCACCAAATCCTTGCTCCAGAGTTAGGAGTGGTTTTATCTCCTCATTTCTCGTGGTTACAAAAGCTCCAGCAAATGCAGGGGGATGGGAGGCAGCATCCTGGAGAGAAACCAAAAATAAAAAAAGGCAAAAAAAAGGCCAAAAAAAAGGCAAAAAAAAGAAAAGGCAAAAAACCCCCACAGTTCTTTAGAGCTCAATCCAAATGGGATGAAAACAAAAGCACAAGGAGAGTTTGCTGAGCCCGAGCTGGACCTTCCCAGGAAAGCTGAGCTCCCAGAACATCCAGCAGAGCTTCTGGAGAGAGCTCAGGGAGAGGGGAGGCTCAGGGGCTGCCCCTGCTCAGGGACACATCCATGGATATAAACAACTCGGATCAAAAAGAGGAGCAGCTGGGCAGGGATTCGGTTTGGGTTGAAATCCCAAACTCTCAGTGAAAACTGGGCAGCTCAAACTGAAGTGGGGCAGCTTCAAAGGAGGCACTGGAGCCACCTGTGGCCAGGGGACATTCCTGAGGTGTCCCCAAGGTCTGTGCTGGCCTCCCAGGAAGATTTCTCTGTGCTCCCATCCATGCCAGGATGATGGATGGGGCTGGGCATGGATCCTGCTCCCACCAGCAGGAGGAATCCCCCGCCCTCCCTTCAGCCCCACTTAGAGGCAGATGAGGTTTTGCTTCTCAGAGTGATTGAGAACTCAACCAAGCAAAGCCCAGCTCAGCCCTGGCTGCAGCTCCAGCCCTGAGCTGGCTCCCCTCGGTGATTTCTGTGCTGGAGGATGTGTCAAACACTGAGTGACACCCTCAGAAGCACGGGATGAGGAGGGAATGCTGTGCTCAGCCACAGGGAGTGGAGCTGAACGCAGCTGCTGGAGCTGCAGTTCCTCTGCTCTGCTCCCTTCTGCTGCTCACCCCGCTGGGAATGGCTTTTGGAATCTGTCCTGTCATCCTGGGCTTTCCCAGGACAGGACCAGCGTTCCTCAGCTCAGCTCTTGGGGTCCCGTGATGGTTTAGGGTGTGCACAGCTCCCCCAAACTCCTCATGAGCAGCTCCCACAGTCACAGAGCTGACACTGCCCTGGGTCAGCGTGGGGCAGGTCCTGCAGGGAATTCCCACAGCCTGTGAGCCCGGAGAGAGGTCACTCCTGATGGTCATTCCTGGAGGTCACTCCTGATGGTCACTCCTGGAGATCATTCCTGGTGGACGTTGTTGGTGGTCACTCCTAGAGGTCATTCCTGATGGTCATTCTGGGAGATATTCCTGGTGGTCATTCGTGATGGTCATTGCTGGTGGTCACTCCTGGTGGTCACTCTTCATGGTAATTCCTAATGATCATTCCTGATGGTGATTCCTGGTGGTCACTCTTGGTGGTCATTCCTGGAGGTCACTCCTCTCCATGGTGTGGGACAGGGCACCCAAAGCCAAGTGGGACACTGGGAGCTGGCACTGCTCCTGTCCTTCCCAGTCTGAGTGATCACAGCTTTGTGGGGTGGAGAAAACTGGCAGAGGTGCCTTCCCACACCCAAAAAACCCCATTTCCCTGAGAAATCCCTGGGATGGAGGAAACTAGCAGTGGCACCTTCCCACACCCAAAATATCCCATTTCCCTGAGAAATCCCTGCTTCCCTTCCAGCTTTTCCCTGCTCCCCCAGCAGGCACAAAACCCAGCTCTGTCTCTTCCTTACACTCATTTCTCCCATCCCATCAGGCTCCTGTTTGCTCCTCTCTCCGACCAGGGAATCCTCTGCCCACCCACCTGAGCCAATCCTCCCCTTCCAAGCTGCGCAGAGCTCTGAGTTCCCAACCTCCCGACATCAAAAGATTTCCTTGCTTGTGTTTTGAACGGCCTGAAGCCAGTGGGATGTGGAGGTTTGTTCTCCCTGAGAAGGAGGAGCAGGAGGGCAGGAGGAATTCCTCAGCAGGAGCAGAAAGCCAAGCAGAGGAGGAGGAGCTGGTGGTTGGAGAGGAGCCTTCTCCTTCTCCTTCTCCTTCTCCTTCTCCTTCTCCTTCTCCTTCTCCTTCTCCTTCTCCTTCTCCTTCTCCTTCTCCTTTTTTCCTTCTCCTTCTCCTTGCTTTGTTTCCTTCCCTTCATGGTGTCCCTTGATTTGTTCTGTGTTTCCATGTCCTGGTGGAGTTTGGGAAGCTGGGGACAGCTCGGGCTCAGCCACAACCAAACCCCTGGGAAATGGAAAAAGGAGGTTCCAGGGAGGTGTTTGGTTCAGATCCCTGGGGACACACCAGGATGTGTTTCCCTCTCTGTGGCTGGTGTGATGGTGGCCATGGGGACACGTTGGGGACCAGGACAAGTGACAGGGAGCACAAACCTGAACTGCAGAGCAGCTCTGTGCCTGCTGGGCCTCCTTCAGGGGCCCAGCTCCATCCAACAATCCCGTGGATCAATCCACATCCCTGCTGGTGGACACAACCCCTTCATTTCCTGCATTAAAGCACCAGACTGCTGTAAAACCCAGCAGGATTTTTCCTCCTTAACTCCTAAACGTCCTTCCCAGCTCCTAACCTGGAGTTTAACTGCGTAACTGCTAATTTGTGCTGCGTTTTCCTCTGCACACACACTCCCTTAACCTCAGGAGCTCTTCTCCTTCCCTGACACATTCTCTTCCCCCTTTTCCCAAGGGATCCTTTGGCTCATCATACCGGTGCTGTGCTCTCTGACCTCTCCTGTCCCTCCCCTGCCTGGATCTGCCCTCAGGAGAAGCCCAGGAGCATCGTAGATAAATCCCACCAGGCATCCAGCCAATTTTCCCTCCCTTCTCCCCTGGGATGTGCTTGGCTGTGCTGTCACTCCTGCATTTCCAGCACTGGAGCTGGGCTCAGCTCCCAAATTACTGGGCTGCCCTCGGGATGGATCCCCTGCTTGCCGTTCGCCCCCGTGGGCAGCTCTGCAAGCTGCCAGCTCCTCTTTAGCGAGCTCCTCGTGCTCTCTCCACTCTGCCATTAATCCCTGTCCTCATTAAGGGTTTCCCACCAGGCACTGGAGCTGACTCCTCACTGGAGCATGGAGAGAAATCTGGCATTTCCTTCCTCCAGAGAGGAGCCTGGCACCTCCTGCACTGCATTCCACGTCCTTTTCTCTTTAGCTCTCTGTTTTAAAGGACTCTTTCCCTCCAGGTTTGTTCCACAAACTCTGGGAGATGGATTAACGTGCCCCGGATCATTTGTGTTCCCATTTTGGAAATGTGGAAGAGCTTGGGTCAGGAGGTGTAAAATCTGGATCCAGGTATTTTCAGGTTTGTGGGAAGTGCAGGGAATCTCAGGGAAGGTGAGGAAAGGGCTGTGTTGGGTCAACCCAATCCACAGCAGCCAGGAGCAGGAGGCTGAGAGTGATCCCAGAGATGGGGATCCAGAGCTGAGCCTCTTGTATCAGCAGGGAGAAAATCCTGTCTCGGGAGTCATCTCCTCACACGGGGCTGAGCTGATTTGCCTGATCACTTCTGGAAGCCACCAGTGCTCGGGCAGGGTGACAGTGATAGTGACAGCCCCGCTGGGAGGTGGCTCTGCTGAGCTGGGGAAGGGGAAGGGGAAAGGGAAAGAGGTGGCTTCACCCAGACACAGAGCCTGGTCCCTGAGCTGATCTTTACTCCAGGAGAGTGAACGTGCTGGCAATGAGGACACGGAAATGCTGGGATATAGAAATATTGGGATATAGAAATACTGGGATATGGAAATGCTGGGATATGGAAATGCTGGGACATGGAAATGCCGGGATATAGAAATATTGGGATATAGAAATCCTGGGATACAGAAATGCTAGGACACAAATGCTGGGACACAGAAAGGCTGGGACACAGAAATGCTGGTATACAGAAATGTTGGGGTATAGAAATATTGGGATATAGAAATACTGGGATATGGAAATGTTGGGATATGGAAATGCTGGGGTACAGAAATCGTGGGACACAGAAATGCTGGGACACAAATCCTGGGACACAGAAATGCTGGGGTACAGAAATGCTGGGATATAGAAACACTGGGATATAGAAATGGTGGGATATGGGAATGCTGGGGTACAGAAATGCCCCAGGTAGCTTTTCTGGGGGAAGCAGAGCAGGGCAGTGGTGTGAGCTCTGGGAAGGAGCCTGTGCTCAGTGCTGGTGCTTCTGCGGCAGGGCTGGGCTGGCTTTGAGGGCTGAAAACACTGCGAGGAAAACCCCACAGTCCTCAAGGCCAGCCTATTAAACAGCTTCCAGCAGGGTGTTCCTGTCACCCCTGTTCCTGTCACCCCTGTTCCTGTCACCCCTGTGCTGTCACCCCTATTCCTGTCCCCTCTGTGCTGTCCCCTCCCAGCCTCAGATGTCCCCCAGACCAATTCTGTGTGTGGGGATAGCACAGAGCACCTGGGAGCCTGGGGTTTATAGAAAAAAAAAAGAGGAGGGAAAGAAACTGGGGATGGATAGAAGATCCCAAGGAGATCCCCAGGGGCTGTTTGGGAAAGGAAAGCCAGGACCTTGCAGCTGCTGAATTCCCAAATTCCACCCTCCAAATCCCAGCAATTCCACCTGGGAATGGCAGTGATGTCACCCAGCTGTCCCTCCCTCGGGCCAGCACAGCTCCAGCAGGGTGGGTTTGTGTGGGTGGCCAAACCTCCCCAAATTCTAAGCACTCCAGGAGGTTTTTAGGATTTTAGAAGAGGACATCAGCACCCTGCTGTCTCCCAAGCTCCTCTCCTGCTCTGCCAGGACCCTCCTCACCCCAGAAAATTCACTGGAATATTTGTTTCTCCTGTTCACTTTTCCCTCTGTCTGCTCAGTGTGGCTGGAAACAAGAACAGTCACATTCTCCTCATCAGAATGTTCCCCCAAATGAACATTTCCTATCTGGCCCCAGCTTTTGTAATATATTCCTTTATTTTTTTCCTTGCTCTCCATGGGAGAGTTTCTCTATTTGGCTTTATTTTCCATTAAATGAGAATCCCTTTTAATTAAAAGAAGAGGGAAAAGCCCTTCAGTTCCATTCTGCTCGAAGCAAATTGGTGCTTTTCTCTTTGGAGGAGCCTCAAGATGCAGTTTAGGGTTGGATTCATGGAGCGAGCCAAAACCTTGGAAGTAAAATAAAATAAAATAAAATATCCCCATCTCTTGAAAATGCTGGATTTTGCCCAAAACTGAACAAAAAGCCCAGCTCATACAGCATCTCCTGCCCTCCCTGGAAGCCCCAGCTCCAGCTGGAGTTCTCCAGACAATCCAAACTGATTGTGGGGAGGGCAGGAATAAAAGGGAACCTCTGGAGCTGCAGGGAAGAGCCCAATTCCTCCTTCCCTGGCTGATTCCCAGTGCCTGGAGTGGGTTTGGGGTGCAGGGCCTGGTTTGTGGGGTCAGGGCTTTGCTGGGGTGCTGCAGTTTTGGGGTCAGCGTGGGGCACCCCAAAAGCAGCAGCTCCCAAAGTGTGGAACTCCCAAAGCCAGGGAATTCCTGCAGCTGGAATTCCCCAGGCAGACACGTGTGGTTGCCAAGGGCTCTCTGAGGAGATGAAGAGCCACTAATTAATCCTCAGTGCTCAGATAACAATTAGCTCCAGGAGTGGGTGATGTTCTGGGTTTGGGGAATGCCACCAGGGAGGTCCCCAAGCCCTGGGTGGGACAGTGACAATCCTGCTCCACCCCCTGCTCCTCCCCAGGCTGTCACCCCTAAACCTGGCCACCAAACATCCCTCCAAACCCGCCAGCCTGGCAAGCAGCTTGGAAAAGCCAGTTTTGAGCTGGAAGCTGGACTGGGGCAGAGCTCAGCCCAGGGAGGGGTGACAGCTGAACCCCCAGTTCTGAAATCCCCAGATCTGGGCTCTGCCAGGCCCCATTTTCCACCTGGGATTTCCATTTCCCATTTGGGATTTCTCTCCTAGCATTGCCACGTCACAGTGGCCTTTTACCATGATCCATTTGTGCCATTAATGGAATATCCTCCTCTTGGATTGCTCACTTCTGAATTAACAGCATAAGAAACCCGGCTTTTCCTTCAGCTCTTCACTGTGCAAATGAGCCCCAGACTCTGCCTGTGACAGGATTTTGATGGATGGCCATATTTTTAGCTGTGATCATGTCCTGATGCTCTGAAATTAGGGACATGCTTTAAAAATATTAGCCCATGTGCGTTTATCTTATTTTTCTTAATCCCTGTCTCACCAGTTCTCCTTCTGTTTTTATTGTAGGGTCATTAGTGCTTGTTATAAGCCTGATAAATGGGAATGGCACCATTTATTTGCTGTTTGAGCAGCCCAAGCAATGGGAAAATAAAGCATAAAGACAGGGAAATGATCACTGGGGGTTTTGCTTCCATAACAGAGAACATTCCTAATGAATTGCCTCGCTGGGGCATCGTTTTGTCCAGCCAGTCTTGGAGATGTGAAGTAAAATCTGAGGATTCAGGAAAGAGTTACAGGACTGAACCTGGAGGAAAAAAGTCCTGTGCAGTGCCAGACCAAAGGGATTTGACCTGTCTGATGTCTCAGACATCAAGAGCTGTGAGTTAAAGGGACAAATACGCTCAGACTGCGGAGAAATATTAAAGGATTTATTAAATTTCAGAGAAATGGGACTAAACAAAGTCCCACCTGGAAATGCAGTCTGGATGTGGCAGCCAGGAGCTGGCAGCCAGGATTTAACAGAGCTCAGACTAAGGGCTCATCCAGGGCTGGAGGCTCAGGGAGATCCAGGAGTTCTGCAGCCCTCGGCAGGATTTTCAATTTGGGGAATTTGGGGCAGAGGGAATTCCCTCATGGCCAGCCCAGCAGCCTCAGTCCATCCCTGTGCCTCTCTGGGAACACATGGATGAGTTATTTACTGCCAAGGAAGAGGTGCAGTACCCCAGCACAAATTATTTGGATCGGGAAAAGTCAATCTCCAGTTGCTGGATCAGATCTTCCCAGAACTTCTTTGCTCTGAAAAATGGCTGAAATTCTGGTTGCTCTGCTCCCTGCTGAAAGGAAATCCATTGCAGTGACTCCCAGGGGTGTTTCCTGCTGGGATGGAGGAGTTTTTGTCTCCATGGGGAGTGAGGAGGAGCTGGCCATGAACAGAGATTGTCCCCAAAAACAAATCATGGATCAGAACGGTTCTGAAGAACCTCAGGGACCAGCTTGGTCAGGGCAGGGCCACCTTCCACAGACCAGGCTGCTCCAAATCCTGTTTAACCTGGCCTTGAACCCTTCCAGGGGTGGGACATCCCAAATCCCAGATCCTTAATCCCAAATCCCAGATACTTGATCCCAAATCCCAGATCCTCAACCTCAAATCCCAGATCCTCAATCTCAAATCCCAAATCCTCAATTCCAAATCCTAAATTCTAATGTCAAATCTCAGACCTTCAATCTCAAATCCCAGATGCTCAATCCCAAATCCTCGATCCCAGATCCTCAATCCCAAACCACAGGCTGGAATTAAGAAGGTCCCAGGGCAGGAATTGAAGGGGGGTTCATGAGAGGGGGGCCCAGCAGCTGAGGGTGCCCAGGTTTGGAGCAGGGCCAGAGTCTACTGGGATTTGGGATTGAGGATTTGGGATTGAAGGTCTGGGATTTGGGATTGAAGGTCTGGGATTTGGAATTTCAATCCCAGATCCCAGATCCTCAATCTCAAATCCTCAATCCCAAATCCCAGATCCTCAATCCCAAACCCCAGCAGACTCTGGCCCATCCATGTGGTCCCCATCTGATATTCCCTTCTTTTCCCAGCCCATGGAGAAGAAAGGCAGAAAAGGGACACAAACGGTGCTGATTTTGGGGAGGGCACAGATCAGGGGACACCAGGACTGGCTGTCCCTTGTCCCTGCTCAGGGTGGCACTGGCTGCTCTGCTCCGCTGCTGCACGGCAGCTCTTCTCCCTGGAAATGTGATGGATGATCCCAATTATGTCCTTCCAGCCCTGATTTAATGTAATGTTTTATTAATAGCGACAATCAGGGGAAAGCAAACAGCTCATTCCGTTCCCTCTCCGCTGCTCCAGCTCTGCCTTCCCCGGGTTCTTCCTGAGCCCTGGGATCAGGGGGTCAGCAGGACGAGGAGGAGGATGGGGACACAGACACACAATTCACAGAGCAGGGCGATGCCTCATTAGCGCCCAATTAACGCGATTGGGACAATATTTTCTTCCCTCCTTCTTCACGGATTATTGGGAGGAAACGGCAAAGTGCTGGGTTTGGTTTCCTTGGATATTCAAAATCCGTGTGGGAAGATGGGGGAAAAATAATCCCTGGTTTTGCCTTGCTGGGTTGAATGGCAGAAGGAGTGATGGGAGGAGTGGAATAAATCCACTGGAGTTTTTCCTGGTCGGGCACAGCACTGGGCTGGGCATCTCCACTCAGGGCAAAACTCCTCCTGATCCGAACCCCCAGCCAAGCCCTGCTTCCCAAACCTTTGGGAAAAGCTTTCCCGGCTGGAAGTGCATCCCCACTCAGGCAGCAGGGAGTGGGATTTCCTGCACAAAACCAGCTAAAAACGGGAATAATAACACAGAGCAAGGAATCCTGGTGTCCCTACAAACCCAACCTTCCTCTTCCTCTTGGATCCTCTCTCCAACCCGGCCCTGTTTGCTGCTGGATTTGGAAGCTGTTTGCACATTTACTCATTTTCACTCCTGTTTCCTCACCCTATATCTTGTTTTAATAGCAATGCAAAGCCCCCAGGGCTTTGGTGACAAACAGAAGGGACACGAGCTCTCCTGGCTTTGTTATCCCGCATTCTGCTCTTGGTTTGAACACAGAATTCAAAGTTCTTTTCAATCTAAAATGCTCTGTATGGTGGGTAAATGATTTCTTTTTCCCTCAGAGAATCATTAATCAGGCATATCATCCCACATCTCTCCCGTTTTCCCAATCTCTTTTGGTGAATTCCTAAAATAAAGGAGTTTTGGTGGGGGTAGGAAAAGGGAGGGAGAGATTAAGTGGAGCAGGTGCCACATTTATCTTATTTCCTGTGCAAATACAATCAACAAGTGCCAGGCTAAAACCAGACCCTAAACAAAACCTGCAAAATGTTCTCCACATAAATGATTCTTGGCTCTCCTCTGTTTGTTTTTAATTTCCAGTCATCCTCTCAGTATTTCTGCCAATCCTTCTGCTCTGGGAATGAGCTCATCCCAGCTGGTTCCAGGGGCCCTGCAATGCCCCATCTCCTGATCCCAAACATCCCTCACCCCAAAGCAGCCAGGATCCCTTCCTCAAACAGCCCTGAGGATGCTCAGAGCTGAACTTCAGCAATTAAAACCTCTCCACCAAGGGGGAGTCATCTCCAGATGCAAATCTTAAAATAAATCCTATTTGAGCTTTTTATTTTTTTTTTCCTTTTTTTAAACCCTCTTGCTTAATAGGATTTATTTTAGGATTTGGAGCCTTCTCACTCTCCATGAGGTGGCTGTGGTTGGACTCTGCTCTTTTCAGTGGCTGCTGCACTCCAATCCATGAACCTTCTTTCCACTGATCCCATGGATTTTGGGCCACATTTGATAAAGGAGAAAATATTTGGGTTGGGAGATTAAGAGCAGGCTTAACCTGGGACCCACAGGGTGGGATTTCTCCTGGGAGATGCAGGGAATCCTCTGGCTGTGGGAGTGAGGGTGGAAAATCCCATTAACCTGCAGCTGTAAGAAAATGTGGCTCATCCAGCATGTGGGTCTGGGCTTAGAAAATGCTGGGGAGTTCTCCTGAGGTGAGCAGCGGTGCCTTTTCCTCATTAGAAACTCCAGCTGCACCCCCAGAAAAAAAAAAAAAAGGAAAAGTAAGATGGTTTTTTGAATTGAAAATTGCAGAATTTAACAAAGAAAGGCTTTTATGAAAATTTTCTGCTTTCTAAGGAAAGGATAAAGGAAAAAAAAAATCAAAACACATTAAGAGGAAAAGAAGGCTGCAAAAACTCTTCCCTGAGTCAAAACATTTAACTCAGAACTCCAAATGGAAGGTGCTTTTTCTGCATCCTGAGCACTGCAGTGAAGTGAGAACCACATTTCCCTGCATGGATTCCATTCCCAGGCTGGGATTGTCTACGCCCTGACCCACAGGTCCTTTCTCCCTCTCTCTGATCCCTCAGCACTGGGATTTGATAAAAGCTTTGTCTCTCTCTCCTTGGTGGCTCCAGCACCATTCCAAGGGCTCCCCTTGGAGCCGTGGGGTGTCCCTGGAATGGGAGCAGCAGCATCCCAGGCTCAGCAGCACTCAGGGCTCATCCTGAGCCCTGGGCACATCCAGGTTTGTCTGTGTGTGTTTCCAGGCTGCAGAGCTGAGCTCAGAGTCAAATGTTCATTTCCCCTGTATTCCCCAAGGGATGGCCAGGGCAGTGCCCTCACTGCCTCGCCTGTGTTTGTGTGGATAACTCAGGATCCAGAGGAGCAGGGATCTCCTGCCCTGCCCATTCCTGACCCTCTTCCCATGGGCACAGCCCAAGGGTGGACCCTGTCCCCATCCCTGCCCTTTGGGGCCTTGGCAGTGCCAGGGATGGGCACAGGCCCTGGAGTGGCTGTCCAGGAGTAAGAGATCATTTCCCATCTCTGGGAATGCTCTTCCCATCCCCATGGCCCAGCCAGGGCCCATCTCTGGAACCAGGTGAGCTCCTGTGGGGTTCAAATGCTTCCTTTTCCCTGCAGGAGATGGAGTGAATTTCCAAAGAACCCCACAGGGGAACAAAGCAGCGCCCCCAGCCAGTGCAGAGCTCCAAGATAAAATTGTCCCTGCCACAGGAAGAGTGGCTGGGGTGGCAGGAGGAGCCACACAGGGATGGGGAGTGTGGAGGAATCTGGGCACGGAGCAGCCCAGCATTCCCTGGCCAGGCCGTGCTGGCACAAGGCTGGTGGCACACGTGGCACACAGCAGGGCACAGCTCTGCTTGGCTGTGACAGTGCCACCGCTTCACCAGGACAGTTTGGAAATGAGATTCCAGCTCTGGATGAGATTGCTGAGGCACCAAACCACTCCTGGCTGCTCTGCTGGTGTGAAATGTCCATAAATATCCCACAGAGGATTGCTCCTGGGTGCTTTGTTTTCCATCAGCAGGAGGCTGCTCCTGCACTTCCCCCCTTTCTCCATGACTTGCTGCATCCCAAAAAAACTCAACTCCAAGGGGAGGAAAGCCAGAGGCAGTTTGGATGTGAAGGAAGGCTCTGACCACACAGATTTGGGGTGCAGAGAATTTGGGGCTTTGGAACAACCCCTGCCCTGACCCAGAGCTGGAGCTCCAGGGGTCCATTTAGAATTGCCCCATCCTGTGTGGATCAGGGCAGGGAGCCTCTCCTTTCATGCATTTCCAGGACTGGGATAGGATCAGTGCAGGGAGCTTTTTGTCCTGTCTCAGGATTGGAATGGATCAGCGCAGGGAGCTTTTTGTCCTGCCCCAGGACTGGGAATGGATCAGTGCAGGGAGATTTTTGTCTTGCCCCAGGACTGGGAATTCCTGTCAGGTTCATCCCTGGGAACAGCCCAACGTTGGAGATGGAAAGCCAAGCCTGTGTGCCAGCCCTGGCCCTGCACGCCCGTGGCTCTCTGAGCTCACCTGGAGCTGCCAGAGGTTCCCAGGGTCAATCCCATCCTGTTTCCCAGCTGGGCCTGTCCTGTGTCCCCAAATTACAGCCAAAAGAGCAGCCAGGGCTCTGCAAGGTGTTTGTGCACTTTGTTTAAACCCAGTGGGGTTCAACCTCTGCTTCCGTGTGCCCACCGTGTCCTTGGCATGTGGGACTGGAATAATTGGTGACAGGGACAATCCAGGCAGGGACAGCAGAGCTGAGGGTGCCACCTGCTCCCTCAGGTGTGGCTCTGAAGATTCAGGGGCAGCAGGAGCAGCAGCTGCTGGGTGGTATCACCTGGGGACAGGGGTTTGGCCAGGAGCAGAGGAGAATGAAAAAGGAAAAGAAGCCAAAACTCAGGAGCAGCTCCTTGGCTGTGGCTCTCCAGGATCCTGGAATCCCTGGGAATTTCTGGGCTGCCCTTGCTGGGCTAGGGATGGAGAAACACCTGAGGGTGATGGGATGGGCCCAAAATCCCCAAATCCCTCCCAGGGGAAGGAATACCTCAGGCCAATGAATGCGGAGCACCCCAAATCGCTTCCCAAATTGCGTCCCAGCCCTCTCCTTGAGCACTTCCCACCATTCCTGGGAGATCTCCCACCCAGGAACAGCCTGCAGTGCTGTGTGAGGCAGAGGTTCTCTGCATGTGGAAAGAGAGCTGTGAGCTCCAGCTGCTGCACACTGGAATTACAGATGGAACTGTGAAGGGTGTGAATGCAACACAACACAAGAATTATGTAGAAAATAAAGGTAGTTACAGTTGCTTCAAAATATTTTCGCAGCTAGAGCTCAGGGCTTTTAATCAACTCCTCTTTTTTTCTCTTTTTTATTGCAGGTTCTCCTTTCTGCCAAACATTTGCAGAGGGGAAAAGAAACTAAAGTGAAGAGAGAGAGAGAGAGAAACAGTTTTAGCTGCCAATCTGTTGCTTGCAAAGCCATGAAAAACACCCTGAGAGAGACCAGCATGTATTATAGAAAAGGAAAAGGAGTTCATGCATCCTCTCTGCTGAAGGCTTTTAAGGTCCCTTCCCTCCTGAGACCTCCTGTGTCCCCAGCAAGCTCCAAGCCATTGAAGAAGGAGGTTTCAGTCCATACCCTGAGAAGCTGTCCCAGCCATCCCCTCTCTCCTGGAAGTTTATTGTGATGGAGGCCCTTCTGTCCCATGGGGTTGTCCCCAGAAGCTCTGCTCTGGTGCCACATCCAGGATTGGTCCCAGGGCTACTAAAGTTTGGCAAAATCTGGGCTTTGAGTTAAATATTCCAGGCAGGGAGCCTGGGAGAGATGTGGCTGCATCCCCTGTCAGTAAAATCCGTGTTCCTCCCCATTTCCCTCGCCTTTTCTGTCTTGTGAAGGTCAATTTATACTTTTGCTCTGCACCTCCAGGCTGGAATTCTGGATTTCTCTTCCCACCCAGTGCAGGCAGACTCAGAGAAGTGCACTTGGGAAAACCCAGATGGAAAAAGAGTTGTGGTAAAGAAACAGTGGGGAGAAATTTGAGTTGTGCTCAGTGTGTGAGGGCTGGGAAGATTAAGGCCAGCCTTGACTTGGTTTTGCTAGGTCAGAAAGTCAGGCCTAAGCTAAGGGTGTGGGAGTCCCCTCTGTAATGGGGGCAGAGAAGCACAGATAAAAAAAAATAAAATAAAACAAAATAAAATAAATTAATATTAAAATATAAATATGTAGATAAAAACATATAGACATATAATAAATATATACTAAGTATACAATAACATATAATATATAATAAATAATAAAATAAATAAATAATAATAATGTATAATTAAATAATATTATTTAAAATAATATATAATGACATAAAATAAAAATAAGATGTAATTATATGTAATAACATATAATAAATATATAATAATGTATAATGCTAACATAGAATAATTAATAATATATACTAATGTATAATAATATCTAATGTATAAATGCTGTTCAGGCTAATGGAGAGCTGAGCTGTGCCAGCCTTCCCCTGCTCTGCCATGCAGGGAAGGAGAATTAGAGGGGCAATGAGGATAGAAACATCCTCTCCAGCTTGTTTTTAAGACATCCCTTCCACCCTAGGGCTTGTTTTAACGGCCCGTGCCGCACACCAGAGCCATCCCCTTTTATTTACGATGATTATTACGGGCTGCTGCAGTGTCCCCCGGGTCCCAGAGAGGCAGTGCCGGCTGCTATTAAGGCATTTTGTCTTTCTCTACAATCACATAAAGACCTTCCCCGTGCTCCTCCCGCTGGGCAATAAAAAGGGAAAGACAATCCAGGGCTGAGCTGGCTGCTCTGGCTGGCTGGGCAAAGCGCCTCGTTAGGCACAATAAAGTGTTCTCCTTAACCCCGGGCCAGCGGCCAGGCCGGGCCATCGGGCCAGGGAAAAGGAGAGAGAGGATGGGATGGAGGAGCTGAGCCTGCCCGGCAGCGCTGGTGCTCCTGGGGATGGATCCTGCATCCTCATCCTGCTCCTGGGGATGGATCCTGCATCCTCATGCTGCTCCTGGGGATGGATCAGATGGATCCTGCATCCTCATCCCGCTCCTGGGGATGGATTTGATGGATCCTACATCCTCATGCTGCTCCTGGGGATGGATCTGATGGATCCTACATCCTCATGCTGCTCCTGG
>VRYO01002784.1:5487855-5499648 GCA_009812075.1 Sialia sialis
AATGCTTAGGAGGAATTAAAAAATGTATTTCTGAGTGTGCTGGAACACAAGAAGATAAAAGTGAACCTCCTGCTCTTCTCACTTGGATTTAATTCTGACCAAAGAAAAATTCTTTCCTCATGATTTATTCCCCTAGTTCCCTCTGTTACTGTAGGCTGGGGAAATGGAAAAGAAGAAACAGCAGAAAAAAAGAAGAATTAGAGGGAAAAAAAATCTCTGCTTTGGTGTCTGTATTGAGCTTGCTCTTCTGGAGGTTGAAACAAATGCCATGTGCAGGGAAATAATGGGATAACGATGGTGAGAAATCAGTGGGGAAGTCAGGACACTTTCCCCAGGACTTGCTGCTTCTCTGCTCCCAAGGCAAATTAATTTGTATTTCTCATCTCAGAAGGCAGTGCAGGAGCAGGAATGAGATATCTCCATCCCTGGAGCTGCTGCTGGGCTTTGCCACCTGCCCTGGCCGCTGCTGAAACCTGTGGGAGCAAGTCCTGATCCTGTCCAGGAGGCAGGGCCAGAACCCAGGCTGGTTGGAATGGTCCCTGCCTCTGTGATTAAGGGAATCCATAAATATTCAATGGTTCTTGGCAGCTGGGAGTGCTTCACTTGTTCCCAGTCTCTCGCAGGGGATGGGGCAGGCAGGATGAGCCTTAGCATTTGTGACACCCCGCAGAGACAAGGAGAGCTCCTCTGCTCGCAGGGAACGCTCCACGTCGGCTCATTTCAATAATTCAGCTTCCACGGGTCTCTCTAAATGTTTGATGCCTGGGAGCTGAGCTTTAAGAGCCTCCTGTGAGTCTCAGGGTCTGGGCTCTTCTTGGGTGCTGCGTGATTTCCCTGCTGGTGCTTTCAACAACTTTCCGTGGTCTGAGAGCTCAAATTTCTTCTTTCACTGAAATCCTGGTGTGGAAAGTATCAACCATCCCGTTCTGAGCTGTGCTTGGGAGAGGAGAAAAGAGCAATAAAAATGGATAAAAATGTTTAATTGCCTCCTGCTCCTATGGGAGACACCAAAGCTGTAGGAAAGGGATGGAGCCAGGCACCAAGGTGAGCCCAGGAACTGGCCTGGGTTTGGAGACGAGGCCACTGCCCTGTCCCAGAGCTCTGGGGTGGCACAAGGCACCAGGGTCCATCCAGTGATCCTCAGTGGTCACTGAATGATGCTGAGCCCCTCTGAGGGACCATCCCAGCCACTGGCAACACCGTCCCTCTGTGCCACAGCTGCAGGATGGCACTTTCTGAGGATTGCTGCACAAGCCCCAGGATTTGAAGAGCTCCTGGTGGAGTTGGGATGCTTGCACCTCCTCTGACTGACCAGATTTTGGCCACTCTCAGAGACAGAGCACGGTGCCAGGTGCATTTTGGTGCTGGCCAGGTTGTGAGATGCCAACATCCACAGCATTCCTGGCATGTTGCCACAGGCAGAAACTCCGTGTCCCACAGCTACAGTTTGCCATCAGCTTCGTTCAGGAGGGACCCTTCACTTCCTTGTGAGATCCTGATCTTGCAAGCCCTTATCCTAAATTATCCATGAAATGTGTGGGCATGAGTTATGCATGAGATGAATTATCCATGGGCCGGCTTGGTCGCCTTCTCTCTTTGTCAGCTCTGCAGGTTCCAGCCAGGTATCAAAGCACGGAGGAGGTTGGGATTTGCGCCCCCCCCCCTCCTCCCAAGAATCTGCATTTTACAAATGTACAAAACCTGGGAAAGAGCTGAAATATTCAGTGGGTGGTGATGGAAGAACACAGAACGCTGCTGGCAGTGCACAGGGTCAGCCTTTCCCCAAAGAGGCGCTTTCAGATCCCAAATCCATTCGGCGGTTACTCATTCCCCTTGGGAGCTGCAGAAGGAAGGAGACAACCTGTGTGCCTCTGACAGCACCTCCCACACCCAGCCTGCTGCACTGGAGCTGGGCATGCAGACAAAGCCTCAATTCTGCTGCATATCTCCTGATTTTGCTGTGAAAGTTTGGGGTAGAGTTGTGTTGCTGCTCTGGACAGTTTAGAGAAGAGAGGGAGAGAGAAGATTCTGGAAATCTGCTGTTATTCCAGTGGGAAAAGATATGAGGAGGGTTTGCTGAGTGTGAAAAACACGTTTTACTGTTTTGGTAAAATTTAAAAGGTTTAATAAAAAGACAATAGGAGACAAACAGAAAGCAAAGGGGTAAAACAGCCAGGTGCTTGGCAAAGTGCTAAGAGCACGAGGTTTCTTTGGGAACACCCCTTTAAATACACTTTACAATACTTTAACTTGTTGCATATTTATAGTCTTTTTTGCATAGTCAAAAATTTTTGAGAACTATTCAGTATGGATACTCTTTGGGTCCGCCTTTTTAGAGCATGTGTGTTTTTTGGCTTGTGGTTTTATTTTTTTTCTTATTATTTTTTAATTTGGGTGGTGGTCTTGGCTTTTTGCAGCCACTGAGTGTTGATAATTGTTGTGTTAGCTGTAGGGTTTTTATTATATGTTTACAGGCTGTTATTTTAATTAAGTGGGTAGTTTAAGCATACTATTTATAAAAAACTTACATCCAACTTTTGGTATTAGAAGAAAAGAAAAACTAGATTTATACAGAAAAGCTATTTTAACATGATACATTTATATATATATATTTATTTGTTACATATTTATATAGTTAGTCTATCTATCATATAGCATTTATCTTAGCTAAGTGGGTAGTTCAAGCATACTATCTCTGAAAAACTTACGTCCAACTTTTGCTATTAGAAGAAAAGAAAAAAACCTATCTTTATACAGAAAAGCTATTTAAACATGATGCATTTTTAGATATATTTATTTATTATATACATTTATTATATATTTTTATTATATCTCACATACAGCATTTATCTTAGCTAAGCAGGTAGTTTAAGCATACTATCTCTGAAAAACTTAATTCCAACTTTTGCTATTAGAAGAAAAGAAAAAACTAGATTTATACAGAAAAGCCATTTTAACATTATAATTTATATATTTATTTATTTATTATATATATTTATTATATATAACATTTAGCATTTCTCTTAATAGTTGCAAAAAGCCAACAACACCTTGTGTATTTACAACACCGAGAATTCCTCTAACCGCGCCATTTCTCCCGCGCCAGACCAGCAGCGATGTCGGCACCGGCGTTCCAGTCCTTGGCGGAATGCACTCCCCAGCACAGCTCCAGGGACATCCGCTACATCTTCCTGGAGAGCTGCAGGAATATCCCAGCTGCCCAGCACGGCCTGGACGGGGCAGGAGGCAGCAGTGTCCCCCCAGGCTCCGCGCCCTGCCACGCCACGGCCCGGCAGCAGCGGAGCGTGGATGAGGCCTGCGATTCCTGCCTCCCTCAGCGCCTCCTCGCCCTCTCGGCGCGCGTGGGGCTGGAAGCCGTGGATGGCAGAGGCTCCCCCGAGGCCAAGAAGAGGCTGCCAGTGTTCCGCCGGCTCTGCGGCGAGGCCGTGGACGAGATGAAGAAGTTTCCTGAAGTGCCAGCGGCGCCAGGCAGCGCCAAGGGCTGGAGGATCCCGCTGGCCGGAGGCCGCGTGCCCGCTCTGCAGCAAGGCATGAACTGACTCTGAGATAATGTCTGCACAAAATATAATATTGATGGTGTCCTTCCATGACACGGGGGTCGCTGAGATGTGCTGGGAGCTCCGGGGGGGGGGTGGGTGGGAGGAAGGAATGGGAGGGTGGATGCCTGGGATGTCCTTGCTGTTCATTGCCAGGTAAATCAGTGTTTGTACCCAGCTCCATCCTTCTTGTAAGCTGAGAGTGCTGGTATCAGTGACCTCTCAGCAGCTCACATTCAGCCAGCAGAGAAAGACTGGAGGCCTTACTTGAAGATTCCACAAGAATCTTTATTTCATGCCAAGGGTGGTCAAGAAACAAAGGGGAGATAGTCGTATTTATAGGTTCAAGGGGGATTCAAACTATAGAAAATAAAAAGTTTATTCAAAGAACAGCATCCAATCTAAGTCAAAAGTTCTAAAGGTGAACTGACCAATTAAACTAATTTCTAACCAATTATCTTCCACAGTGTTAGGAGAGTCACCAAATTCTAAAGGAATTTGGCTCAGCCTTGGTATCTAGGAGAACTTATCTATTATAAATTCCAGGGGCCAGGGGAAGATGGCTTTGGAAGAATTGTATCATCCACACCCTCTCACTCAACCCCACCAGCACGCCAGGAATAAAGGAAAATTCCTCCTCCACATCCTGGCTTCCACCCACAGCCCCTTCCCCGAGCATCCTCTCCAGCTGCTGAGCTGGAGGAAAATGTGTTGGAACCAGCATGGAGTGGGGAAATAAAAAATGGGAAAGGGAGGAGAAGGCAAACAGGAGATCTCACGTGAGAGTGCCTGGGAGGAAATCTGGGAGATTTTCCACCGCTTAAATCTGGGGAAATAGTGACAATGAGAAGAAACGCCCCACAAATCAATTAGGAATAAACAGGATTCTGGGGGTTTGGCATCTGTGTCATTCTTAGATGTGTTCCTGAAAGGAAGTGTTTACATGCAGAGATCCCAGCCCCAGGCTGGCAGGATCTTCTGAATGGGAGTGAGAAACCAGCTGAGCAGAAAAGAGGAGACACGGTGGAGAGGGCAATGGTTGGAAGCCAAAGAGGGGTAGGATGCTGCTCAAGGAAAATGGGACAACCAAAAAATAGGAGCCGGGGAGAAACCAGTCCTGCAGAAACTTCTCAGTGAGGGGAGATTTGTAGGAAGAAATGCTGAGCCTGATCCATGTTTGGGACCAAAGAGCAGAAGGCTGTGGGGTCTGCAAGGAAAAACAGAAGAAAAAAGAAGAATTTAAGCTAAAAGCTGTTGATGGTCCTTTACTTTGGGACAGTAACAGTGGCAGAATCCCACAGGAATTGATGGCAGGGACCAGCCCCAGGCTGCAGGGATTCCAAGGAGGTCTGGGTGATTGTCAGACTTTGCTCCTGCAACCCAGCAGGCTCATCAAGGATTGAGGATGCTGAGCTATTTCCAGAGAGCAAATTCCTCCCTGGTTAGCTTTGTGTGTTGAGTGCTGACATCAAGGCTGACAAATCTCAGGAGAGCTCTGGGAGAAACAGAGCGACCTGGAGACATCCCATAATCATCATTCCTGCCTCCACACACAGGGACTGGAATCAGATTCTTGGAATCAGACTCTGGCAAGGATAAGGCAGAGGAAAATGATGGTGAAAATTAAAGTTGTTTGGGGAAAGAACTCTGCAAGGAGTTTGTAGGTCGTGCTGGAGCCCGAGTTTAGATCTCTGCAGTCAGACTGGGACTGAGTCATCATGGAGATTTTAATTTTTGAGGCACAGATTGCAGAGCAAATGTTGCTTATTGCAGGCACCACTTATTCCTGAGCACGATAATAAACAGACTTTGTCTCCAAATGGTTACTGATCCAGGACGACACCAGGCTATTTTAGTAGGATTTCAGGAAATGTGAAGACATTACAGAAGAGGTTGACCTAGAAAATAAACATGGGGCCAGTGATCAGAAGTTGATGCATTTCAGTGAAATGGAAGCAGGCATTAAAGCAGGTCAGGGGCTATTTGGGATGAATTAGCACATGAAATTACCAAGGTGGCAGTGAGGACTTTTCCTGCATCCAGCAAACTGGGAGTGGGACCATATGCCTGGAGTTTACCAAACACAGCTCCTACGCTCGGGGAAATGGGGCCTGACAGCTAAAGAGCCATTCTTCTGACCTCAGGAGCTCGTTTCCATTTCCAGCCACTCTGGAGGAGAGCTCAGAACAGTCTAAAATAATATCTCTTATAAAGGATGGGTCATGTGCTGTTCAGACACATCCCCCAATGCATACAAGGCCACACTGTGCACTGAGAAGCCAAAAATGAGAGAGGGATTGAAGGAACTGCCAGAATTTCCTCCCCTGAGAAGCCCAGGAGCAAAACCACCTTGGGAGAGCTGGTGACAGGGACTCAGGGCTGTTGTTCTGGGCTGGAAATGAGATTTCTCTGGGAGACTTGAACTCATCAATGCAGTCCTGGGGACACTGATTGCTTGGAAAAGGGGAGCAGCAATTTGGGGCAGGGAAGCCTGGGGCAGATAACCCATGTGGATTCCACCAGCACAAGTGGAGCTCCTCAAACAGCGGCCCAGGGACTGATCTCCTTGGCATCTCTGTGGATGGATTTGGCACAGAGAGACAGATTGGCTTTAGGAAGGTTGCTGATGCCCCAAAGCTGAAGGGAATCTGTTTCTCCTGTGGGAGGAATTGGGCGGCCTTGAGGAGCAGCAGTGGCAGAGAATTTCCTGTGGAAGGAACTGCTCTGAGCTGGGAGCTCAGGCACTGGAAACAAGGAAGGAAAGGGCAGGGATGAACCTGCCCCTCATAAATCTCTGATGTAGTGTGGCTCTGGAAAAGGCAAACTCCAGAGCAGAAGGTGTCAGGGGAAATGTTAAATGTTCCCTTTGGAGAAAAGCTGTGTTTGGAGTCCTGAACCAGCCCCACTCCACAGAGAAAACCAGCACAGGTGGGACTGGTGGGGTGAAGATCCTTCCTTGAGGACCTGCAAGGGTTTGGCAAAAGTGGAGAGCAAGGGATGGGATGGAGCTGCTGCCTGAACAGGGAGCTGAGAGAGGAACAACTGGGGAAAGAGGGAAAAGAGTTCTTTGAGGCTGAAGAGATGGAGATAAAAAACCCAAGGACATCTTTCAGCTGGAATCAGAGGATCCTTCACCACTAAAAGAGCAAATGTGTGGGAGACTGTGCAGTTCTGAGGGGCAGGCATGAGGAGCTGAGGTAGAAGCCAGATCTGTTCAGGAAGGGGAGGGTGTTTTTGAGGGGAATTTCAGGTTGATGACCAGGAGATCCTGAGCTGCAAGAAGCCTTTCTTATGGCCATGCTGTGTTTTGGGGTGGATATTTGGGGAGTGCCTCCCTCTGTGCTCTACAGCTGCCTTGAAATCTGCTCAGGATTCTGGATTTGCTCTTCCTGAAGGGCAGGTCTGCTACTGAGCTCTTGCAATCTGCAAAAAGCATATTTTCTTTCTTTCCCATGATCAAAACTGGAGATCTGTTACTCCACCAGCAGGCTGGCCCAGCTCTGCCTCTGCCAAAATCCTTCAGAGCAAGCACAGAGAGAGAGTTTCATCCTCTCAGCCGCAGCTTTCCAGCCTCTGCTCCTCTGCATGCAAGCCCCTCTCCCTGCTGCTGCTCCCCAGAGACCTCCCAGCCCTGCCAGGTCTCCTGGTGTGTGTGAGGAGCAATCAGTGCCTCACCTCCCCTAATTGGAGCTGAGCCTCCTGAGCTGCCAGATGAACCTGATCCGTGCTGCTGTGCATGGCAGGGATGAGCCAGGGGCTGAGCCCTGCTGGAAGCAGAGCTGAGGAGGTTTCACAGCCCAGGGACTCTGCAGGACACGGCACACACCTCTCTTGCCCTGCCAGGGAAAACTCTGCCCAGCTCCTTGTAAATTAAATCACTGATTGCCCAAAATCTGCGTCATTCCTCTGGCCTGTGGTCCTGATGGGAATGCAGGGAGCTGCAGGGGGTTTAACCCTTCCATTGCTGCTCCGGGGCATACGCAGGGAGACAGGACCAGAGAAACTCCAAATTTCAGGCAGGAACAGGGCAAGGGGAGGGAAGGCAGCTTCAGATTTCTGCCCCTCGGGTTTGCAGGTGAAACCACCTCTCAAGGAGCATTTAGAGGCCAAACCACAAGAAAGGAATGAGAGAGATTTGTCTTCACAAACAAACTGTAGGTAAATAAAGTTAGATACTGAGAGGTGAAAGAAGCAATGGGGGAACCATAAATTCCATAGGAATTCACTGATGGACACAAGGAAAAGGGGGATATACATTAGAAGGGGTCTTAGGGTTTTGGGAAGTCTGTACCTCTCAGTACCTCAGCCAGTGGGGAAAGAGAGAGGGAAATGTGGATGGGAAATTGGGATAAAAAGGAGGCTGTGCCCTCCAAAAATCTGAGAGACCCCAGGGGATGCCCCATGGCCTCTCCCTTTATTCAAATAAAGTTATAGAACTCCTCTGCCTCCTGTTTGGACACAAACCTCAGGTGTTTGAGGATTCATTTTCCTGACACACACAGAGTGCAAAGCCAGCAGAGATTGCACTAAGTGCCTCCTTCTACCAGGCAGGGCTCTCATGGGAGGACAAATCCCTTCTCCCATTTGGAATGGGGCTGGATGCAGAGCAGGGCTGGGATCCAAACGGGGAGGACAGAGCCATCCTCACAGGCACCATCCCATTCAGCCAGGCACCGGTGTGTGCAGAACCACGTTGGGCTGTGAACAGCCCAAATTGCTGCCTTGTGATCATTTCTGAGGATGTGTTTGTGGATGAATTACCAAGCAGCCCGCAGTGACTCCACCTCACACGGCAGCAGGAGAACCAACAGCCCATCGGGACAGTCATTAACAAATGAACTCATCACCAGGATCTGAGTGCCTGGAAAGGCAGAGCTGAGCATCTGCAGCTCCTGAGGAGGTGTTTGGGGCTGCCTGGGCACAGCTCAGCTGAGGCACAGCCAGGTCACAGCAAAATCACCAAGTCCAGCCTGAAAATGAGAACAGGAAGAATGAGAGAAAATCAGGGGAAGGCTGCTGGAAAGGCAGATGGAGAAAAAAATGTGGGCTGAAATGAGAGAGAAGGAGAAAAAAAATTAACAGCTTTCTTTATTCCTTTTCATTTATAGACAATATTACAGCTCTGCACAGAAGGACTAATTTAGGCCTCTGCACAGCCCCAGTGACCCTTCCTAATAGAAACCATTTAAATCTTTAAACAATTTACATGAAAATGTAACTTTGCTGTGAATATATTTCTTCCCCCTCCTGCTCCCATCACAAGTGCAATCCTTCAAACCTCTGACAGCTTCCATTATCTCTTAATGAAGTGAGAGCATCTTTCTTAGGAGCCCGAGGTTAATCGGAGAAGCGAGGTCCACAAATAAAAATCAGGGGAGGGACAAGAAAAAGGCAAAGCAAAACATTTAAAAGGGGCTCAAGAGGGCAGCTGCACCAGCCAGAGGTTTAATTCCAGGAGGGCACATCCTCCTTGAGAGCCTCGGGCTCCATCCTTCCACCCCAGGGGAAAGTTCTCTTGCTCCCAATCTCTGTGCCAAAATAAGGATGGGGTAAGGGAAGCAGGGACCTCACCCAAAGAGCCACTGAAAATAAATGTAAAAGACTGGGAATGAGGAAAGATAGGCTGAAAAACTATCGAGCTGCCAGGAGTGTGGAAAAGGGGATCAAAATTCAGGAATGTCTCAGGGGAGAGCCGATTCACAAGAAGAGGGGCTGCTGGCTGGAACAGGAAAGAGATGAAAGCAGAAAGCAACAGCAGAGGAAAATAAATAGTTATTTCCAGAAAAACAATGAAACTCTGGGCCAGGAGGAAAAAAAAAGAAGCCCACCCAGAGTTTACAAGTCTGGTGGTTGAAGCTGCTTAAGTGAAGCAAACAGGAAAGGGAAGTACAAAGCCCAAAAAGAAGGAGCTGGAGGATGCAGGGAGCTCTTCTTTCAGCAGCAGTTTGTTCTCTGTGCTGCTCTCCAGCAGGCTGCTGTGGGATGGGGGCATCAAAGCACAGCTCTGAGTCTCTGAACAAGAATCACTCCAAGTTCAGTAATGAACTGATACCCAGCAAATTGCCTCCAGGCCACAGATCCACGAGCCCTTGGCCAGAATTGGAGAGTGTTTCAGTCCTAGCTAAACTTAAAACCCCCTGCTGCTGTGAAATAAACCTGAATTTGAAAATACTTGTGTGGAAATCTGTCATCCTGGGGAAGGAGAAAGTCTCTGAAGAGGAAGAGCAAAAGGTTTTCTCTGTCCTACATCCCTGGGCTGGTTTTTCCTCTTCCACTTTCCTGCTCCCCCCTGCCCTGGCAGGGACACACAGGGATGTGAGCAGGCCAGATTTAGCATTGGCTCCAGGCAATCCCAGAGACAGCACCAGGAACATGCCCTGCTCCTGTGCAGGTGAGGCAGGGTAGGCAGGAAGAGGTGAAGGAGTCAGCCTGTCCAAACCCAGCCCCGTCCATCCCAAACCCAGCTCAGTCCATCCAAACCCAGCTCAGTCCATCCAAACCCAGCTGTGTCCATCCCAAACCCAGCCCTGTCCATCCCAAACCCAGCCCTGTCCATCCAAACTCAGCCCTGTCCATCCAAACCCAGCCCTGTCCATCCCAAACCCAGCTCTGTCCATCCAAACCCAGCCCTATCCATCCAAACCCAGCCCTGTCCATCCCAAACCCACATCCCTCAGGTGGTATCCAGCACTCCTCACTGATAACTGCACAGACAGGCATCAATCAAGTCTGAGTGAAGGCAAATCACTCCTCATTTGGGCAGGGAAAGCCTCATTTAGTGCCTGATGTTGATTTAATTCGATGGGAGCTCAGCTCTGCACTGAGGGTTTGTGCTGGCCCAGCTGAGCCTGGGCTTTGCAAGGCACAGATCCATCAGGCCAGGCTTTGTTCCTGCACCCAGCAAAGGGAGGGAGGGAGGGAGGCCTTGGGTGGGACTGGAGCTTGGCATGGCTCAGTGGGTGCCCAGTGTCACCTGTGCCTGCCCTGCAGGGTGACACCAGCAGTGTCCTGGCAGGAATGTTGGATTTGTCTGTACAAAGCAGCTGTGGGTCTGCTGGGAGATCAAACCAGCACTGAGAGAGAAAAGAAACAATGGGATGGATTCCGCCGATTGATGAATGGAAAAAGATATTTGCCTTTAAAACAAACTGTAGGTTTGCTGATAAATTTACCTGGGTGTGGGAAGATGAAAGAAAAAATGGGGGGGAAACCATGAATTCTGTAAGAATTAAAAATTAAAAAGGAGGGTTGTACATTAGAGTGGAATCTCAAGTATCAGGAATTCTGGGGAGTCTGTGCCTCTCAAATACCACAGCAATGGGGAAAGAGAGAGGGAAATGTGGATGGGAAATTGAGATAAAAAGGAGGCTGCATCCTCCAAAAATCTGAGAGACCCCAGGGGATGCTCCATGGCCTCTCCCTTTATTGGAATAAAGTTCCAGGACTACTCTGCCTCATTTTTGGACACAAACTTCTGGAGTTCGTGGATTAATTTTCCTGACAGTCTTCTCTCCAAATGGACATTTCTGCCCTGCCTCCAGCCCACTCTGTACACAGCAGGGCACTCCTGTTCCAGTGGGAGCAATCCACCACGGCTGTGATGCCCTAAGTTTGAGCTTTCATATTTTCCACACTGTGCACTGCACCAGTGTATAACTCTGAGCTTCATATAAAGTGCTACAAGTTCTGCTCCCAGCTCAGGCACACAAAACAATCCTTTTCTAGCCACAGAACCAAGGACACCACTGCAGCTTCAGGCCAAAAAAAAGTGCAAACAACAGAATTGAGGTGAGAATCTGGGAGGATGGACTGCAGAACCAGGAGCTGGAATTGGACAATGAACTCCAATGTGGAAATGGATAAAAACTTATAGAATGGATAAAAACTTATGGAATGGACAAAACTTATAAAAGTGGTAAAACTCATGACATCTTGGGCGAAGGCATGGCCAGGTTCTTGCACTGCCCAAGTTATTATTTTAATAAATACCCACTGTATTCTTTTAACACTGCCCAGCCTCTCCAGGCATCATCTGCAGGTCCCAGCTCTGCCTGCAGCAGGAGAGGGAGAGCTCAGTGCTTTGGGTTCCAGTACAGGATGTGATCAAAGGTATCTGTTCTATCACCATCTGTTGAGGGTGGGGCAGTGATCCTGATCTCCATGGGATATCTCCTGTTAATGGGCCATGCATTGAAACCAGGTGGGGCAGTGTTCTTTATTTCCAAAGGGGACATCT
>VRYO01002784.1:5500831-5538530 GCA_009812075.1 Sialia sialis
CTGTTTTATATTTATAGTTTTTTATGTATAGTTAAACTTCTTTTGGGAACTGTTTAGCATGGTTACTTTTGGGGTTTGCTTTTTAAGAGCATGCATGTTTTTTGGCTTGTGGTTTTATTTTTTTTTAATTACTTTTTAATTTGGGTAGTGGTTTTGGCTTTTTGTAGCTGGTGAGTGTTGATAATTGTTGTATTAGTTGTAGGGTTTTTATTACACATTTATGGACTGTTATTTTAATTAAGTGGGTAATTTAAGCATACTATTTTTAAAAAACTTATGTCTAACTTTTGCTATTAGACGAAAAGAAAAAAAACTACATTCATAGAGAAAAGCTATTTTAACATTATACATACAGCATTTATTCTACTATTTGCAAAAAGCCAACAATATGTTCTGTACTTATACCACCCTCAGCCAAGAGTTAACCCCACACCCTTTAATCACTGGCTCGTGGACACGGAGAAGGATTGATGGGGCTTGTCCCCCTCACACCCCAGCTCCCATTACACCATTAACAGCCGAGCTGAGTGCCCGGCAGCCAAGGAATAATGGCCCTGGAAAGTGCATTACACAGCAATTACTGGGCTGCAGGAATGGGCATTCCCAGCCCCAGGAGCGCTGGGAAAAGCAGGAGCAGGAGGTGAGGGTTCCTCACTCTCTTCTCCACTTCCCCTCCTGGCTTTGGGGAAGATGCAGCCTGTCCAGCTCTGCTGGAGGAAATACATCCCAGAAAGGGAATGCTCTGGGGGAAATCCCAGCACGAGTCTAATCCCACCGCAGGCCGCACAACCCGCACCTAGTGTTATTCTGGAGACTTCAGACATTTCCCCTTCTGTTTTAAGAACTTTGTGCACCAGGAGAGAGATCCTTCATCCCTGGACAGCCTGGTGGATGCAGGAGGACACGAGAGTTCTGGGGAGAGAGGGGCAGCAGGAACAGGCAGATCTGATCTTGCTGATGAAAGACAGAGCTGCAGGCTGGGAGACAGCCTCACTTCAAGGTGAATTATTAACAGCAGATGGAACATCTTCACCAGGAGGGACTCAAGGACTCAACCTGCAGCAGGAGCAGCTCTTCAGGCAGGTTTTCACTCAGCAGAAGGCAGGAGTTGAGATCTAGGCTGTGGGTGAGGGTGGGCAGGGCCACAGGACTTTGCATTCCTGGGCTGAGCCAGAAATGTCACCCCACATGTGATATGTCCCTGGAAAAAAATATTTTAAAAATCTTAATTTTAGTAAATTCTGACAATTGGGGAAAAAACCTGACATGATCAGAAATTCAGCAGCCAGCAGCAGTTCATGGGTGCTCTCCTTCAGGCTGAGGTGAGGAGGGGTGACACAGACACCCTTTGTGACACAGTGCAGGGACAGGCTCAGAGCTCAGCCAGGGCTGGAGGGAGAGAGGTGACTTGGAGAAAATATTTTTTTCTGGCAGTGCTTGTGAGAAGGAGCCACCTTGGCCAAAGCAGGCAAGACAAGCACTCAGTCCCTGAGAAGGATTTGAGGAACACATCCCACAGCTCAGCTGGAGCTCCTGGACTGGGCCAACCCTCCCTGGAACTGCATGGGGTGGGAAAACCCAGCCAAGAACCAGGAACTCCAGTGATGGGACCAGAACCACCCTGCCCTGGGGGATGGAGCTGCTCCCCAGAGGGATGGAGCTGCTCCCTGAAGGATGGAGCTGCTCTCAGGGGGATGGAGCTGCTCCAAGGGGATGGAGCTGCTCCCCAGAGGGATAGAGCTGCCCCTGGAGGGATGGAGCTGCTCCTTGGGGGACGGAGCTGCTCCCCAAAGGGATGGAGCTGCTCCCTGGAGGGATGGAGCTGCTCCGCAGAGCAATGGAGCTGCCCCTGGAGGGATGGAGCTGCTCCCTGGAGGGATGGAGCTGCTCCAAGGGGATGGAGCTGCTCCCTGGAGGGATGGAGCTGCTCCCTGGAGGGATGGAGCTGCTCTCAGGGGGATGGAGCTGCCCCTGGAGGGATGGAGCTGCTCTCTGGAGGGATGGAGCTGCCCCTGGAGGGATGGAGCTGCTCTCAGGAGGATGGAGCTGCTCTCTAAATCTCATCCTCCCGACTCCACGGCCACGAGTGGGATGCTACTGACACCCAGTGGCTCCCAGCATCCTGCAGACGGATCTGCACCCTGGGCTGGGGCAGGGGACGTGTCCTTGCTGTCCCTGCTGTCCCTGCTGTCCCTCCCTTGGGGACTCCTCTGTGGTGGCAGCATTGGAGCCCCGTGCTGGTGGCACCACTCACTGGTGGCACAGCCTGCAGTGACATCCCTGGCAGCACCAGGGTGGGAAATGGGACACAGGGGGGAAGCAAGGACATTCCAGAGGGGGCTGGATCCATGTTTGGGTCAGCAGGGTCTGCCTGGTGTGGGGAGACATCGTGGGAGGTGTTGTCACCCCCAGCACAGCACAGCCAGCTCTGCAGACGAGGTTCTTTTGTTCCAACCGCTGATTATAAATGGCCCAGAGCGGCTGGAGGAGGACAGAGCTGGGCTTAGTGTACTCTGAGATGTTCTGGTGGCTGCTCCTGGTCAGCTCTGAGCACAAACACTGCAGGGATGGAGGCTGGAATTTTGGGATGGAGCTGCCCTGTGGTACCTCCCCTCACAGACATCCTGGCCCCAGGCCAGGCAGCAAGTTAGAGCTGCACGTGGGTTTAGTTAAGCCCAGAAAGCCCATTCACCTTCCAGAAGAAGCCCATCCACACAGGGAATTATTTAAGAGCAGCCGCAGAGCTTTTCCATCCCCTCTGCGTGTCATTTCAGCCCCAAAATCAAGCAAAGCAAGCAAGCAGCATGGAAAAATAACAACAAACTGCCTGCATTTGTCATCCCACAGTGCAGAGCCAGAGAAGATGCAGCCTCTGACCTGAGGAACAGCAGCAGATAAGATGGACACAGACCAGAATAAAAAAGGGCTCAGGAGCAACACTCCACAGCCAAGAAAAACACATTTTCCTGTAGGCCTCCACACTGAGCTCTTGATTTTTGCTACACAGAGCAACCAGAGGCTGCTGAAAGAGAAATGCATTTTTAATTATTTGTTGTTATCAATTGCTTTGCAGATAGAAGCTGCTGATAACAGAAACCCTTCGGGGAGCTCTTTGGGCCATGTGTGA
The DNA here is from genome assembly GCA_009812075.1 of Sialia sialis. Classification (NCBI taxonomy): domain Eukaryota; kingdom Metazoa; phylum Chordata; class Aves; order Passeriformes; family Turdidae; genus Sialia; species Sialia sialis. The sequence continues at coordinate 5,503,959 of VRYO01002784.1, forward strand.
GCAGGAAGGCAGAATTTCTCTCAGAAAGGCCGAATTTACCTCAGAAAGGCAGAATTTCTCTCAGAAAGGCCGAATTTCCCTCAGAAAGGCCGAATTTACCTCAGAAAGGCAGAATTTCCCTCATGAAGGCCGAATTTCCCTCAGAAAGGCAGGATTTCCCTCAGGAAGGCAGAATTTACCTCAGGAAGGCAGAATTTCTCCCAGAAAGGCAGAATTTCCCTCAGAAAGGCAGAATTTCTCCCAGAAAGGCAGAATTTCCCTCAGGAAGGCCATCCCAGAGGCTCAGGGTGGAGCAGCCATCCCTGATCCGAGGGAGAGGGGCTGTGTCCCCAGCAAGTGTCCAAATCAAATTTGGATGGGGACAGAGAAGCAGAAGCACGAAATGGAAATCTCGGTGGCCAACGCTGCACAGGTGTTCCTCCTTCCTGCCTGCAGGATGAGGAAACACCAAACCTGGGCTACAAATCAGGCAAAATCTGGGAGTTCATCCATTTTCCAGGCCTTCCCTGTGTCCTCCAACCAAGGGAGTTGGGGACAGGGGACACTGAGGTGTCCAAAGAGTGCAAGGGAATGCAGAGGCTGAATTAAAACTCTAATTCTTAGTCCAAATGAGGCTCGTTGGCACCCCCCACACCACAGGCATCCAGCTCTGGATGCAAATGGACTAATTAGCATCGATCATTAGCGTGGGCAGGGCCAGCCGATCGATGGCCACTCGATAAGGACAGCCAGGTGCCAGTCACTGCGGGGAGCCACTGTCCCCTCCCCATGGCTCCATGGGCAGGGCCTTGCTCTTGGACCACCATGGAGAACAAAAGGATGTGCTTTTATCCCCAAAATGTGATCACTGCTTGTGGGGCAGCAGCAGGGACCTGAGCAGAGCAGGTTCCTTCAGGACAGGAAAGGAAAATTCCCTTTTGCTGTCCCTTTGGTGTCCCTGTTGGTGTCCCTTTTGGTGATCCTTTTGGTGTCCCTTGGCACCCAAGGAGGTGCCTGTGCCCTCAGCAATGCCAGACTGTCCCCTGTGAGAGGAGAAATCCTCTCTGCTCCCGTTGCTCCCTGTCCCTGCTGCAGGAACACCTCTCACAGGGCTGCTGAGCTGAGCTCCCTGCTGGGTCTGGCTCCCTTCTCTGTGCATCACCAGCTCTGCCCCCTCTTCCCACCCTTCCCAAGCTGACACTTCCTCAAAAGCCTTTCCCCCCCTCCGCCCTTTTTTTTTTTTTTTTTAATGTTCCCTGTCAGCAGCACGGAGCTCCTTGCTCCCGTTTCTTCTGCACAAATTGTTTTTCCCTTGCACATTGTGTGAAGAGAATCATAGTTCCCTTCTCATCTCACATCACACATCCTCCCTCTCTCCAGGCACACATCCAGAGCTGGCAACAAAACAGCCAGAGGTGGCTTCTTCCCAGCGTGCCTGAGGATCCTTGGGAGGCTGGAGAGTGCAAGGACTCTCATCCTCAGAGATGGAAAGTCCTGTGGAGCTGAGGGAGAGGCAGTGATGAATAAATTGGTGATGCTGGGCAGGAGAGCTCTGCTCCCTGTTTTCTGCTCCCACTTCCCTGCCTGCTGGCACTGATGAATGTCTGGGGGCAGAGCACAGAGGCTCACAAAAGAACGGTGACAGCAAGATTGGAGTGGAGATCCTGGAGATCCTGCCTAGCTGTGATGCCTTTTTCTGGGTCCTAAAATGAAGAGCCAGCTTAAGGGATTTTAATAAGGATCCCTGAGGTGCAGCACTTGGCCAAGGTGGGATGTGATGAAATGCACACCCACGCTGGATCACATATACAATTTTATAGACCTTGCAAATTAGCATATCTAACAAAGGTGCCCTAATGAGAGGCTTGAATGGATGGTGTGATATCCTCCCTGCGCTAAGTTATCAGACTGACGGAATGACAAGTATGCATGCTAAGGGCACTGAGGATACATAAAAGCTGTATAAAAGAAAAGGCAAAAAATCCTCGTGGCATCAGCTGCAGTGGCTACAAACCAGAGGAAAAAGGCTTTGTGCATCTACACCTGAACTCTCCTTATGGCAAAACACAAGATCAGCCCCACAATCAGAACCTGCACCCTGCTCTCAGCAATTACAAACCTTTATTTCCTTCCCTTCAAAACACAAGATCAGCTCCACAACCTGAACCTGCACACTGCTCTCAGCGATTACAAACCTTTATTTTCTTCCCTTCAAAACACAGGATCAGCCTCACAACCAGAACCTCACACTGCTCTCAGTGATTACAAATCCTTCCTTTCCTTGCCTTGGGCCAGCTCCCCCCCAGCACAGGGCTGTCCCCTCCTGGCAGCACACGAGCTGGGGCTGGGCTGTGCTGGAAGATTTGGACACCTGAAGGGCAGGAGCAGCTCAGTGCTGGCACAGCCTGGGCTGGCTGGGCTGCAGTCTGGCCAAGGCTGATGAAGTCATGAAGAACTCCAGCCAGGTCCTTGTCTGCCAGGATGAGGCAGAATCTCCTCTCCAGTTAGGGCTGACAGAGGACATCATTCACAGCCCTTCCTGCCTGTGGGAGAGGAATCCAGAAGCACAGCACAAACCAGGCCAGCTTTTGTCCACATGAACTTCTGACCCACAGGAGGCTTTTCTCAGGGGAAGCTGCACACCCTCCAAAATGCTCTTTTCCCTCAGCTGTGCAGCTCCAGCTCCTCTGCTGCCCTGCTTGGCTCTGTGGAGCTGTCACCCATACAGGGGTGGCTGCTCCTGCCTGCTTGGGAGCTGTGCTGCCTGAGCATCCCCATAACCACGAGGATGGAGTGCTGGAGGGTCCAGGAGGAGTCCCCAGCTGTGGGGATGGACTTGGGAACATTTGTGTCCCCACAGAGAGCTGGCCCTGCCCGGTGTGCTGCCCTGGCCTCACACTCTGCCCACTCCAGAAGGATTCAGGGAGTGCCTGTGACCTCCTGGCAGAGGGAGAGGATCTGTCTGTGGCACTCAGCTTCACTCAGGCTGTGGATCCAGCTGCCAGGAGGGCTGGGAGACTGGCTGCAGTCAGGGGAGTTGTAGCTGGCCTTTGAATGACATTTGAGCCCCTGGTTTCTGGGCCCTGCACAATTCATGCCTTCCCAAATAAACACAAGATGCGTCACAGCCCAGCCAAGCTGTGAATCCCCATTGCCGCCTCCAGAAAGCAGGAAAAGCCAGGAGGGTGCCAGAATCCATTCCTCAGCTTGGACTGCTCCATGATCACAGCTCTGGGACAAGTGGAGATGGGGATTTACCTGCTCTGGGCTGCAGGAGGGATGTGGAATCCACCAGGGATTTCTGAAGGAAGAGGTGCCTGGTGCTCTCCTGCTGGGATGTGCCCTGAGCTGGGGAGCTGACAGAACTCCTCACACAGGACAGTTTTGCACCTCTGCTGTCCCCAGAGCCCTGGGAGAGTTTCTCCTTGCTGTGCTGGCACAAGGGGAAGAGCCTCCCTTGAAGAGGGAATGACCCCCATGAGAGATCAGGCAGCACAGGGCACCACCTCTCTGTGAGGCTGGAAACAGGAAGGGAAAAGCTGGGAGCTTCTACAGACATTCCAGTAGCCAAACATCTGACACACCACGAGCAGCTGTGCAGCAAAGGCAGAAAACCCCTCGTGGGTAAACTTGATTGAGACAAAATTCCCCCTTGGGGTTCCTTGGCTGGGAGCATCTCCTGGCTGAGCTCCCATGCCAGGCTGTCCCTGCTGTGCCATCAGTGTCCCTGGTGAGGCAGCAGCCACCCCCAGCCTGCCTCTGCCACTTCATCTGCCACGGCGAGTGCCTTTAATGAATGAATTAATTTTGTTCTCAACCGGGTGCGACACGCATCCAACAGGCAGAAAATAAACGTTTCCCTTCCCTAATTCCTCGTGTCCCTTTTGATTTGTCAGACACACGGATGGGCTCTCCATAATTCCCCCACCAACTGGGCCCAGGATATTGCAGCACAGACTGACAAGCTGCCAGCTGAGGTTGTGCCTCGTGTTTGCTCCTGCTCCCTCTGTGTGCTCAGAGCCCAGAACTGATATTGCATCTCCTCATGGGTCACCAGGACCTGACACAGCCCCCTCCCGTCCTGTGCCAGCGCAGCCTGGCCTCAGTTGCCATCTGAGATGGAATCCTGCCTGTTTTGCCCACGCTGGTGGTGTGTGAGTGTCTGTGTCCGTGTCCCTGCAGTGCCATGGACACACAGGCAGTGATCCCCTGCCCACTCAGCTTCTGCTGTGCTGAGCTTCACAAGACAAGAGGCTCCACTGCAAAACAAGCTCCTCACTCCTCAAGCCAGCCTTGGCTTTTTTCCTCTGCTCTCCTAGATTTTGGATAGTGACAGTGTTGTGAAAACCTTTAACAAACAGCTCTGATGTGACCTCACCAGCACCAAAACTTTTCTCCTTTCCAGGAGTGAAGAGGAGCTGTAACCATACCCAAAATTCAGATAGATTTGGGGAGGGAGGTGTTTTCCTGAAGTTTGTCTATCACTTAAATCAAATCTGAGATCTTAGCCATGGTCACCACTGTTTCAAAAGTCATTTGCAGCTGCAGGTATTTTCTAGAAAGCAGAGCAGCTGTGGTTAAGTGTGAGAATTCATTTCCTCACAATTATTGGAGGACTGAGCAGACTCCCAGCCCCAGAATTAGCATCTGCAATCCCTCTCATAATGAGAGGCCACAGGCAGCCAGGAACAATCTCCCACCAAACTGTCCCGAGCACAAAGCTGCTCTGGGAAGCAAAAAGCTCTTTAAGAAGGACTAATTGTTAAGATTTGCAAAATCCATTTTTTCCCATCATCCCTGAAAATCCATTTTAGAATTGGTAAATTTGTTCTAGGATTAGATTAATAGGTTTCATGATTTATAAACCTTTTCTTTTCTCTCGCCCTCCTCTTGACTTTTAAAAAGAAGCCACAGACTTTGGCTCAGCCCAGATTTCAGCAGTAATTTCTCAAGCACTGCTGTTGAGATACCCTGACAGGGTTTGGTGGACTAAAGGGGGGAATTTCCCACCTGGAATGCCAGGACATCCCAGTGCCAAACCCTCCTCACAACAGGATGCTCAAGGGTTGGATGTGTCAGCACATAGGAAGCATCCTTGGAACCAAAAGCAAACAAAACCGAGCAAAACAATTCAAGGCCTTGCTTTGAATCACCTGAAAACACCACAGCACCACCTGCCCAGAGCAGCTGTGTGCAGAAAAAGCAGAAAATGGTGCTGTTATCCAGAATATCTCACGGTGTGCTGGGGACAGTTTGCTCAGGGACTTTCCCTGTCAGTGATGAGGAGTTTATATTCATTGTCCCCTGAGGGATTTGTTCTCTGTGCCCTCCTTTCCTCTCACACACAGCCCAAGCATCCCTCAGACATCCCAGTGGGATCAAACAAACCACTGACACACGAGAGCCACAGCAAACCTCAGCTCCCGGTGGGACCTGTACAGAGCAGTCTTGTGGAAGCAAATAATTTATCAGACTCAACAAAAGGTCCCACTGAGCAGCCCCAAAGCCACTGTCACTGCTCCACTTTGCTCCGTGGCCACATCATTCCCAGCTTGGGCTGATGGATTCTTAATTAGCATCTTAATGTGAGGAGCATATGCAATGAAGCATGAAAAGAAAATCCCCATCATTTAAATTCATTAACAGTCATCAAAAGTCTTCAGTGCAGAGGTGGAATTAGCTCTGAACTCCTTGGGAGAGCCCAGCTGTGCTCCCCAAGCTGTGCTGGATGTTGCCGGTTTACTGAGCTGCCTCCAGGAGGGTTTGGCCCCCTGGATTTGCCCCCCTGGATTATCAGGGATTGCGATCCCCTCCGGATTCTTCGGGATTGGAGCTCCTGGGTGGCTGTGCAGGGGCACAGAGAGGTGGGACCCCAAATCTGGATGCAGAGCCCCAGGGCCAGGCTGCTCGTGGAAGTGCCAGTGCATCCCTGCTGGTATTTGGGTGTTTTTTGGACAGCATTTCTGTGTCTCCTCCTGATCCCTGCTCCAGGGAATTCCTGCAGCTGCCTGGGCTCTGTCCTGCCTGGGTGAGGGCAGGGACATCCCTGTCCTGCAGAGCTCTGCCTTTGGGCTGGGGTGACAGCAGGGTGGGGATGTGGCTGCCCAGATGTGCCCAGATGTGCCCGGGTGTTTTTGGGAGGCACGGAGCCCCATTCACAGCCTGTGCTCAGAACCAGGGCTGCAATGTGCCTGGGAGATCCCCAGGGGTGAGGAGCTGTGAGAACCCAGCCCCTGTAAATAAACACAAGGTGAATTTTAACGAGGCACGACTTTTCCATCTGCTGGAATGGAAAGAACTCCTTTTCCAGCTCTGTTTTCCCAGCCTTTCCTCCCTCACCCCAGCAGGGATGGTGCTGCCCACACTGCAGTCACCAGGCTCCCTCAGAGCCCCCAAATCCCATTTCCAGAGCCAACCCCTGCCCTGGGCACTCGGGAAATGCTGGGCTGGGCTCAAAATTCCCACAGAGTCCTCCTGCCAGGGTGAGGAGCTGGGCAGATGGGAGGAGGGGAGGAACAGCTTGTGCCAGCCAGGCTTGTCCTCCTGAGCGTCCCCTGCCTTCCCCTGGGCTTTGTCTGTCCTCAGTGTTTTGCTGAAGACAAATTACCAGAGCCAAAGAGGCGAAGAAATCAGAATAAGCTGCTCCAGAGCAATTATAGTGAAGGCCTCATTTACAGAGAAAACCTGATTTAATGCAAAACAGGCTTAGAGGCTGCAGCAAACTAGTCTGGTTTAGGCTGTTTGTAGCCTCTTGAATTTCTTTCACTCAATTAGGGATCGGTTTTATAAGCCATCCCCAAATTCACCATTAAAAAAGAGTAAGACACCCTGGCAGAAGTTGAAGCAAGTGCCAATAAACAGGATCCAGATGCTATTTGCATTCAGTCCCTGCTGCTCCCCAGGCTCCTGAGGTGGAACTATCTCTGGAAAGGGACAGCAACCAAGCTGATAAACCCAGAAACCCCCTGGGAATGCCCATTTGGCCACAGGTACAAAATCCTTGGAGGTCTGACTCCATCTGTGGGTCAGCCTGTGCTGGGTTTGGATGGCAGGTTGGACACGGGGGGGATACAGGAGCCAGAAGCTTCCAGCTTTTCCTTATCTCCATCCACAAGTTTTCCTTTTATTTCCTCTGCTCTCCAGAGGAGGAGGGCAGGGATGGAGCAGCTCTGGGTCAGCCCACCTCCCAATCCCATCATCTTCCCCCTGCCAGAGCTGCAGGGGAGTGCCCGCAGGGTTGGAGGAATGCAGTGATCTGAGATTCTTTCAGACATCTTTAATAAATTATAAAAAAGGAGCTCTTTCCACCCCCCCTGCTCTGCGCCAGAAAATTTGCACGTTGGGTTTCAAAGAGATCTTTTATTCCCAGAATGGGGAAATAAAACCATTTCCATTCAAAACACTGCTCGAAGATTACATTTGCCTCAACCTAATTTTTAAAATACTTTCGAAAGAGAGGAAAATGAGTGTAAAGCAAACAGGAATCTGGTTTATTTTGGATTATATTGACTCTCCCATATCTCAAAGGCTTTGAGAAGGTGGAGAGGGCTCTCACACACAAATTCCTTTACAGCAAGAAAAAATACGCTGGAAAACTCTCTATTTCGGGTGGCTCCGCGAAAGAAATCTCATTCTGGGGTGGGTTGTTTTTTTTTTTTTTCCTGGTTAGGCAGGAGAATGAAAAAGCAATTATTCATGCAGTTCTCATTAACCATGCATTTACAAGTTGTTTGGAGGTGATTAGTCAGTCTGAGGCGCTGGCCCAGACGGCAGCGTGTGTTTATTAGCACGGTGGGGAAGGTGCTGGAGGTGCTGGAGCTGGGGCTGCGAGAATCAGCCAAAGCCTCTCGCTATTGATTAGCGATTTAGGCAGCCCGCACTCATTAGCATCGCTCTCCCCGCGGTGCTAATGAGCATTTTCAGAGCAGACCGGTAATCCAAAGCTGGGTTGGGAGGGCAGGCTCAGGACCGGCTCCTGATGGGGTTTGGCTGGAGCATCCCGAGCTAGGACTGCTCTGGAGATCGGGGATTTGTCCCGAGGTCTCCTTGGGCAAAGCTGGGGACTGTTTTCATCCCACTGCCTTCCCAGGGCTGGAGCCATCAGCTGTGTCCCATGGAGGTGACTTTGGGAACATTCCCTCGGTCTGATGGGGTGAGGGACCTGGGAGTGAGTGTGGGAAAGGAGCAGATCCCGGTGCTGCTGTGAAAATGGGAGGATTTACTCCAGCAAATCATCCAGCCCAGCAATTGTGTTCTTCTCCCCCCACCCTCCTGCCCTCCTTCTTTCCCTTTCCTAATAAAACAGCTAAATGACAAGGACTGAATTCTGCAGCAGGGAGAATTCAGCCTAGGCCTCCTCCCAGGATAATCTATTACCTTCACAAATTACTGCAGACAGTTCTTTATTGTTTAAAACCTTTTATCCAAATAAATGCATAAACCTTTCGAAGGGAAAGAGAAGCAGGGGGAGATGAGGGGAACCAGCATTTGAAATGAAACTCTCCTTCCCTCATTGACTATTGTATGCTAAAAAAAAGAGAAAATAAGACTGAAAAAAAGGAAAAATGACTGAAAGAAGAGGAAAGGAATGAGCCCAGGGGAACAGAAATTGGTGATCTGCAATGGATTTCATTAAAGTCTTCCCCCTTTAAATATTACAAGTGTTTGTTCTCTGCAGCCTGATAAATATCTGGCTGTGTTGAGATTGAAAATTGATAAGCCATGCAACATCAATCTCCTTCAGACCTGCAGCCTCCCTGCAAACTCATCACTTTGGGACGGCCCCACTTTAATTAGCTGCTGGGGTAATGCCATGTTGGGCAGCCTGGAAGTATTTCCAGGGTTCTGCTCCATTAGGCCCCTTTGGGAAGACATTTCCCACACATCCAAACACAAATGGAGAAGCCAAATGAAGGAGCTGCTTCCTTTCCCTTCCTGCCTGGCACACTCCATCATCCTCCTCTCAGCATCCTCTCTGTGCAGGCAGGACCAGGCTGGGGACAGCAGGGATTCAGGGAGGGGGGTTGGGAAAAGGAAAGGTCAGGAAATGAATCTCAGTGTGCAGGCAGGCACCTGACCTGGTGACACAATCAGGATTGTGCCCTGGATTTTTAACACCCACAAATTTCAGGTTCTGGGGGCACGGTGAGGAGCTGCCCAGCTCAGACCAGCATTTCTGCATTGAGCAAGACTCAAACATGAGCTCCAAGGTTTTCCTCTCCCCCCAGTGAGCCTCAATGCCTCACTGTCCCCATGACTCCATTGTCCCCCCACTCCATAAGTGTTTGTGAGCACAGAGATGTCTTGTCTCAGGTCAGCACAGACCCAGCTGCTCCTTTTTGGGGAGCCTCTTTGGAGCCATCCAGCGGGAACTGAACTTCTGGGAGACTGTCCTGGAGACAATCACTGAAATCCTGGAGACAATCCTGAGACAATCATTGAAAAGTAACCTGAGGGCTGAGTCCTTAATCGGGCTGCTGGAGCCTCTGGCATCTCCTGTGAGCACCCTGAGAGCCAGCTCTGCCCAGTTTGGCCATCCCAGCTTTTGTTGGGGCAATTCAGGACACCAAATTTTTCCTCTGCTTCCTCCTCCTCCTCATTTCACAGCCCCGTGCCCTGTCCCACAGCCGGGTGGCAGTGGGGCCATCCTGGATTCAGAGTTCGGGGAGCTCTGGAGAGGCAGGAAATCCGAGCACAATGAAGATGTTGCCCGGGAGAGCAACTCCTCTTGTCAGCCCTGGCGACTCTTTATCAGGAAAGTCTCCTTCTCTCTAACAAAGCTCAGCTAATGTGCTGTTTATTACCCTGGCTGCGGCATTTGGACTGTCAGGAGATGAAGAAATATCCCCGGAATTAACAGCAACATAACAGAGGAAGAAGAGCCAGGGGAGAGGTTAAGGCAAGTGCTGTTATCTAAGAAATAGGCTCATAAAGCCTCTTTGAGCAGGGTTTGTCTTTGTACCTGAGAGGGGAGCGGGCAGCAGAGCCTGGGCACAGGGACAGGCTGGCACAGAGCACCAGGGCACAGCCTGGATGGATGTCAGGAAAATTAATCCACGAACACCAGGAGTTTGTGTCCAAACAGGAGACAGAGCCCTGGAACTTTATTCCAATAAAGGGAAAGGTCATGGGGAATTCCCCTGGGGTCTCTCTGATTTTTGGAGGCACAGCCTCCTTTTTATCCTCATTTCCCAGCTGCATTTTCCCCACTGGCTGAGTTACTTGAGAGGTACCTGAATCACCTCAGACCCTCTTTTAATGTGTACCCCCCTTTTTTTCTTTTTCCTCGAGTCTCTGTCCTTTTTCTCTAAGCCCAGGGATTTAGCACAATTTTGGGTGAGTAACAATCTGTGTCAATCAGTGGAATTCCTCTGGAATTTCTAGTTCACCCCATAACTGATTTCACCTCTCAGTATCTGGCTTTATCTAGCAGTGTGGTTTGTGAGGACACCTCCATCTCCTTCCTTTCCTGGACACTTCTGCTCAGCCATGGGAAGGTGTCCAGTCCCAGGAACAGCATTCCCAGAGGGGTTAACATCCTCTCCTGGAAGGCTCTGCTGTCTCTGTGTCTGTACAGGGTAATGCTTCCAGTGGGACTGCGCACAGGGAATTTGGGAGAACGGGGAATTTGGATGAACAGGGAATTTGGGAGCACCCTGAGCCAGGCTGGAAACTCAGCAGGAGAAATTGCAGCCTGGGCAGGAAGGAGGGAGCTCAAGGCTGGGTGTGTGAGCTGGCGGAGGGCACTGACATGAAAGAAAGTAGGAAGGACCTGTCAGGAAAATTAATCCATAAACACTAGAAGTTTATGTCCAAAAAGGAGGCAGAGGAGTCTTTTTGCTTTATTTGAATTAAGGGAGAGGCCATGTGGCATCCCTGGGATCTCTCCGATTTTTGGAGGATGCAGCCTCCTTTTTATCACAATTTCCCATCCACATTTCTCTCTCTCTTTCCCCATTGCTGAGGTACTTGAGAGGCACAGACTTCCCAAACACTGACACCTGAGATTCCCCTCTAATGTACAACCCTCCCTTTTCATTTTTAATTCTTATAGAATTCATAGTTTTTCCCCCATTGTTTCTTTCATCTTCCAATACCCAATTTAATTTACAGTTTACATTTACAGTTCATTTTAAAGGCAAATATCTTTTCCCATTCACCAATCAGTGAATCAATCCCATTGTTTCTTTTCTCTCTCAGTGCTGGTTTGATCCACCAGCAGACCCACAGCTTGTAAAGACAACAAAATCCAACATTCCTCTCAAACCCAAATGAAGATTTTGAATTTTTGGATTTTGAAGGATGATCCTTTGGGTCACCCCCAGCGGGATGCTGCCAACATCTCCTGGCACAGCACATCCCTGGATCCGAGAGGTGAATTCATCATGGGATGGAACACCCTGGGAACACCCCGTCAGAACAATGCAATTAGCCACTTAATTCCTGATGTTAATTAACCTGCGCTTGCTCTGACACCTTTGTGGAGGAATCGCCCTGCTCTCCGGGGTGCTCTTGGGAAAGCAATTATATGCTACTTACTTGGCAATTAATTACAGCTTCAAGAAGGCCGGGGGAGGGCATCTCTTCCTGTTTGATCTTATAAATGCTTCATTAAAGGCCCAACAAGGAATTGGATATTTTTGTCGTTTTGCTCACCTGGGCAATTCCGTGTCCTCCTTCCCTTTGAGGAGGCAGCTTTGTTTTAGGAAAGAATTCTGCTTTGTTTTAGGAAGGAAGAAAGGCCAGGCCCGATGGAGTTAATTTGGCACAGACACCACTCAGCACCTCTGCTGCTCCCAAATGAAGGTTCAGGGTCCCTTGCACGAGCAGGGAGGGACAGGTGACACTTCTCTAATGAAACAGCTTTTCGGGAGCAGGGCTGTGAATGAAACCCGGCTTTGCACCATGTCTACAAATGCACATTTGTGATCCAGAGCCTGGCGAGAATTTCCAGGGAGATGTCTGAGGTCAAACACTGACCACATTCAGTCCCCCTGAACAAAGCTCTTAAGCCAAGAAACTTTGGGGTTTACCACTGATAGGAATTTCATGAAAGATGCCGAGGTTTTGATTTTTCTTTCTAATTAAGCCACGGGGAAAAATCATGCTGTTGGAATTTTCTCAGGGCAAGTGCCCTTTCCAAAGCCTGTTGTGCTGCAGACACGCGGTTCAATTAGACAATAACTCCTTTGTTTTGTGCGTTCTCACCCAGTTTCACAGTGAATTGAGCAACAGCCGCCGAAGAATGTTAAATGAATAATTGTGTTAAATGAATAATTGGGTGCAGCGAGGAGCAGAATCCAAGCTCCTCCACAGGGGATAACCCCAGAGCAAGGCCCCAGGATGAAACGCAGGGAATTTGCCTACAAACAAAAGGAAGAAATCTTGCAACTGTGTCACTATGAGAATATAAAAGCAACTTCTTAAATGAAGCTTTCAGGTGCACAAATGTGGCCCTGTGTACGTAAGAAAGGATTTGTATAAATTTTATAAAGTTAATTAATGAGGATATCCAGCCGGTACATCCCATAGGAAATAAGTTATCCCAGTACTCCACCCTTGGGTCAGCCCTTTGGCTTCTTTGCCCCATTTCCTTAAGTTCTGGTGGAAAACAAGATGTTCTTGTCAGAAATTCACTTTTTAAGAGTAAGACTGAACGGAATTCTGAGAATGTGCTGGGGTTGGCTTACTATGAGAAAGGACACAACTACATATTTAAAACTTACAGGGCTACAAACATATGAAAAATATATAAAGAGCTGGAAAGGTGTGGAGGTGAACAGGAGCTGCTGTGTGCAGAAATCAGTTTGAAGGTATCAGACTCAGTCTGGAGCATACCCAAGGGATGGTGACCTTTGCCTAAAACAGCGTGTCCTGGTCCTGCCACCTCCTTGAGTCCAGCTGTGCCACCTCAAAGACACTTTGGCCCGTGCCCAGGTGGCCTCTGTCCCCTCCTGGCTGTCCCCTTGACAGGGAGGATCGCTGGCAGTGCGGCTCTCAGCAGCTCTGCCTTTCCAGAGCATCCTCTCAGGGGGCTGGGAAGCTCCGTGGGCTCCTTGCTCAGATTGTTCTGGAAGCTCCATGGGTTCCTTGCTCAGATTGCTCTGGAAGCTCCATGGGCTCCTTGCTGGGATTGCTGTGGATGCTCCATGGGCTCCTTGCTCAGAATGTTCTGGAAGTTCCACGGGCTCATCGCTCAGACTGTTCTGGAAGTTCCATGGGCTCATCGCTCAGACTGTTCTGGAAGTTCCATGGGCTCCCTGCTCAGAGTGTTCTGGAAGTTCCATGGGCTCATCGCTCAGAGTGTTCTGGAAGCTCCATGGGCTCCCCGCTCGGGTTGCTCTGGATGCCTCGGGCAGCCGGAGCGTGTCGGGGGTGCTGGGCAGCCGGGAGATGAAGCGAGGCGAGGACAGGGGGGAGAACAGATGAGCAGGGGAAGAAAAGACTCTATTTACTGTGTTGCCGCATCTCTCAGCTTATCTACCGGATGCTGCAGAGCTCAGCCTTTGTTATGCTAATCCCACGGCTCTTCCCAGCCTGCCCAGGCGCCTTCTCGCTCCAGTGGAAGCACCAAGTCAGCACAACAGCCGGGGCCAGCGCTCCCCGCTCCGCCGGGGCTTTGTCTGGCACCGCAGCCGCCCGCTCGCTGCTTGTCCCTTTGAGCTGCAGCGAGGAGAAATGAAAGGAGCGCGGAGGAAGTGAAAAGGAGCTGGGGATGCGGGGATGCTCAGTCTGGAAGGGTCCACGCTGATCCCATCACCCCAGAGTGCGGGGATGATCAGTGGGACCACACTGACCCCATCACCCTGCAGTGCAGGGATGCTCTGGAAGGGACCACACTGTCCCCTTCACCCTGGAGTGCAGGGATGCTCTGGAAGGGACCACACTGTCCCCTTCACCCTGGAGTGCAGGGATGTTCAGTATGGAGGGGACCACACTGTCCCCATCACCCTGCAGTGCAGGGATGCTCAGTCTGGAAGGGTCCATGCCGATCCCATCATCCCGGAGTGCAGGGATGCTCAGTGGGACCACACTGACCCCATCACCCCAGAGTGCAAGGATGCTCAGACCACACTGACCCCATCACCCCAGAGAGAGGGGATACTCAGTGGGACCACACTGTCCCCATCACCCCAGAGAGAGGGGATGCTCAGACCACACCGACCCCATCACCCCGGAGTGTCCAGGCTGGAGCTCCACAGGGCTGTCCCAGACGAATCAAATCCAATTGCACAAAACCCCTCGGAGCAGCTGTGCCCTGACTCTGAGCCCGCTCTGCCCGAGGGGCGGCTGCTCCCAGCCCTCATTAGCAGCCCCGTTAATTTGCACGGCGGCTCCGCTCAGCTCCAGCCCGAGCCTGCCGCCGATGCGGGCTGCGGATCCGAGGCTGTGCTGGGTAACCCAGCCAGGAGGAGCACAGCACTCGGTGCCAGCGCTGACTGAGGGCCACCAGCACCTCCCTGGCACGCTGCCCCTTGCCAGGGCTCTGTCACGGCTGTCTGTGCCGGGGAATCCTGCCTGCTGTGATGGATAAATGGGAGCCGTCACTCAGCCGCCCCATCAATCTGCCAAGCTGCATCAAAGCTGCCATAAAAGATGTTTAAAAAGAAAATTGACGTTTTGGTTTATGGCGCTGGGATTTAACGAAGGGGGAAGGAAGGAGGGCTCGTGCTGCCTCACAGCTGCTGTGATGGGATCTGTGGGGTCTGTCCTGTTCCCACACCCAAGCCATGTCCTCCTAGTTTGAGATCACTGCTCACCAGGGTGAAGGTCAGGATTTGGCCACGAGCACGGGCTCAGCTGGGCTCAAGGCTTTGCAGCAGCCTGAGACAGAGCTGAACCCTCCTCTCTGGGCCTGTTCCTACCCAAAATCAGTGTCTGGGACATCACACAGCATTTCCTTGGTGAGCAGTGACAGCAGTGAGGGATTTTCCCGCTGTTCCACCACTTTGGGCAGTCCAATGTCTTGTTCCCAGGTGGATTCTGCAGTGTCAAGTTGAGCACAGCTGTCCCTCAGGAGCACCACTGCCACCTCCACATCCTTCCACGAATTGGGCAGAGCCTGGAGATGCAGGTGACCGACTGGGAGGGGACTGACAGATGCTCCTTGAAAAAACAGGGAACTTCTCCATTCTTCTCGTCCTGCCTCCATCCCCCTCACCCTGGGACACTCCTGGGCTCACCCTGCTGCTCAACACCATTTTTATCCAGGGGGAGTGCCTAAGTGGCGTGTCCCCATGAATAATAATCCATCAGAAAATCTGGGATTTGTGTAGTGCCTTTCCCTGTGACACTGCTGTGTGTTTTACAGCCACTGGTGGATGGAGCCGGGCAGTGTCCCACAAAATCCAGGGAGGAAACAGGAAGAGAGGAAGGAGTGGGACAGCCAGGAGCACCCACATCCTGCTCTGAGCCCCTGTGTTGGGCTGCCTCCAGCAGTGGGGATGACACATTTTATGGGCCCAATGTGCAGCTGTTTATCTCAGGTTTTATTTTATTTATTTTATCAATGCCTTGTGGTATTCAGTGCCCCCCAGCAATCCCAGTGCAGATATTTCCTCCAGGAGATCCTTCCACACCTCACCTCAAACCTTAGCTTTTAGTCCTGCTCTCCCTCCCTTCATTTCCCTCTCCTTTGTCCATTAATTAACTCTACAAAGCACCCTGAGATCCATTTATTTTGAATGGCAGGGCAGCAAATAATCTCTCCGGTTTTATTGCTGCGTGGCTGCAGAGGGTCCCTGTGACTGATGGCTTTTTATCTGAGAGCAGAGTGACCAGCAGCCAGCGTCCCCTCGCTCTCTGACAGGGATGGTGGGCACATCCCAGAGCTCTAATGGGAATCTGGGAAGCATCCAGGAGGACTGGAATGGCCAATTTGCCTCTTTTCAGGCTCGGATGGCTCCCAGGGCTGGGATTGCTGCAGAGGATGTTGGACATGCAGGGCACTGCTGGATTAACCAGCAGGGTTTGGGATTCACGCCTCTGGCAAGGCAGGTTTTGGGGAGGGAAAGCTGAAAGCCTGAAGGCTGGAACAGGAGGATTTCTCCTGTCAGGAGGTGTTTGCAGGAATCAAACCCAACGTGGGATGAGCAGGAGCAGAGACAGCTCTGTCTGGGATTAAAATAGCAGAGCTGAGAAAGGTGCAAATGCTGCCGTGGCTCCAGCTCCTTCCCAGCTGCCTCCCCTCAGCCCCTACAAACTCTCACTGTTGAACAGCTCCGAGACTGGCAGCAAAATGACAGCAAACAAAGGCTTTGCCAAAAACTGCCAGGGGTTCAGCCAGGATCAGAGCTGCAAAGTCCTGAGCCTGTCCTCAGCGAGCTCAGCGATGGAAATGCTGGTGCCTGAAACACTTCAACACGGAAATTCCATTTCAGGTGGCTCCAGGGTTAAACAAGAGGGATTGATGAGCTTTACATTTTGATTTTTGCCATCTAAAATGGAAACCAAGTGGCTGTGTCCTCCAGCAGATCCAATCCAGGGTCTCCTGCCCTCAGCTGTGAAATTAATATTACTCCACACACACATGCAGAGAGGGCAGATGTGCCAACAAAGCTGAGGGGCTCGGCCACAAATTTTCCCAAGCCCTCGTGGGGATGAAGACACATCGTGACAGATCAAGATGAGAAGCAAGAGAGGCCCCAAGACTCAAATAAAAAGTCCATCAGCACGGAAAAAAGGATGAAGCCAAATGCTCACAATCTCCATGGTAAATCGAACCGGACTTGTTGCTGCTCCCTTTATTTCCTGCAGCACTTTCCCAGGCACAAGGACAGATGTCATGACTGGCCTCTCAAATATTCTGAAAGCCAGTGTGGATATCGGGGAGCAAAAACTGTTTATGCTCCCGTGATTAAACGGCATAAAACAATTCTCTTTACAGCAACTATTAGCTGGCTAATGGCACGCCATCATTCCTCATATCACTTAAGTGACAGATGGAGCTGACGGCGTAATTAAGCCACTAAGAGTCTCATAAATTACAAAAGTACTGGTGAAGCAGCAGCCCGGAGAAGGAAAACCTTTGGAATGGGAGTGAGGAGTGAGAGGGAAGTGTCTTCATTAAGGGAATGAAAGGGAAGCGTTTGGGGTTTTGGGAGGGAGTCAAAGGAAATAGTTGGGGTTTTGGAAGGGGACTCAAAGCGAGCATTTGGGATTTTGGGAGGGACTCAAAGGGACCATTGGGGGCTTTGGGAGGGACTCAGAGGAAAACATTTGGGGCTTTGGGGGGGATTTGAAGCATTTGGGGCTTTGGGGAGACTCAAAGGGAGCTTTTGGGGTTTTGAAGGGGATTCAAAGGAGCGTTTGGGGTTTTGGGGGGGGCTCAAAGGGAGTATTGGGGCTTTGGGAGGGATTTGAAGCATTTGGGGCTTTGGGAGGGACTCAAAGCATTTGGGGTTTTGGGAGGGAGTCAAAGGGAGCATTTGGAGTTTTGGGAGGGATTTGAAGCATTTGGGGTTTGGGAGGGATTGAAAGGGAGCATTTGGGGCTTTGGGGGGACTCA
Organism: Sialia sialis; assembly: GCA_009812075.1. Lineage (NCBI taxonomy): Eukaryota > Metazoa > Chordata > Aves > Passeriformes > Turdidae > Sialia > Sialia sialis. The sequence goes on from VRYO01002784.1 coordinate 5,521,444, forward strand.
AAGGAAAACATTTGGGGCTTTGGGAGGGACTCAAAGCATTTGGGATTTTGGGAGAAAGTCAAAGGGAGCATTTGGGATTTTGGGAGGGACTCAAAGGGAGCATTTGGGGTTTTGGGAGGACTCAAAGGGAGCATTGGGGATTTTGGGAGGGACCTGGGAGTTGGTGAGAGCCCAGATGTGCTGCTGCCATCCCAGCCCTGCCTCTCCAAGGGATGCTGCAGATCCCATTCCCTGGTGCTGCAGGAAGGGAAAGGCAGCGCTGCTGGAATGGTCCCTGCGTGGCAAAATTGAGTTTTTTCCCCATCATCTCCCTGTCCAAAGGGGTGGCTCCTGTGTGTGTATTCTCACTTGGTTTATTAAATTTCTCAGTTCTAAGGGTGGGGGAGTCCAGAGATGCTTCATGGAAGCTGGAGCACTTTTTTTTTTGGGTTCCTTTACTGGATGAGCAGGTTTGGGAGGAGTGGAACCCTTTTTGACATTTCTAGCTCTTTACACACCTCAGCCTTCTCCTCAATCTCCCCTTTTCACTCCCTGTGTAACAGGTAAAATGAAATACCAAAGCAAATTATCTTGGATAATTCTGCCAGAAGTTTCTGCTGTTTCTGAGAGATGAAAATTTAGAATAATTTCCTCCGAGAGGAAATTTAGAATAACAACTTGTCACCCCCACTTCTGGAAAAACCAGTGTGCGTTCCTGAGATGTGCTGAGGAGTAAATTCCTGTTTTGGATATAGGATGTGGATCTTTTGTCTTTCCTCCTTTCTCCTCTGCTCATGGCCACAGTGAAGGGAACTGGGAGAAGGAGATTCCATTGCTGGATTTCCTTCAACTCCCCAAAGCACCAAAAAGAGCAAAGCCCTGGGAAAAGGGGGATGCTCAGACAGCAGCTCTGGATTGAACAAATCCACTTTGGATGCTGCATTCCCAGGATGTGTGAACACCTGTCTCTGGTTTCATAGAGAAGGGATAATTTTCCAGCTCCTCAGGCAGCTCTGTCCATCACAGTGGTACTTTCTGGGAGAAGAAAGCCTTGTAAATGCTAAGTTATAAACAGGCTTTTATTTTACAGTTCAACACCATGACCTGCAATGATACAGTGGATCATTTTAGCAGGATATTACCCCTTTGAATTTGAAATTAATTTAATTTACAAGTCTAAGGATAGAGGAAGAGAGCTATACATGGAGATATTATTTCATCAGGGAAATAAAAAAAAAGTCCCAGAGAAATGGGGAGCTCAGACAAATAGAGGCACATTAAGGGCGACAGTGAATGATGCGAATTTACCAGGGAATTATAGAGAGAGGGTAAGGAAGTGGCAGAATTTACATTCCCTGCCTGTGTTTATTGCTTACAGCTGAGCATTATAAATAATAAACTGGGTTCTTACTGCTGTGTTTTTCCTCTTCCTCCCCCTCTTCAGATCGTGTGGATTCTGTGACATGCAGGGAGAGGCTTGGAGAAGGAGCCAAAGGAAATGATTTGCTGGATGGCAGGAGAAAGGGGGAGACAGGGGAAGGGGAGAGCCACAGAGCAGGCAGGAGAGGAAGGAAATTCATCTTTTTCCAAAGTGGAAGCTGCCACGAGGGCTGTCCTGATCTAGATTTGCAGGAGATGTGCAGGAAAATGGGATCCTTTCAAATCTTCCTGTGACAAATCCAGGTTTCAGTGGCCTCAGGGATTCTGTGCTGGACATTCCAGCCCCAACATCTGCCCTGGGTGCTCTCAGCCAAGCCCTCCAAGCCATTTTCCCCTTTTCCTGTGGCAAGGAGGAAGGAGGAAATTTGATACCGCTTTATTTCCAGTTATTTTCTGCTTCTCCAGCAGTGATTTGGGAAGTTGAATCAGCAGGCAGCTCGTTCTGCTCCCTCCCAGAGCAGCTTTTGTGCTGCCAGAACATTGGGCATTGTGCTCCTTCCCCATCACAGCCTCCACGGAGGGACCTTTGAAAATCATTTTCCTTGCCCACTTTTCTTCTTGAATGTTTAAAGCACTTTTTCTTTGTGAGTGCCTGCCTGTCCTCCCTCACAACTCTGCTTTATTTTTTTTTTTTTGGTGATCTGCCTTGACCCTGCATGGTGCAGGCTAAAATTCAATGGAATTAGCTGACAGATCTTTTAGTCCCAGCAAGTTCTGGGTCAGCCCCCCAGAGAAGGCAGGAGCTGAGAGCAGCTCAGTCCTGCCAGCACTGAGTGGGTTTGGAAAAGGAAATAAATAAAGCAAAATAACAAAGCATAGCTTTGGCACTTAATAATGCTCTGGAAGTAGCAAGGAATGCCTGCTGGAGCTGGGGCACAAAGAATTCCTGCACTTCCCAGCAAATGTGGGTGCACAGTGATTGCTGGCAGCTCCAGGTTCATTCCATGAGTGGTTTTCCATGAGGAAAAGCTCCTCTCAGGGAATGTGTTGGGATGGAGAGGGATTTGACAGCAAGGTCTCACAGATGTGTGTGTGTATAACAAAGATATTTGAATGTAGAATGTGAAGAAGGAATAGAAATGAGAGCAAGTTTTGATAAAGAGGAAAAGAATTGCTGAGCCAGTCTTGCTGGGTAACTAGAAAGCAAAGTGTGAGTTGGAGGGGTTTTTATGGCTCTGAGCACAGGATAAATCCACTTCAAACAAAAGATGTTTTTACCAAGCAGAAAAAAAATTCACAGACAAATAAGAAAACCAATGTTGCAAGTAGAGGAAAGGTTTCAGAATTTTCCACTGGAAGAAAACTGAAAAACAACTTCTAGCTTAAACTGTAACACACTGACCTTTTGTGATTGGAAAATAGTGACATGAATATGGTAATGTTGGTAGTTAGGACAGGCTCTAGGTAATAATAAAGGTGTTGATTGGTTGTTATGTAATAAGATGCACAGCAGAGAAATAAATATAATGCTGTGTTATCATGAATAGAACAGAGCTGCAGGACATAGGGCTTATATTGTATTATACTATATTATATTATCTTATAATTGTATTATATTATATTATATTATATTATATTATATTCATATTTTACTTTGCAACATGAGTGAAACAGATCCTCAGAACACATGGCTTATATTGTATTGTATTGTATTATATTATATTATAATTGTATTATAATTATATAATGCTTTGCAACCTCAATGGAAACAGAGCTTCAGGACACACCTTATATTATATTATATTATATTATATTAATACTTTAACATGAATGGAACAGAGCTTCAGGACCATGGCTTATATCGTATTATATTATATTATAATTATATTATAATTATATAATGCTGTGTAACATGAGTGGAACAGAGCTTCAGGACACATGGCTTATATTATATTGTAATATATTATATTTATATCATACTTTATGACATGAATGGAACAGAGCTTCAGGACACACAGCTTATATTATATTATATTATATTATAATTATATTGTAATTATATTATAATTATGTAATGCTTTGTAACATGAATGGAAACAGAGCTTCAGGACACATGGCTTATGTTGTATTATACTATATTATATTATAATTTTATTATATTATATTTATGTTATACTTGGTAACATGAATGGAACAGAACTTCAGGACACACAGCTCACATAATATTATATTATATTATATTATATTATATTATATTATATTATATTATAATTATACTTTAACATGAATCGAACAGAGCTTCAGGACACATGGCTTATATCATATTGTATTACATTATATTATAATTATATTATAATAATATAATGCTTTGTAACATGAAGAGAACAGAGCTTCAGGTTTGCCTACAGCCATCAGCTCTAGGCTCACCCACGACCCCCAACTGCTGTAACCTCATCCATGGCACAAACAACATGTTAAAAACCATGTGAAGCCTCCAGCTCTCCATCAGCTCCTGCAGGAGGGCCGTCCTGACCCCTGGCTGCAGCAGCTTTGCAGGACTGTAAATCCTGCAGGAGTGGAGAGGCTGGGGCTGGCACACAGCCTGCACATGTGTGTGATGATGTATTCAGCCAGTGTACACCCAATTATGTCCTCTGCACGCTGCTGATCCTCCTGAGGTGCTGGAGATCATTTAATTAATTACACTGAACCATTTCATCTGCATTCATTTCAACAGCCCTGCCTATGAAAACACCGTCCTCTTTTTCACTGAGGCAGGAACAAAGGTGCCCAGGTGAGAAGCATTTTTAAAAAGCTTCCTTTAATTTATCTCTCTTTTTTAAATTTTTTTTTTTTGGGCTCCAGCAGTGCCGAGTGGATGCAGCATGGTTCATTTCAGGGACAGAACAGGAGGAGCTGTCAAGGATGGAGTTGTGCAAACACCAGGCATGAGAACAAACTGGAAGAGCTCAGGAGGGTGTCCTGCCTCCAGAAAGGAGATTTGGAGATGGTGCTGAGGCAGGCCAGAGCTGTGCTGTCAGAGGGAGCAGTGAAAATAAAAAAAACTTTGGGTACTAAATCTTGGGATCAAGGAGCTTTGCCTCAGGTCTTTGTCCCCATCTGAGCTGGGTGACACTGGCACGAGGGCTGGGCCCAAAAAACCCCTCAGATTTATCAGCATAGGCAACATTCAGTTAAAAAAGCCAAAGCAGAAAGCAGTATTCCCCTCCAGCCCTGGTCTGAAGCACTTCAGAGTGACATTTTTCAGAGGAGCCACTCCAATTTCTCAGCTCGCAGGGCTCGTTCTCGTCTCACACTGACTCCCATTACACCTGACCACACTCAAAAGGGTAAAACCCTCCCACTCCTCACCTGATGTGGAACAAAACACTTCCTTCAGTCCTCAAATGAAATCATTGCTGATTTCTCCAGCCACTAAAAAATTCAAAACTACAAAAGAAAATCGCCCACTCTGGCTCGGGCTGAAATGAATTAATTTCCCAGCTTGTTTGGGAACGGCAGGTGTTGGAGTCAGATTGCAAAGCAGGTAGGAAATGAGCTCATCAAACTTTAGTTAGCAAAAATTCCACTCTGGACTGAATGAATTCAGCCCTGCCTCCTTCTGCAGCCAGCCAGGAGCAGGGGGAGCCCTGCAGGAGCAGCTCTGGGCAGGGAGCTGCCTGCAACACTTGAAATTGAGATTTCTTGTTGCTCCAGAAATCCCCAGTGGCAGGAGACACTCCCACTCCAAGATTTTTGGAATGGCAAATCCTTTCAGTGTGGCACAAATGCCCAGATTTCTGCTCAATTCCTCCTTAATGAGGGACACAACTCATTGGAGGCATTTTCCATCTGCCTCGTGTCCTCGGCAGATCCTTGGCTTTAGCGTTTCCAGCAAAAGGAGAGGGAGAAACACAAAGCTCAGCTCCCAGGAGCACCTCACCGACCTCAGCAAGCCAACAGGGCCTCAGCTCTCTGTCTAATGAGGTAAATATTAATTATTGCTGGCTCAGGAGAGGCTGCTGGGTGCTAGGTGTGTGAAGTGTCACCCACCGGGGTGTGGAGAGTGGTTTGGTGGTTTGAAAAATAGCCTTTGTCACTGGGAACGTGGTCTGGGAAAGGGAACTGAGCCCATGGCTTTGGAGATGCACCCCTCCCTCAGACAGGGGTGTCTGGTTCTTCTAGGGAAACCATGAGTGTGGCTTTTTGGAAAAATAGAAAAAGAGAATCCAAGAATAATTTGGATGGAAGGGACCTTACAGCTGATCCAGTGCCACTCCTGCCATGGCTCCAGGCTGTCAGGGGATGGGTGAGGCAGTGAGGGAGGAGGAGGGACAGGGGGGATCCTCAAGGCTGAATTTGGGCAGTTTCTGTCCCAGACTAATCCTGTGTCTGTCATTCAAGGCCAAGAGCAGCTCTCCACCCCAAACAGGATCCTGACCCTGTGCAGCTGAAGCAGAGGTGCTGGCAGTGGGCGCTTGCTGCACTTCTAGGAGGTGACAAAAGGTGATTGTGCCTCTGCAGGGCCTGGAGGGAGAGCTCAGGGGGCTGCCCTGGAGATGAGATTTTCCTGGCTCAAGTAAAGGCATTTCCAGCATCCTCATGTTGGAAAATCCCTTTTAAGAGCACGTCCCTGTGTGCCCCTCTCAGCAGCACTGGGACAAACCCCCCCAAAACCAGCTGCAGGAAAAGCCCAAATGCACACTGAAGAAGAAGGTTTTGCTGGGCTGTGAGACAACTCTAAACAATCCCATTCTGCAGGGAATCCCTTTCCCCCCATCCCAGGCAGACAAGCCTGGATTTGGGAAGCTCAGGCTGCCCCTTCCCAAGCAGGAGCTGCCATCCCATGAGGAGAGGGCAGGGAAATGTTTGTGGCTGCAAACCCTGTGGCCTGTGTGTCCCTCCATGGCCAGCAGCCACACCTGCCACTCGTGTCCTCCTTCCTTCTGACCCCACAATTTGTACAGGCCGCAATTTATTTGCCTTTTTCACCACTCCACACCCCTTCCCTCCTCCCTTGCTCTCTCCTTCCCTGAGATAATATTGACACCAATATCCATAAAAGAGAGTATTAAAATAACCTTTTCCATTACATGCTAATTTAACTGCTTCCCTGCGTCCCACAACACACCTGCCTGTCTTTGTCTGTTTGCAATGTGCTCCTTCATTCCTTTCTTGAGAGCCCCTCTATTCCATCAAATTCCTCCTCCTTGCACACTAAGCTGCAGATTACTTTTTCATAAGATGCAATTTCACCCAGATCTCATTACTTACTCTCTTAATGTATTTTCTGTATTTGTTTCATCTACAATTTCTCCTGTGCTCTGTTCTGCTGATAAAATAGTCACTGCAGGTGCTGTGGAAGCCACTCCTGGAGTGCATTAACTAAAACTCTTCTTATTCTTCATTTGGGATGCACCTGCCAGCCAGAGCTGCACCCACATGGGCACCAGGCAGAGAGGACCCTAAAATATTCTCCTCTTGATTTATTACATCACCCTGGCAGGGGCATTGAAGCTGGCCAGGAACTGGAATAAACTCTCTGAGAATTCTGGGGTTTGAAGCCAATCTCAAGGTGCTGAAGTTTCCTGAATGCTCCAGGAAAGGTGGAGCTCACTGTGGACATACCACAGGCTCTCCTCTCCTCAGGAGCCAGGAATAGCAGCTGCAGTGTCCTGGAGATGGGAATGGGAGCCCCTGAAGCAAAGAGGATGTGGAGAACCAGCTGTTCCAAAATTACAGGACAGCCCACCTGGACAGGAGCTGCACCATTTTGCTAGGTCACAGCACCTGTGGATTGAACATCTTCTACTTCCCAGGTGTTCTGGCAGAAAAATGAACACAGCTTTTCTGTGGGGAGATGGCAATGGTCAGGAAATGAATTATTTTCTAGGGAGAAATCCCCAGAAGTTTCAGAAGAACCATCCTCATCCACTGGGAAGTGCAGAGGAGGAACAGCTGGGGTCACCACATCCCTCCTGCCATCCTCCCACTGCCATAAACCTTTCCCTGGGCACCCACTGGGCTGAGAACAGACAGAAAGAGAGGAAAAGATGGGAGAGGAGAGCAATCAGGGAGCCAGAAGCTGAGGAGATCCTTTCCAGCTCCAGGTGAGGGACCTGGCTGAGCTCTGCTCCATGTGTGCATCCCTCCAGCAGTCCCTGAAGGATTTGGGTCACTCCAGCCTCGTTGGGATTGTGTGGGAGTCACCACCTAGCTCCAGATATTCATCCACACTGGTTTCCCTCTTCCCTGAATATTCCAGGGAGCAGCGTGGCTGGGGACAGGGGACAGGGCATGGTGACTCAGGAGCACAGTTCTCAGAAAAGAGCCATTTGCCATAAGAGGCTTAAAGAGCAAGTTTGGGGTCTGGCCTGAACTCAAGCCAAAAAAGCCAAAAAAAAAAAAAAAAAAAAAAAAAAAGAGAGAAAACCCTGTAATTACAGGCAATATTTTTACTCCCTAGAAGATTAACAGGTCAGGAGAAGAATTTAAGTCTTCTTCTTGCCTGAATTCCAATTTAATAGCAAATAATCCTGCCCCTGAATGCAAAGAAACTATATTACCCTGGAGAATTCCAGTGAAGTTCAAAGGAGGTCAGACAACAAAAAGGTCAAAAATTAAACAGATGGCGTTGGCTGATGGTGTACACAAAAAAAATAAAAAAAAAATAAAAATAAAAAAGGTGATGGGATGTGCTGTCCTTTGCTTCCCTCCCAGACACCACAGACATCCCTTGTCTGTTTGAGTCTGGAGCTGCCAACATTCCCTGTCCTGATGCTCAGGCAAGTGCCCATTCTAAATGTGTCTGGAGGGAGGAATTTATTAAAGAGGCACTGCATTAAAAATATGCAAATGCTCCCAGTAACTACACAGGCCCATGAGGAAGCCAGATGAAATGTCATCCTTCCCTTCTCCCTTCCCGGTTTTTTATGCACTCAGGTGGTTTATGGCTCCTCCTGTTTTACACAGGACTGGGAGCGTGGCAGATATTTAATCTGTTTGGAAATAATTGCAGCAGTAATGATTATTTTATTGGGTTTAACTAGGTGCTGAAAAAACGCTGCAGCAGCAGCGGGAGAGGGGGAAGGAGGGAAGATGCTCTGGGAGGATGGGGGGATGAGGATTTAAACCCCCTGGATGTGGGCAGGACATGAGCATGGAATGGGCTCCCTGTGCCCAGCTGTGACCTCCAGACTCCACAGATCCCAAATTATCGGCTCTCCCTGAGCGTCTGCCAGCTGGGGATGCAGCAGGACAGGCAGGGCACAGGGAGAAGCCCCACTAATTCCCTGCTCCTCTTTGAAGCAGCTCTGAAAACCACATTGAGATGGACTCTGTGGCGTCAATCCCAGAGAAAACGCTTCTCTCAAGTCCCTTTTGTATCTCCCCAGCCTTCCCAAATCCCTGCCTAATGCCAAGCTTCAGAGAGCTTTCCTGTTCACATTCCCCCTGGTTTCTGGGAGCTCCCCTTGCCCCCTGCCTCAGCTGCTGCAGCAGGGCAGGGATTTCTGAGCAGGATTCCAGCTGAACTCTTGGAAAAGGAGGGGAAGTTTCCCATCGTGGGGGAAAAAAAGCTCTTGGAAAGGGAGTGAGGCTTTCTGAGGGATACCTAGCTCATGTGAGCCCTCATCAACCAGGCTTTGGAAATGTTTTTTTTCTCAGCAGAGCAGCTCCAGCTCCCCTTGCTGGAAAAAATCATTTAATTTCCAACAGTTTCCATGCAGCTGTTGGCCATGAAAGTGTCCTGAGCTCCAGGTCATGCCTCTCCCTGAGAGTGAAAAACCCCAGGCATTTCCACAGCCTCTATTTATCTCTCTCAGGCTGCATGGTTAAACCTCCATAAATATGTTTTCTGCCAGCAACTGGTGCTTAATTATAATATAATAACTGCCTTAATAAATGGAAATGCCTTATCTGAGGCATTTCATTTAACAGATGAGGCACAACCTTCCCTCCCATAAATCCTGGAGCAGATCAAAATGTCACAGGGGCTGGGAGCTTCTGGGGGAGGTGAGGCCAAATCCTTGTTTACAGGAAATGGGAGCAGCTCCACAAGGGCTTCTCAGACCAGGCAGCACCCACAGGTTTCAGTTTAGGACAGGGTCTGGAGCCCACCAAGCCAAAATAATTTGTCTGATTTGCATTCACACTGTGTAGGTGAAGCTGTGTCATCGTCAACATGGGGGAAAGGAAATTTGGGAAGAAAAAATGAGGTAATTCAATGCAGACAATCCCCTTCCCCAAAAGCAGAGCACAGGGTAATGAAGATGTCCGAGGTTTTCCATGCCCACTGCAAACACTGCAACACTTCCCTGGGCATCACCAACAGGAATTCAGCAGAACTCTTTGCCTGACATTGTCTCCTTTCATCTCAATTAACTTCTCTTCTTTTTTCCTCCCTCCTGACTGCTCACTGAAAAGTGTGACCAAAAGTTAATTACTGTAATCCAATTTAGCCACAATTCCAGAGGGGGACAGGCTGAAAGGCTGTGGGACAGAAGGCTCAGCAGGACTTGTGAGCTCAGCTCCGAGCACAAGGAGACACCAGCACAGCTCACTTAGGCCTGGCCCACTTAGGCCTGGCCCAAGGAGTCTGGGAAGCAGAGAAAAGTGTGATCCCAAGTGTGCTGCCGTGGCAGGAGCAGCAGGATGTACAAACAAGAGATGGAGAGCAGCACAGTGGGGACAGACACACAGACATGGGGATGGTGGGCACAGCAAAGAGAAAATCAGAGTAAAAGGTGCAGCCCAACTCTGCCTGCCCTGAAGAGGTGTCCAAACGCACCCTGCTAATTAACTTCCTTCTCCCAACATCCTGCCAGGCCTGCAGACTAATGAGAGCCCCCTCTCCTGTGCTGGGGAGCTCTGTGACGCGGCCACAGCCCTGGATGGGGACATATGGCAGCAGGAGGTGCCAGCCCAGGCAGCCTGGAACATGGGCAGCTGGGAATGAGCATTCCAGCCCCTCTCCAGTCTGCTTCCCCAGCAAAAGGGCCTGGAGTGCAAATCAGAGCTGGGCCAGCTTCAGTCAGAGGTGGAAATCAGGACAGCAGGCTCCCAGCGCTGGGGAGGAAAACAAACACCCAATGTGTCATCAGCACATCACCTCTGCTCAGCCCTGGCCACAGCCAGGGGAACAGGCTGAGCAATATCCTCATGGAATGTCCCCCTGGCAATCACAATTTCTCCTGCTGAGAATTGCCTATTTCTTCCCATTCTCTCCACCAGCATTAATCTATCACAGGGATTTTAACTTGCACCCCCTGGTCACCATTATGCCTTGATAGCTCTCTGTCAGGGTCTTTATCAAAAAAGGCTTTTGAAATTCAAAAGGAGTGTGTGTATATATACTCTCTCATTCCCTTTTATCCACTGGTCTCTTAACTCATCCAAAGGATTTAAGCAGGTCAGAGAAACATAATTTCCTTCAGCAGAACTCATGCTGCCTGTCCCTTATCCTATGGAAAAGCCTAAATATAGACTCTCAAAGTCCTCTCAGCTGGGAATGTGAATGCAGCCATCCAGCTTTGAAGCTGCCTGAGACTCGTGCAGCTCCCAGATGAAGAGCTGGCTGGCTCTGTCAAAGGAAGGGAAAGTCTTTCAAAGATGCTTGGAGATAGCAGGAAAGATGTCAGTGGCTCACAGATTCTCCTTTCCCTTCTATTTTTCTCAGATTTGCTTTATCCCCTTCAGCTCCTTGTGCTGAGGAGCAGCCAGGCAGCTCTGCAGGCTGCACTCACCTGGGAAAGAAATAGGGAATGGGGCTGTGTCCAATGGGAACAGCTAAAATATGGAAGTGAGGGTCCTGGGGACCAGCTGTGCTGGGACCTGGAGGTCCAGAGGTGGAGATTTTAGCCAGTTTAGACTTGAAGAGAGAAAAATCACTGCCTCAGTGCTGCTGCCTGAGATGGTTTGGAGGGATCAGCTCTCTGAGCATCACCCAGCAGCTCCCTGCACAGATTCCAGATGTTTGGCTGATTCAGTTGTCCCAGCCTGCCTGGGGTCCCTCAGAGGGGTGACAGCCTGGCCTGAGCAGCTGGGGATGAACTGCTGGGCTCATTCCTTGCTGTTCCAGCTTCCCTGTGCTTGCTTGCACTGCTGCTAAGGGCAGGTTATCAGGAGCTGTGAGAGAGACAGTGATTATTGCACCCTCCCACCAGACAGTGACACATTGGCCAGGACAGCGGCCCCGGATTAAAGCTTCTCCACCCAGAGCTCAGATGTCTCCAGGAGCTGCCATCCATTTCCTTAATGCAGCAGCCTGGCACTGAAATCCATGCCCCTGTCTATTAGGGAAATGCATCTGCTCTGAGCACCAGGCAGCCCTGGGAAATCTGTTTGACGGATTCACTTCAACCCCAACCCCTCTTCCCTCAAAAGTTACCTTTGGAGCTGTCAGGTGGGGAGGGATAACAACATCTTGGGGCTGAAGGAGAGCAAAACACGAGGGGGGAAGGCAGTGCTGGCTGCATTAGGCACAGGGCAGCCCTGGGAAAACAGCACTTGTGCATCAAGTGTGGGAGAAGCTTGGAGCCAGCACTTTGGAGACACTCACTAATGGAGATGATGGCCCTGAGGGGAAAGGGGAAGGCAGGGAAGGTAAGAGCTCCCATTTCAGCACTGGCACAGTCCCAGCTTGGCTCTGAGCGAGCCAGACCTGAAGGGATGAAGAGCACCAGGGATGTGAGCAGCTCTGCCTCCTGCTCCTGCCAAGGGAATTCCAGCACTTCCAGCTCTGTGCTTTCAGCCCAGTCCTGGCTCCTCACCTCACCCCAAGCTGCAGATGGACCTTGGAAAGGCTCCAGGACAGGATGGAGCAGGCCAGTCTCGGCTCTGAGCTGCTCCCCAGGGAAATCTCTCATGTCCTGGCTGCTGCTGGTCCCTGCTACAGGACAAGGTGAGAGGGACCCCTGAGTGACAGGGCTGTGCCATTGACTCACACTTAATTTAACCTCCTTTGTACTCTCCAGATCCTTTTCTGAGGTGTTATCACCCTCCTAGGCTAACTGCTCATTGTATAATTGTGTATCTGCGTGCTTTCCTTCCTAAACTTATTTTGCTAGTGTTTGTTTCTATTGAATTCTGTGGGTTTGGGGTGACCAATTTGCTTTTCGCCCTGTGTCTCCTGAAGGAATATGGGGAAATAATGCATTGGGGTTTTGCCTGGCATTTCTGGGTGAGGAGTCCTTCCCTGAGCTCTCCTGCATGCTCACACATGGAAGTGACAGGGAGGGATGCACAGAGGGGGATGTTCTTCCCTGGAGAGCACCCAGATGATGCCTTCAAGAGCACAGATTCCAGGAACCATCTCTGGGCTCTGCTGACAACAATTCCTCCTATTTTAGGGCATAAATGAACATCCCAGATCGTCACCAAGTTGTACCACTGTTGGCAGATGGGTGACAACCCCCTGGGCCCTGCTGGGAACCGGCCAAGATGCAGCAATTTCCACACAAATCACACATCCCTGTCTTACGTGGCCTCACTCCCACTCCAAGCTGCTACCAGAGCTGGGATTTTTGTTGTTCCTCCTTTTTTTTTTTTCACCCCCTCCTCCTCTTCTCTTAACCTTTCTTTGAGCTCTCACTTGCTTCCTCAGCACCTCAGTGTAATTGCTTGCAGTCTCCCAGGATCCTGGGGAGGATTTATGTAACACACCAGGCAGCAATTTGAAAGGCTGCTTTTGGAGAGGAGAACTTAATGCTACACCAGCCTTAGGGAAAACAGGCTGCAAGGCTGGGCAGGGCTGTGCTGTGCTTGCCAGAGGCTCTGGGGCAGCACAGGCACTTCCCAGCCTCCCTGATCCCTGTGGGGACAGGAGCAAGAGCTGGCTTTAGGCAAGTGGCTGGCTCCTTCTGTGTGGTTTTATCCAGAGGGGAGTGGGAGGCAGGCTCAGCATGGTGAGTAGTTTGGGGAGAGCAGAGATGGGGTTATTTTTCTGGCAGAATCCTGGTTGTTTTTCTGGCAGAAGGCATCAGGATTTTGGTGATACAGATTATGAATCAGTCTGGGCAGGGATGGGAGCAGGGTGTGATGCTGCTAGGAGGAACAGGATTTCTTGTAATGCTCTAAGAGCACGATGACTCCACAGCAGCACTGAGTGCCCTGGTTTGAGGGCAGTGTTCTGCTGGTTGGACAGCATAGGCTGTGCCTGGCAGGGCTGGAAAAAACAGCTCAGTGCACCAGACAGCCACAGGGAACCCCCAAGCAGCCCAGCCAGACCTGCCCTGCACCTGCTCTTCCTTTGTAGTCTCCAAAAGAAACAGGTTCTGGCCCCTAGAAGAAAAATGTGTTTTCAGGAGAGCTGAAATTTCTCACTCCTGATTTCCTTTAACTCAATTTTACCCCCTTTCCCCCCTTCAAAAATCATATTTGCCTTGATTTTTTCCATTCAGGTTGCTGCTGGAAATAAAACTGGAGCAATCAAACTGAGTGTGGCACTCAGTCAGTCTGTCTGTCAGTCTGCCCTTGCTCCCTCTGAGCTTTTGAGCTGATTTCAAGTGCTTTCAACACAGAATTAGAGACCTCAAAGCTCAGAGGTGCCAATGAGAGAATGGAGAGATTCAGCTGAGCACAGAAGAGCCATCACCCTGATCAAGTCATTAGAGAAGCAGCAAGGGATGGAGGCACAGGAAACCTGGGACACCATTCAAGGCAACAATTTCTACACTTCAAACTTGATGGTGGCATTTTTTTCATGAGGAAAAGGAAGAGAAAGGAGTTTAAAAGTTGTGCAACCTTCAAAATAAACCAGGCCTGGCACTGCTGGATGCTCAGCCCTGCTCTGGTTGGCTGGGGAGGCCCTCACTGTTCTCATCATCCTCACTGCTGGGTCTCTTCATCCTCATCATCCTCACCATCCTCACCATCCTCACTGCTGGGTCCCATCATCCTCATCATCCTCACCATCCTCACTGCTGGGTCTCATCCTCATCATCCTCATCATCCTCATCATCCTCATCATCATCCCTGCTGGGTCTCATCCTCATCATCCTCATCATCCTCATCATTCTCATCATCCTCACTGCTGAATCTCACCATCCTCACCATCCTCACCATCCTCATCATCCTCCCTGCAGGATCTCATCCTCACCATCCTCACTGCTGGCTCTCACCATCCTCACCATTCTCCCTGCAGGGTCTGCCCCACCTTTCCAGAGGATTCCTCCCCCAGGAGGGTGGTCAGGCTCTGGCACAGAGCAATGGTGGAGTCCTGGAAGGATTGAGCAGACACGTGGATGTGGCACTTGGGGACATGGCTCAGTGGTGGCCCTGGCAATGCAGGAATGGTTGGATTTGATGATCCTGGAGTGCTTTCCCAACCTAAACAAGGCATTGATTCAATGATCTAGTGATTCAGTGATTCTGTGACTGGCTGCTCCAAGGTGTAGCCACAGAGCTGTGCTGGGAATGAACCCAGGCTCTGCTGGCTTTAACATGAGAGCACAACCAGCTCAGCCTGCCTGGTCCTGTGAGGGACATTTCCAGTGCTGCTTCCCACACATTGTTCCAAACCTTCTAAACCATCCTGTCCTGGGAATTCCAACAGCTCTCAGCCTCCTTTTCTTCTTCCACAGCCTTGAAATTCCCACCTCCCCTCCACCAGCCACATCCTGCCTGGAGTTACCAGTGCTAATCCATCACTTCCAGCACCAAACCAGCATTTTGCTTTCTTGTCCTTCTTGTATCCATAAAGAATCAGGGCAGGGAACGACTCAAAACAACAACAACAACTCCAAAAAAAATCCTCAAGTAAATTAACATTGCAGCTGAGGTTTTACACGCACCAAAGTCAGGAAGTTCCAAGTTATGGTTCCCCCTGCAGCTGTAATTCTGGCACACTGCACATATATATTAAGACATTAAAGTTAGCCCCATAAACAGTCCTACAAAATACTACAGGCTCACAGGGGGGCCAATCTACGATGGCCAGGGGAGCTGTAATTCCTGCAGCCCTGACTCCTGTGCGTGAGTTTCTCCTTCCAAAAAGGAATAAGTCAGCTCTCATTCACTTGTAATTCATAGCTCAGGATGCTGATAGGGAAAAGAAAAGAGGGATTGCTCCTTCTGCTTCTTCCTCATCTCTTTTTTTCTTAGAATTTTTTCTTTTTCTTTAATTTTTTTTTTTTATTGCCCAGGCTCTTGTCTGGCTGCCTGTGATCAATGCTCTCCCTTTGTCTGACTCGGATCTATCAGGAGGGATCTCAGATTTCTATTCCCAGCCTCTCTCTCTCCACAGCTGATCCATCTCCCCAGCAAGGCACAGGCAGGCAATAGATAAGGGATAGCCTTTGATTGAATTTACTTCATTTATACAGCCGATGGGACACAGGAGGAATATTAAAATACAAATTAGCAGCTTTATATTTCCCAGGCATTGAAATCTCCCCAGCAGATAATGAGCTGCTGCAAGTTTATCTGCCAAGGGTCTCTCCCCAGCCACACCTATTCCCTTTCTCCCAGATCCTGGAGTAAACACTAGGAAAGTTGATAACTGGAGAGTTTGAGTCCTTAAAATGACAATAACTCAGGCCAGCAGTTTGAACAGCTCTGGCTCTCTGGGGAAGCTCTTTCAGCTCGCCCAGTCTCCCACCCCACATATCCAGGTGGAAGTGAAGCTCCATTTTCCATAGGAGCATCCTCTAGCAGTCCCAGCAGCCCAGTGGCCTTCCTCTAACTGGGTAAGATCCTCATTTGGGGTGGGATATTTCATTCTGCTCATCCCACAGATAAATCAGAGGTTTCTGCACTGCTGTGCTCGTCTCCAGAAATCACAGGTGGAGGAGCAGGAGAGGAAAAGGAGAAGTCATGGTGCAGTTTTCCTGTGGAGCGTAGGTAGACATGCCAGCAGGGGAACCCTAGAGAAGCTCCTGCAATGTTAGACTTCCTTGCAATGGAAATTGTTTATTGGATCTGAACAAGAAATGTGCCAGCAGGTGAAGTGCTG
The DNA here is from genome assembly GCA_009812075.1 of Sialia sialis. NCBI lineage: Eukaryota > Metazoa > Chordata > Aves > Passeriformes > Turdidae > Sialia > Sialia sialis. The sequence continues at coordinate 5,537,753 of VRYO01002784.1, forward strand.
AGTAGGAAATGCCTCCAGGTAAACTAAACCAGCAAATAAGCTCAGCCTGGAGGTCAAACTAACCCTGATGTTAAACTGATTTAAAAAACCCTTCCCAGACCAGGGTCTTTAACTGAAACAGAAGTGAAGAAACATTCTCTGGTGGGAGTCTCAGGAAGGAAGGTGGATTTTGAAGCTGGGGCAATGAGCACCAGAATTCTGAGCATCCAGAGCAGCTGCTCCTCCTCCAGAGGCTCTTGGACAATTCTCTACAAAGAGATGCTTTCAGGAAAATTAATCCACAAATACCAGAGGTGTATGTCCAAAAGGGAGACAGAGGAGTCCTGGAACTTTATTTGAATAAAGAGACAGGCCATGGGGCATCCCCTGGGGTCTCTCAGATTTTATCCCAATTTCCCATCCACATTTCCCTCTCTCTTTCCCCATTGCTGAGGTACTTGAGAGGCACAGACTTCCCAAACACTGATACCTGAGATTCCCCTCTAATGTACAACCTTCCCTTTTAATTTTAATTCTTATACAATTCATAGTTTTCCCCCATTGTTTTTTTCATCTTCCAATATCCAATTTCATTTACCAGCAAACCTACAGTTTGTTTGCAAAGGCAAATATCTTTTTCCATTCACCAATCAGTGGTATCCATCCCATTGTTTCTTTTCTCTCTCAGTGCTGGTTTGATCTCCTAGCAGACCCACAGCTGGTTTGTACAGACAAATCCAACATTTCCCCTCAATGCAGACTAAGTGCTGCTGACCCACCCCGGCCTCTCTGGGAGATC
>VRYO01002784.1:5541519-5554609 GCA_009812075.1 Sialia sialis
TGAGAGCCCCATAATTTCAAAATTATAATAATTTGGAGGGAGAGGGTTTACATTTTCCATTTCAAAGAGAGGCTCCTGCCTTTCTTAGCAGACACCTGTCCTCCAAACTAGGACAGTGGATGTGCTCTTGAGGGTGGGGCTCAGTGCTGGGGGAATGGTTGGGCTCAATGATCTGAAAGATCTCCTCCAACCCAAAGGATTCCATGATATGTTTGGCAAAAGCAGCACTGGAGGAAAGGTGTTACCTCAGAACAAAAATCAGGTTTCTGCAATGCTGGCAGAAGCTGTTGAAGCCTCTGCTTCATTTTCCCTTCCCTGAGCTGAACCCAGACTGGGCCTGTCCATCCCACAGCTCTGAAAACCCCAACCCAGCAGGTCTGAGAAAAAAAACCCAAAAGTGATTAACACCCAGCAAATTGGTGGTTTAAAGACGGACAAAACATCTGTGACCCTCCAGAGGTGGGGAGGTCCCCTCCAGATGTGTCCCTGTGTTTTTCAGCAATTATGGAAAGGCAGCAGCTGGAGGGGGCAGGTTTGCAATGACACAGATCCCAGCTGCTGGAATCCCCCTTGCATTTTTCCATGGCTCAAACCCCAGCACACAGAGCTGGTGTCACTCAGGTGTCTCAGGAGGTGACACTGGGCACTGGCAATGGGTTTTTCCCTGCTGGGGACAGTAATGGGGTTTGTCCTGAGCCGGGACAGAGAGGGCAGGACTGGCACAGGGCTCCTGGGCTGGTTGTTTTTCACAAATCCTAGGTCCTGAGCTTCTGTTGCCAGTGAAGCTCCTGATTTTTAGTATCCTGTCCAAATTGTGGGCTGGGATTATTAGCTGCTGCCTAAATCCCTCTTCAGAGATGTATCAGACACATTTTGCTCCAGGATATCCACACCAGCCCTCAGCTTCCTGCATGGATATTCCTGGCACGGGAAGCACGGTGGGAAAATGAGAAAGGTAGAAAATGCAGAGGATTGTATTTCCTCAGTCACCACCAGGCAGCTGGGCAGGCAAACCCCAAAATTAATGTTCTCTGCCCTTATCCACACTCCAGCCTGGCCTCACCAGGAAAATACCCAGGGATGACAGATGAGGAGCCAAAGTTCCTGCACCAGCTGCACAGATCTGTGATACCACAGCATGCCAGACTGAGGAAGCTCTGGGTGAAATTAAACATTAGTCTCATTTTCTTCCCTGTCTTGAGTAAAAAAAATTGTCCTAAAGGGTCTTTCCTCCTCCCCCTGTGACCAAAGCAACAACCAGAGAATATCTCCTGCCTTGGACTCCTTATTAGTTTAATTAGATGATTTTCTGCATGATTTATCGTGAATGCCGCAATTGCACAATCAAATCACAGATCAGTTGACAACTTCATTTAAAAAATTAGTGTTTAGCAGCTTTGTGGGCTCTAAAAGCACTGAGGACATCTGTCAGCAGTGACCCCTTCTGATAGTGACAAACAGTGCCAGGCTGTGTCCCCACCTCCTGTCCTGCCTGCAAGCTGCCATCCTGGAGAAACCCTGGAGAACAAAAATGAAAATCCAGGCCTGGGGGTTTTTTAGCATCTGCCAAAGCTGCTCCTGCTTGGCCTCCCCCTGGGATGTCAGTGAGGGAACAGATCCTGCTGCTCCCAGGGCTCTGTTCCCAAGGATTTGCAGCAGCCCCCTGAGCTTTCTGAATTGTATGGGAGTTGGTGCCTGCTGGGAAGCTGCCACCTCTGCTCAGAGTGTCACAAAACCTGGAGCTGCTGCGCTGCCCCTTGGAGCTGTGCCCATGCTGGGACACGTGGATGGGATGGAGTGCACAGAGCTGAGCACAGGAGCTCTCAGCGGCGCATTTCCCAAACCCAGCCTCCTGCAGGAGGTGTTGATCTGAGGGCAGGGTTTGGATCAGCTCAGCACAGCGAGTCTGGAGCTTCCTTGTGCTTGGCAGGCTGGCAGGAATCACTCCCAGAACAGGCCAGTGCCCACTGATGGGGACAGTGGTGCCAATAGAGCTGGGCAGATCTGCAGGGACTGGGGGGACAAGCTGAGAGATGTACCCATCATTTCCTGCAGGTTTGGGGAGAGGAAACATCCTGTGCCTTCTAAGCCGGGAATGCACAAACTGGGCCTGTGCTCTGAAGAAACAGAAGCCAGACCCAGCTTCTCCTGGTTAGCCAGAGAACCAGGGTGGAGATCTGAGGGGTGGACATCTGGTCCTCAGGGTGACTCAAAGCCAAGGGAATTCCTCTGACATCTCCATGTTCAGGCTGGGGCAGTGACACCTCTCCTGAAGGATCCTTCCCAAGGGGTCTGTCCTGCCTGGGTGACACCACAATGACAATAAAGCATTTTACAGAAGCCAGACCCAGCTTCTCCTGGCTCTGTGCTGTGGTTACCCAGAGAGCCAGCATGAAGATCTGTGAGGGGTGGACATCTGATCCTTAAAGAACCTGAAAGCCAAGGGGATTCCTCTGAATGTTTAGGCTGAGGCAGTGACACCTCTCCTGAAGGATCCTTTCCAAGGGGTCTGTCCAGCCTGGGTGACACCACAATGACAATAAAGCATTTTTCCACTAAATAAATAGAAGCCAGACCCAGCTTCTCCTCCTGGCTCTGTACTGTGGTTGCCCAGAGAGCCAGGGTGAAGGTCTGTGAGGGGTGGACATTTGATCCTCAGGGTGACTCAAAGCCAAGGGGACTCCTCTGAACCCTCTTGAGGCAGTGACACCTCTCCTAAAGGATCTTTCCCAAGGGGACTGTCCAGCCTGGGTGACACCACCATGACCACAGAGCATCCTCTGCCCTCAGAGATCTCCAGAAATCCCCCTGGCACCAGCCCAGTCCAGGCCTAGTGAAGGTGCTCAGGAATCAGCCTCCACTGCACATCTTCAGCAGCCTGAGACTGCTGATGATAATGAGCTGCACTAATTAGACTGTTTTAATTCACAGGCCAGCAGGCTAGGAGAGATGTGAACCAAGGGAACCTTTGGGAGGCAGCAGCTGGGATTTCCAGCCGGTGTAATTCCTGCAAGTTGCCCACTGGTGAGTCCTTTAGCAAATGGCTCCTGTCCCCCCTCTGTCCCCAGAAGGAGACCTTGGCCAGGAAGGGCGAGGAAGGCAGAAGCCCCATCCCTCCGTCCTGCAGCCCCTCTGGGCCCTGGAATGACAGCTGCTTCCAGTCAAATGAGCTCCTTCCCTGCTCCCTCTCCTTTGCTTCAGCTGTTATTCAATTGCACAGATAAAAGCAACAACTCAGGAAGGAGCTAATTAGAGGAAGACAATGCAGCAGATGAACTGAGGTGGAACTGGGGAAGGAGGTGGTGGATGGTAGAGAAAGGAATGGAAATCCTGAGAGGAGCAGCAAGTACACAGAGCCAGTCTGAAGGGACCATTAAAAAAGCATTTAACTGTCAGGGGCACCTCCCAGAATTGCTAAAATCTGAAGAAACAGCAGGACTTGCCACCCATCTCCTGGTTGGGCCAGGATTTCTAGCCCTGGGAGCTCCAGGAGAAAGAGCTGATCCCCTTTGGGCCTGAGCTCCCCTTTCTGTCAGAATCCAGGTCCTGGATGTGCTCAGGAATGATCAGTGAAGGATTTAGCAACATCTTAAGATGTACAGACCAGACAGACTTCAGAAGAGCACATCAGACAGAAGAACCCTTCAGCAGAACAAATCTCCTTGGAAAGGCACTGCTTGGAGCCTTGGGGAGGGTATGCAGGAGAACAGGCAGCTGGGGCAAGGAGGAAGAGCCCAAGAGATCCTTTAGGTGAATTATTGGCCAAACCACAATCCATGGAATCCAGGGATGGAATCCAGCCCTAACTTGGCTCTGTGGCACACCTAGAAATCCAAATCTAGAACTCCCAGCTGGGGAAAAGCAGGTGCTGGCCTGTCACTCCAGCTCCTTCCCCTCAGTGGCACATGTGGGACACACCTCCTGTGTCCCACACTTCCCTTTATTACCAAAATCCCCCAAAGACACCATTGATGATGGAAAACCATCAGAGGGGCAATTAGAAAGGAGTTACAGTGAATTACATATGCAGGGTTTATTTTCTGTTTTCTGCTAAGGCTGCTGCCAATTATTGTGCAATTAGGCTGCCTTCATTAGCAAATGAGATTAAAATTAACATCGTTAATTACTTGTTCTGTTAAACAGGGGGAAGCAGGCATTTAAGGGGAAGATGCAGAAGGTTGTGCTTGGAGCAGATGGAGCCACGTTCTCCAGCACTGTTCCTTCAAGGGCTGCTCTGGGTTATTCTCTGTGGGCTAGCAGAGATTAAATCCACACCACTCCTGCAAGGCCTTGCAGGAGCGTGGCACAGGTAGCTCAGAAAACAAAAGCTGATGCCACAGAGATTGCTCCACCTGAGACCTCTCACAGTGGCTGATTGGCACCAAGAATTTCTGGCAGTGATGGGGAAATGCAGCCAGAGCAGCTGCTCTTAGTTATGGCAATGTTTTCTTGGCCTGGATGTTTTGTGGACAGAAGGACTCTGCTGGGCAGGGAGGGCAAGGAGGAGCAGCAGAACTCCAGAGTGGGGGTGGTGTCTTCACAGCCTGACTCAGCGGCAAAAATGGGACCTGAGTTAGCCCAAAGTGATGCCATGAGCTGTGAGGTCACACTGGGAGGTTCCTGCATCCCAGGGCTGGAGGCACCTCAGGGAGTCACAGCCTGTCCCCATGCAGAGCTGCACCAAGGACCATTCCCAGCTGGTGTCTCTCCAGGCCACTCCTGCAGCTCCAATGCTGGTCCTGCCCCTCCTGACCTTCTGTCCAACATTTTCCTTTCCTTTCCTTTGGGAAGCTTCTCTAAATGTTCAATTAGAACTGCCCAGTGCTGGCTGAGTGCTCCGTGGACATGGAAAAGTGATTATTCCCATTCTGTTTGCATCAGCCTTTTTCATATTTCAGAACTATTCCAATTGTGCTTGAATTTCTCTTCTTTGGACTAGACTTCCCAGTTTACCCAATTTTCCCTTTCAGCCCATGCCTGCCAATCTTCAGTCAGTTCTCCTTGCTCTGGACTCTCTTCCAATGCTTTGCAACTTTCTGGATGAGTTGTGCCCAAAACTGGATCCAGCACCCAGCTGAGCTCTCTGTAGCATTGGGCAAAGAAGGAATTCCATTTTATATGTCCTGCTGGGGATAATTCTGTCTACACTCTCCTGTTTGTCATTTTGCACAGCAACTAGGCATCTCTCATCCACTCCCTGATCCACACAAGAGCCCCAGACTTTCCTGCAGGATTGCCTTTCTGCATCCTGCATGAGAACAGTTCATTATGCCTGCCTAGATGGAAAATCCTGTACTTATCTCTATTAAATTGCATCTAATTTCTTCCAAACCATTTCTCCAATTTGTCAAAATCATTTTGAAAGAAAAAGACAGATTGAGAAGGTCTCTTGGAAAACACGGAGTGCAGTGAGACAGCCCTGAGTTTCATCCTGAGCTTTGCCAGGCTGAGGTTTTCCTTGGGTCTGTGTCTCTCTCACCTTGCTTGACAACCCCTAAAAGGAAAATGTGGCCCCTGTGAGGGGCATTGCCACAAGCTGAGCCTCTGCAAAGCATGCAGATGTGCAGCTAATGTCCAAACAGCAGGAAAGGCAGTGCTGTGGCTGCAGAACCCCTGCTCAGGCTGCTCTCTGTCCATGCTGGAATCCTTGTGGGGCACTGCAGCATCACTCACCAGCTCCAAGCAAAGCCAAAGACTCCAAAAGCAGATCAAAGCCTTGGGAAATGGAGCCAGCTGCTCTCCTGAGCTGCTGCAGGGGTTACCTGGCAGCCTGAGTGCTGCTCCTCATGCTCATGGATTCCTTTTTCTCTGCAGCACAGGTAGCAGCCAGGGCTGAGAGCCTCTCTGGAAAGGCTTGGACAAAGAGAGAGAGTTTTTATCAGATCTGCTTTGGAGCACACAAACCTTTGTGTTGGGAATAAAAGCACCAGGCTGCACATGAATAAAAGCTGGGGTTACTTCTTGTGTGTCCCCTTTGTGTGCAGGTTCCTCTGATCTATAAACACCTGGGTCAGAACTTCCATGGAAAGGAGCAGCCTGGCTGGAGCAGACTCTGCTGGGCATAGGGGAGCACAAAGGGCTCAGCCTCTCCCCAGTTGTGTTTAGATGTCTGGCTGATCCCACAGGAGCCATTTCCCCTCTCCCTGAGTTTCCCACCTGCACACCAGGTGCAGCAGTGCCAGCAGCAGCAATGCCAGCACAGCCCCAGCTGAGCACACTGGGGCTGTGCTCCTTGCTGGCTGCACCTGAGTGAACCCCATTTTCTGCTCTCCTGACACCCCTGTGGAGCTGGGAGGAGAAATCTTCCAATCTCTCCAGCTGGAAGCCTCTGTCAGAAAGAGATTTAACAGTGTACCCATGGTTAGTCATGAGCAGGAGGCCTCTTGGGGAACTAATACTATTTCTTACACAGGGGAGATTTTCAGTGTTGATGATCTGTAAAATGTTTGCCTTGAATTTCCTTTAGACCCTGCACAGAGCAGTATCTTATTCCAAAGCCGTGTTTAAGAATGGCCATGAACTTTATTAGGTGTGAGCCCTTCAGTGAGGAAAGCAATGGGATTGTGAGCAGTGCAATACCTTGTGCATAGCAAGCAGGCAGCTGGCTCTGAGGAGAGTTTCCTCATACAGACCTCATCAAAAAATGAAATGAGAAAAATAAGTAGACAGGACTAGGCAGGGAATTCTTCTGCCTTCGTGCCACAGGGGGAGTATATCCAAATTAATAGGCCTTTTCCAGTGCTAATGGCTCAGTGAAGATGTGGGAGTCACAGGCCACATCATCAGCTGGTGTAAATCATTGTGTACCTGGAGAAAGAGCTGCAACATTCATTTCCATCCCTCTCAGCCAGCCCACCTGGAGCACCAGGACAAGGCATAAGCAGCTCAGAGATCCCTGGATCCCTGTGGGAGGAGTGCACATGGAACAGGGATGGTAAAATCCTGACCAACACCAAACCATCCAGCACTGGCACTTCCGTGCTCCACTTTCAGGCTCAGCAATTCCCTGGAGGAGAGCTGAAAGGAGATGGCAGAGGGAAAAAGAAATGGTGTGATGGAATCAGCAGGTTGGAAGGGACTGGGAGAAGGTGCAAAGGGAACCTGAGGTGTGCACGGGGCAGGAAAAGGGAGATGGGAGAGAGAGAGAGAGAGAATGAGAGATAAATAAGAGCTAGAGAGTTTTCTTGTCAGATTTATCTGCCTCCTTCCCCTGGAAAATTCATTAGGCTGTTGCGCCTCCCTCCTCTCCCTGCCAACGTGCTCCAGCTTTATCCAGGAACAAACCAGTAATTCATGCCCATGCATTCTCCTCTCCCAGCTCCTGTGAAACCACAAAGGATTCTCCCAAACCAAACCCTGCTCCTGCTGATGGGCACCAGCATCCTGGGAGGATGCAGCTATTCCTGCAGGGAAACAGCAGCAAGCCTGGAGACACCACAGCTTGGTGCGAGAGGGAAGAGGCTCCAGGAGCAGGGTGTGCTCTTTACTCAGCTCCATTTATCCATAACTCAAGCCAAAGGAAGTGCAAGTGGCCTGTCTCAGCATTCCTTAATTTGCCAATGAACTGGCTATGGAAGGAGACAAGAAATCAGGGCTGGGATGTTAAAAGAAGCCATTAGGCAAACACAGGAGCAAAGAGCAGCTGAAATGCATGTTTGTGCACAGATAAGATTCTGAACGTTTCTTTCAGCACCTGACAGCCAGAGGTATCAACAAGGCAGACAGATTAAATTCCTATAGGCATTAATTAAAAGGATTCTGATGAGGAGAGAAATTAAGGCCCAAACACTGAGAAGAAACAACTGTTATTTTTTCCTCGGAGAATATTTAGCTCCAAAGAAGTGCTGGGGGTGGGAAGGCTTGTGTGAGATGCAGATACACATCTCCAAAGGGTAAGGGCCACAAGTGAGCTGGAACAAAAATATTGAGATGGTTCTGGTGGTGGTGAGACAGTCATGAAGTGAGACAAGGAGAAGCTGACCACTGTGGGCAGCCTGCAGTGAAATGCCAACGATTCCTGTGGCCAGTGTGAGGTTGCCAAGACCAAAGAGTTGAGTAAAGCATCAGCTGTACCCAGCTCCAATGTGGGGAGAGCTGGAGGAAGGACTCAGCTCAGTGCGGCTGCAGCTGAGGTAGGAATGGGAACCTGCTGGGATCTCTGTGTGTGCAGAGCTGGGACAAAATCCTGTTCAGGGATCCTCATCTGCTGCTAAATTTGGCTGTGTGAGTGGGGATGTGTGGAGCAGGGGTCCCAGTGGACACCTCCAGGTCTCCCTGAGTGCTCCTGCACAGACCTGAGAGGAGGAACAGCCTTGTGAGCCAGACACAGGGACTGGCAGAGCCTGAGCAGACTCCTGGCTCCTCCAGGAGGGAGGGAGGATTTGAGGTGAGCTGTTTGCCACAGCTACCCTTCCTGATGAAATAGAAGTGCCCTTCTTCCCTTCATCCTAACCCTTTCCAACCTGAATTTTTTGGCTCTGCCTGCAGTGCCAGGAGCTCTCTGCACTGAAGCAAGCAGGACTTGCCAGCCCTGCAGGATTTGTGGCTGCCAGATCCATCCATCCAGCAGCACAGGAGGGTGGCAGCTCTGCCTCTGTGCCACCCGTGGGGGTGAGTGCTGCTCCAAGAGAAGCCTCAGCTCGGCTGGAGTGTGCTGATCCACATTTAGCTGGGATGCTGCTTCCTCTGGAGCACACATCCAGCTGAAGGCAGACAGATTCCACCCACCACAAGGCAGCACAGCTGACGTCTTGTGGCAGTCCCTCGAGGACACGTCTCCAGAAAAAGAATCACACAGCTGCTCATCCCAGCTCCCAAAGTCACCACTTCTCTCCCTGTTTGGTGGGTTTTTTTAAATTCCTCCTTTTTTTTGTTTTTTTCTCTCTCACTTGTTTTATTTGCATTGTTTCCCAGCAGAATATTTCGTGGCAGGGAGGGCTGGCTTGGCAAAATCCTGGCTCAGGAAACACCAGAGTGGCTCAGGAAGATGTTTGGAAAAGGCAGGACCCTGTTGTAATTCAGCTGCCACGTGCGAGGGATTAAACACCAACTTGGAAGTTCAGGGGAGTGAAATGTCAGCTCAGGGTTGATTTCATTCACCTGACATTCCTGTTAATAACAATGCCTAATTAGAAAGGCTTTTAAGCATCCGTTACATTAATTTAACGTGAAAATCTCATGGAGCTTTATTGGAATTTTTTTCCCCTGTAAAATTAACCCTGCAGGCTTGTTACACATGTTTTCATTAGGGACTGTGAGCAGTGGGGATATTTGATGAATTTGAATCAGCCCCCTAGTCTTTGAGTTTAACTTTGTATTTCAAGTTCTTTTATGCTGATAAAGCCCTAATTTGATCCCCCCCATCCCTTCATTAATTTAAAACGTGCCACAGCCTCCTCACACTGCAGCTGAGGGCTGGAAACCCGAATTCACTGCTGCCAATTCCTATGCAAAGCAGATGAAAGCCTGGAGTTCAGAGCCTTTGGTAGCAGCTGGTGCTAATTCTGGTGTGCAGCCCTGCTCTGCTCCGCGGAGCGCGTGCCTCTCACATGCCTGTTTTGCACACAGCTGCCAAGCTGCCTTTAACGGAGCTGGAAAGCCACCACAGGCTTGTCCCTTTATTATTTTATTATTTATTTTATTATTTTATTATTTTATTATTTTATTATTTTATTATTTTATTTTATTTTATTTTTTAATTCTGGATGTTATTATTTTATTTTCTTTCTGTGACAGATGCCATCTTCATCAGCACTGAGGTTCGCACCTTTAAGGGCACTGGAGCTGAAATATCCTGGGGATTTTTAAAGGAATAACAGAGGCTCTTAAAGGATCACAGGGCTCAGCACAAAGAGGGCCTGGCCCTTCTGGTGGCCCCAGCTCACAATGCTCTGGCCATGCTCTCAAAGTGGCTGCAATTACATGTGGCTGGGCCAGGGGCCCACAGAACAAGGGGCATGTGAGTCCCCTTTGAAGGCTTTTCCATCCTTTGGGAGCCCGGACCTTTGGAGAACAGCCTGAGCTATTTCCAGCCCTGGGATTCATTAAACTGTGTCACTACGTCAAGCTTTGGGCTTCCATTGAACTTCCCAGCTTGGGAGAGCACAGAGTGATTTTAATGATGGATCCACTCAGGGGCTAGAGGGAAAGTTGAAGGGACAGGAACCAACACTTGACTGGCATAAATCCATGGAATTGTTTGACATCCAGTGGAAATCTGACACGAAGCCAAGTCCTGTCACACATAGACTTGTTACTGAAATTGAACCTAAGTGCCAAAGATTCACCCTGGCACATTGATGGAGAGAACATGCACAGCCCTTTGTTCTCCTGCAGCCACCATAGGATGGTTTCCCTCGTTAAATTCTGCGCTGCTGCAGCTTCCTCAGATCTGCAATTCCCAGCTGATTTCACCCCTCTCCATAGTAAACTACACTGCTGCCTAATGCAGCAAATGTAAGAATATTTTCTGATAACCACAGAGACTTCTCCTCTTATTAAGATTTTCCCTTGAGTCACTGCACATTAATATTACCCATCTGTGGTATTTATCCTCTCTCAATATGCAGACACTTATCCTGTCCCTGTTACTTTGCCAAGCTGTACATAATTAGATGTTTGGAAGTTCTCCTTGCTCATCAGACCCTGTGAACTCCCTGCAGCTCCAAGAATGTTGTTGAAGTCCCCAAGTTTGTCAGTGCCCCAGTCCTGAGGAGGTGTGCAGGACTCGGGGCAGTGTCCCAGCTGTGTCTGTGCCTTGGGTTCCAGTACAGGATGTGATCAAAGGTATCTGTTCTGTCACCATCTGTTGAGGGTGGGGCAGTGATCCTGATCTCCGTGGGATATCTCCTGTTAATGGGCCATCCATTGAAACCAGCTGGGGCAGTGTTCTTTATTTCCAAAGGGGACATCTCCTGTTAATGGCCATATTTTATAAACCAGCTGGGGCAGGGTTCTTTATCTTTTCACAACCCATCCTTCCTGCAGGGAGTTCTCTTCTGCTCATGGCCATTGAGTCCCACTGTGGCACTGATAAAATTACTGCATCCCATTGGGAGATGCTCCAGCCAGGGGGAAGAGCCCAACATTTCTTACCAAGATAAAAACTGAGGCTTTGGGACACCAAGGGAGTCCTTTTTCCACTGGACTCCAGAGGAAAACCAGATTTCTCCATATCACCACCGGATCTCTGGAGGGAAACTGCCCCTTGTCCAGGAGCACTGCTCCAACTGAAGCACATCTGTCACTGCAGGAGGATGCAGCCACCATTGAATGGCACTGCTGCCAACACCCTGACTGACTGATGGGTGTCAGCTTGGATTCTGACTCTAGCAGCGTTTGGGGTTTGTTTCTACTGTATTTCTATTTTAATTTCCCTAGTAAAGAACTGTCATTCCTAATTCCCATATCTTTGCCTGAGAGCCTCTTAATTTCAAAATTGTAATTATTTGGAGGGAGGGGTTTACATTCTCCATTTCAAAGAGAGGCTCCTGCCTTTCTTAGCACACACCTGTCCTGCAAACCAGGAGAGTCCCAGAGGAAGGGAGCGTGTCCCTGTGCCTGCAGTGCCCTCAGCCTGTCTCTGCAGCCACAGCACAGCTCAACTCTTCCCATCCCTAATCCCCAGATCCCCTCTGATCATCATCTGCTCTGTGAGTCCTCCAAGGCTCTGTTGAAGATGATGGAGATCTTTTCTGCCAGCTCAGTGCCCTGCTCCCTCCCTCCTACCACTCATCTCACAGATCAAGTTATTAACTGGGAGCACGATTGGCAGGCAGGGGAGAGACATGGATAGGGAATGAAAGGCACACACAGAATTTGTATGCAAGTTTAGCTCCTCTGTTCACTCTGGCATTGGCATTGCCTCAGAAACTAGTTCAGTTTGCTCCCTGCTGAGAATTTGTTTCTGGAAACCTGTCCTGCCTAATTTCCTAGACTTCCCAAAGCTATAGCTTTTGAAAAAAAATAAAAATAAAAATGCTCCTCAGCTTCCTTCTCTAACTTCCCTCTTCTAAAGAGCTTTTCCTTGATCCTTCCCAGCTGCTCATACCTGCTGCTTGGGTTAACCTCTTTCTTGCTGGCAGAGGCAAAATCCCCTCTCTGCTCTGCATGGGAGCAGACTTGGGGCAGGAACCATCACACCTGATGTGAAACTTCTGCTTGGATTAGTGGGGTTTCAGCTGGATAAGGTCTGGATGGGAATTTTTATTAGGAGGCTCTTGGCATCCATCTGCTGAGAAAATTTTGGTACCCTCTCCCCAAACTGGTCTGATAAAAGCCACCAGGAGTGGAGCTCTGTCTTTTACAGGGGTTGTGAAAAGATGAGTGAACTGGAAATTCTGCTGTTGGCATAGTTTTGGAAGCTGAATTGGATAAAAACCACTGCAGCTTGGGCTGCCTGGGTTTCCCTGTCATCTCCATCCTTCCCATGCTGCTGTCTTTCATCCCTGCTGTGGATGCTCTGTGCTGGGATTTCTTAGAGGCTGAATCTCACCCACTGAGCTGCCAACACCTTATCTCAGCAGCTCAGCCAAGCACGGGGACTTGGCGCAGGTGACAAAGGCTGAGATGTGCCTAATTGAGTCCGTGCTGCTTTTCCATAGGATAGCACAGCCTGAGAAGTGACAGACTAAAAAAAAGCTTAAACCTAAAAAAACCCCTGACCCACAGATTACCTAACAATTCAGTGATTTGAAAAGGGAAAGGAAAGCTGTTTCTGAGTATTTCCCCAAAATCAAAGAAGAAAAGAAGTGTAAGAGGATGTCAGAAGCAAAGGATGCTGAGAGGTGAGGTAGTAGCAATAATCCAGAGGCTGAGCTTCTGTGGGATATAAACCTGGGCTCAAGCCCTGCCTGCAGAACAGGGCTGCTGGATAAATCCTGCTCAGAGGGCAGGAGCTGCCTTAGCAGAACCTCCCCTCACCTCCAGCAGGGCTGGGAGGGCATCCCTGCCCCAGAGATCCCACATGGGCAGGCAAAAAACTTCAGTGCCTGCTGCCGAGGGGCTGGGGTGCCCAGTTCAGGACCAGGGCTGTGGGGAAGATGAGGATGAGGATGAGGATGAGGATGAGGATGAGGATGAGGATGAGGAT
>VRYO01002784.1:5555609-5566587 GCA_009812075.1 Sialia sialis
AGTTCCAGGACTCCTCTGTCTCCTTTTTGGACACAAACCTCTGGCGTTTGTGGATTTATTTTCCTGATGAGGATGAGGACGATGATGAAGTTGAGGATGAAGATGAGGGGGAGGATGAAGATGAGTGTGAGGATGAAGAAGAGGATGAAGATGAGGATGAGGACAAGCATGAGCAGCAGTGAGGGGCTGCTCTGGGGACACGCTGATGGCAGTGCCTCGTGTTTGTCAGCGAGCACAGCGGCAGCCGCGGCCTGGCCCAGCTCAGGCCTGTCTTCTCCCAGCAGGCTGGCAGGGATTTACATAATAATGGGCCTATTTTAACTCCGCTTCATTGGCTCCTGACAAGATCCAGTATTTTTGATTAAACATCCTCCCAGGAAGGAGCTGCTGCCTTAAACCGCTCGCACTTTCTCTGACCCCACGCGATCTCATTAGCAGCCCCCTCAGTCATGTCTGAAATTCCTCTTTTCCCCCTCTGAGCTCTTCAGGGCAGGGCAGGGCCCTCCTCAGCACCATGCTGTGTCCAGCTGAGCAGGACATTCCACCAGTCCTTCAGCCTCTCCCACCCCTCAGTCCTCAGAGGTTTTTTCCAGCTTTTCCCTCCCTCCTCCTTCTTTCCTCCCCTATCAATCCTCGAGTTGCCTTTTTGGTTTCTCTGGATCTCACACCATCTGTCTCTCTCCTTGCTGCTGTCTTGTTTTTTTTTCCTCCTCCTCTACTGACCAGCCCAACAGAGAGAGATAAATCTCCCAAGCCAAGGAGACCACATATATATTTGTGTGACAGTCAGATGCTACGGCGACAAAGATCAGAGCCAGCAGCGAGCTCGACAGAGAGATTCAATAACAGCACAGTTAGTCTGATAGGAACAAGGCAAATGGATAGTTCTGATTTTAGTAGATTATTGACTGCACAGCAGAGGCAAAAAAAAGGTTTCCCAGCAGCGTGGCTTAGAGAGAAACTCTCACAGTGCAGCCCAGGAACAAAAGGAGTGAAATATGAGAGAGGGCAGGGCTGGCAGTGCCGTCATCTGCGTGAGGAATGGGCCTCCCTGCAGGATGGAATAGGGATGGGGAGAGGTGAGATCTGCTTCCAGCTGAGCCTGAAGCCAGCTGGGCTGTGCAGAGAATCCCACAAACCTCCCCTGGTGTATTGGGGCCCAGAGGAAGGTTCCCATCTCTCAGCAGAGTTCTGCTGTGGGGACAGCACAGAGCTGGGAAGGATGCTGGGTGCTGTTTGCAGCCTGGCTCTGAACACAGGGCATGGCTGAGCCTCTGCAGTGCACATATCCTCATATCTTTAGCCTGCTTAATTCTGGGAGCTGAGAATCTATGGGGTGTGCACATGGTTCCCAGAGGAATCTGGGTCAGGACAAGGAATCATCCTTCGTTCTGGTTCTTTAGTGCCCTCAGTAAAGATTCCTCAGTGCAGCTAACGCTACCTTCCCCCACCATCACATTTGGCACACAGATAACTCCTTACAGCCCTTCAGGGGGAGAAATTGAGATGCAGAGCTCACCCAGCAAGAGTTCACCTGCAAAAACATCCTGGAGAGGCTCCCAGTGAAAGCTGGGGGGTAAGAGCTGCAGAGGGAGATCAGCCGTGAGCCAAAGGGGTGGCACAAACCCCACAATCCCCACCAGCTGTGGAGAACCAAGAGCCAGGAAGGTTTTTTCTTCTTGTGATGTTCCCCCCTGAGCTTTTCCAGCCACACAGGCCAGACCAGCAGCTCAGCTCAGCCACATCTCTGGGTGCCTCTGAAGCACCTGCAGGACCTGGTAGGAAATGACAGGAGAGGCTTCAAATTTGAATTGTGCTTCAGACCAGGTTTCCTGACAGGGAATGTCCTGGAGACAGCAGGAGGATGGGGGTTCACCTCCAAAAAGAGTGATAACCCAGCCCTGAAAACAGGAGCAGCCACAACTGAGCAGCAAGGATCAAACCACTTCACCACAAGACCTGCAAGGAGTGGCAGCATTTAGCAAATATTAAATAAACGAGACAGGGAGCTGCTAAAGCATCTCTCTGAGAGCCAGGAAAGCTGCAGAGCGGGTCAGGAGTGATGTGGAGCCATTTAGAGTGCTGAACTGGATTAATTGCAACACCAGCAGGTTGAGAGGTTGGGATGGGGGCACGAATATGGGGTGTGAAGGATATTTCATCTCCCTGCACTTAATTTTAGCCAATTAGCACCCATCCTGGGAAAGGGGGGAGCTGTTAAGTGCTGAGTAACAAGAGTGTGAGCTCAAGTGTGAAGAGGTACAAGCAGGAACAGAGACCGCCTTTCAGCAGCATCTCTGTCAATATTCAGAGATGGAAAAACACCGTGAAATTATTTCTGCTGCATTCTGGGCAAGGGAGGAAATCTTACAGTACAAACACACTAATGGGCTACACAGGGATCTGAAGGAGGATTGCTGAGGTATTAGAGCAGGCTGCATTAGAGGGGAAAAAAGTGCAAGAAAAGAGACAGGATTTTCAGGGAGATTTCATCCCAATCGATTGAGATCTGTAAAGGGGCAGCATTCCATGGGGATGGAGCTGGTAATTGGCCCATGCAAGCCCAAACAGAGAAAAGCACTCAAAATGCAGAGGGGTGGGGAGGGGAGCACTGCCAGGCTCCCTTCTCTCAGGGGCCAGGACACACCATGGGGACAAAAGTTTCTCCTGTGCTAATCCTGTGCACAAATCTGTGAAAGCTCCTCCACATCCCTCCTTAAAGATCACCTGGGGACACTGGCAGTGCCCAAGCAGCAGCAGGGGTGGCTGTGTCCCATGCAGGGCTCTGTGTCCCTGCTGTCCCCTCGCCTGTCTGCCCAGACTGAGCTCCCCAGGATGGGAATATTTCTGTTCCAGATGTTCTCCAGGTGGAGGGCTCAGAGCTGAGGGAAGGCAGCACACCAGGTCAGTGTGAGAGGGGCACAGCCTCAACCACAGTGCAGAATGAAAAACAGGAACCAGGCTGAGAGTGCTGGGACAGCATCACAGACAGATTGTCACTCAAATTCTGTGTTTCTCGTTTGTTCCCTCAAAGAAACCACTCATTTCTCAGTTTGTACTTCCCTCTTTTTAGGAGAGAAATGCAAACTCAGACCAAGAAAAAAAAAAAAAAGCGCATCTCAAATGACCAAATCCAGTTTTTCAAATGCACTGTTTAAAAAAAAAAAACCCATGTGAGTCAGGGGGATTCATTAAAAGCAGCTCCTGACTTCTCTCAAATAACCCCAGTGGTCAAACTCAACACTAAGATGGGACAGGGATGAGGAAGCTGCTCCTGGAAAATGTTTCCTGAGATGGGACAGGGATGAGGAAGCTGCTCCTGGAAAATGTTTCCTGAGATGGGACAGGGATGAGGAAGCTGCTCCTGGAAAATGTTTCCTGTGTCTTTGAGGGTTCACAGGTAACACTGACTCGGCTCACAGCTCAAGAGCTGGACAAGATCATAAGGAAAAAAAAATAAATTTTCCTTCTCACTTGTTTATTCTCAACATAAAAATGCACTGGAAAGTGCAAACCAGACTGGAAGTCACCTCCTGCTGTCCAGCAGCTCCGTGGGGATCCTGACCCTGCTCTCCTGGCAGGATCAGGGCTGGATTTTGGCACCTCTGCCTCTAAAATCTCCTAGGGCTGGAAAAAAGCACTATTTTCACACATCCCATTTCTGCTTGAGTTTTCTGTCAAGTGTTCACCAAAATAAGTGATAGAATGTTTGGAAATTATTAATTGGTGTTTTAATGAATGACTAATCAATGCTTTCAGATTACTGGAAAGCTCAAACAGTCAATAGGTTGCTCATAATATTCTGTAATGCCTTCTCCTGACATGCTTATAATCACCTGCTAAATTATGCTCCTCGTGTCTTTAATGCCTATTAATCATTTATTAATCTTTTATAAGCCACTTGCAAATGAAAGCAGAATATAAACCGTGAGATCCTTTCTGTTCTGTGAGCACTGTGAGTTTTTAGGGGGTTTAGGGAAGGATCCATCAGGCAGAGACATGATTTGAGCCCAATCCTAAGTCTTTCTGGGCCATGGGTAATTCTCTACCTTGGGCAGGATCTGAGGGAGAGCAGGAGTGGCAAGGGCAGCTGAGAGTTTTGTGGTTCAGGTGATGTCAAAGTGGAGCTCGGAAAAGATGAAATTGTCACGTCCACAAAAGCTTCATGGAGAAAATCCTCACAGGGAGAGAGAGGGAGGAATTAACTTCAAGGCTTAAAGCAAAGAAAGGGAAAAATCTCCTCTGTGTAAGGACAGAGGATTGAAGCAAATGGACCACAGGTAGGGGAAAATAACTGAAAATTGGTTCAGGTAATCACAGGAAAATCAAAAGATGCTCCAACACAAAGTATGAGAAAAAGAACTGGTAACACAACACATCTGTTCCTCCTCTCAGACAGGACCCATTTTTATAAAAATATCTCTGTATTTGTGAGCTCAGCCCAGGGCTGCTGGTGCCAGGAGAAGCTCCACCAGCAGATCCCAGAGGCTGCCATGGAATTCTCTCCCCAATTCCTGACCACTGCAATTAGAACACTTTAAACACTTCCAGGGAGGAGCTGTGCAGGTGAGTCACAGCAGAACATCTCAGGAGCTCTCTGGAGAATCCCTCTCCCATCCCATGCCCTCAGAGTCAGCTCTGCCTTTTGTTCCTCATTCTGTCAGCACCCAGCACTGCCCAGCCCTCCACAGCTGGGAAGGCTGGAGGAGCCTGAGGGACACAGAAAAATCACCTGAGGGGCAGGAAAAACAGTGATCCTGGGTTCATGTGGCTCCCCTGTGCACATTTCCAAGGTTCTAGCAATGGGTCTCACTCCAAAAACTCATTTTCCTCAACCTTTTCCTTTCCCTGCTGCCCATTTTCACCAAGCACTTGGGAATTTCACATCTCTGAGCTCTTCAGCCCTTTTTCAAATTTGCCTGAAAACAAATAGGCTGTAAAAATGCACATGGGCTGTGCCAGGCAGAGCCTGCACAGATAGTGGATTTAAATCTCTCCTTTCCTTGGGGAACTGTCTCACTTTTCACCAATACTCTCAAAACTGAGCAAGAAGCCACCAAATCTTGTATTCCTTGCTGGGAATAAGAGGAGGTTCATGGAGTGCTCAGAGAAGCTGTGGCTGCTCCTGCATCCCTGGAAGTGTGCAAGGCCAGGCTGGATGGTGTTTGGAACAACCTGAGATAGTGGAAGGTGTCCCTGTGATGAATTAGGATTTAGCTTTTCTATTTTTCAGATCTGTATTGCTTTAGTGTACAACTCTAAACCTGTCACCCACTGTTCTCCTGTTTTATTCAGATTAAACAATTCCTCTAGGCCTGAAACTCAAGGACACCTTTCTGTCTGAGGCCCCAGAAGATATAAACAACAGTGAATTGGGAGGGGGCAAACTTGGACTAAATGACTTCATTACCTGAAGCAGTAATTGGAGGATTAACCCCAGATGTGTAAATGGACCAAACCTATAATTGTGTGAAAAACTCGTGAGCATCATCCCTCTCAGAGGGTTTTGACTGCCCAAAGCCTTTAATAAATACCCACTTTTATTCTCTTAATTTCCCCCAGCCTCTGTTTCAGATTCCAAGGCATCAGTTTCTGGCAGCCACAAAGGGACAAGGAGGCTGCTGGAAGGGGAAAAGGGATGGAACAAAATGAGCTTCAAATTCCCTTCCATCCCAGCCCATGCAGTGATTCCATGATTCTGAGATTGAGGAGGTGTCATCCCGTGTCACTCCTCCTTGATGCAGCACATCCTCGTGCCTTAATTAATTTGCATTAATTTCACTCCCTCATTTCATGCCCTGCTCCCTTCTCTCCTCAGGGCTGATTTTGGGTGCTCTGCTGTGGCACATCCTGAAGATGAGTGCTTGGAGGAGCAAACACTGCGAGGAGGAGAAGAAATCTGAGCCTAAATTAAAAAGAAAACATAAAAATAATAAAATACAATCCCCTTGATCAGTATGCCTGTCATTTTAGCAGCACTAAATACATTAAAATGGGATCTGCACACCAACTTAATTAAATGAGCCAATTGGAAGTTGCTGCCAAGTATTAGTTTAAGGTGGAAAATACACTTATTCTGGAGTTTATGCAGATTGAATTTGTAGGGTCTTGTGGGAAATGCTAAGCTTTTTTTTCTTTTTTTTCTCTTTTTTTTTTTGAAGACTCACAGTTTGGAAATTTATTGCAGTGATCTGAATTTTGTTTCATTATGAATGTCAAGCACAATCACAGTTAGAAGAAGCCTCTTGGCTGCTTCCCAGGATCCAACATCCCTTGGAAATGGATCTTTTCTTCCCAAGTGCTGCAGAAACACATCCAGCTCTGTGTCCCTGGGGCTGGGGATGTGCTTTTGGCTTTGGGAACACGAAATGGGAGCTGAATTTTGGTGTCCAGCGTTACTGTGGGTGCTGCTGGCAGCTGCAGAGTGATTACTGGAATTCATCACGGATTCCTGAGCCGCAATCAGGAATTAGCTGAGGAGCAGAACAATTGATTTGAAGCTATTTCTGTAAATCACACCCATTTCAGCTCGCTGACAGCCTCACCCAGGGCTGTGTCACCTCACTGGCACCAGCCAAGGATGCTCCAAGCCAAGGAAAAAAAGGTGATTCCAGAGGCAAACCCATGGAGCTGGACTCACATTTTTCCCCTAATAAAATTAAATCACTTTGCATTTTCTAAAACATTTTTTTGACCCAGAATTTTTTGACCCATGGAGCTGGATTCAAATTTTTCCCCTAATAAAATTAAACCACTTTGCATTTTCTGAGAATTTTTTTTTGACCCAGAATTAAATGAACTATTCTTTTTCAGTGATGTGTTTCAATATCTGAGTGTGGTTTTTTTCAATGGCAATCTAGCAGGTTTTTAAGTAAGTTGTTCCAAACTGATGAAAGGAAATGTTTAATTCTCAAATATCAGAGGCTTTGATTTATTTTTTTTCCCTGACGTTTCTTTTCCACCCCACTTTAAAAAGAATAATTTGGGGAAATCAGCGTGGATTCAAAAAGTCTTCACCTGGTATAATTTTCCTCAAATTTCAGTGTTTTAATAACAATTCAAACCTGAGAGGCTGCTAGGTCAAAATCGAGGGGGAAAAAGAAAATCTCTGTGGTGCTTTTTCTCCTCATATTCTTCATGATGTGTTTGTAATCTTCACTTGGAGGAAGTTTGAAATGCAAACTTCACTGATCACTGGGGAGGAGGAACTCTCCCATTTGGGTCCTGCTGGCTCCCAGCCTCAGCTCGGCTTTGCCCAGCTCAGAGCAGACACCCAGAGGTTACAGAGCTCTGCTGCTCCTCACTAATCCTGGCCTGAGCCCGGCCTAAACCAGGCCTGAGCCTGGCCTTGCTGCCTGGCAGATGCTTTAGGGAGCACAGCCACAGCTCAGTGCCACAGCAGGGTCCCAGGGCCAGGGGGTGACAGGGTGGGCTGAGGGTGCCACAGACACCAGTGCTGCTAGCACTGGTCACACTAGTCACACACTGGTCACACTGGTCACACACTGGTCAGACTGGTCACACTGGTGATGGGCTGAGGGTGCTGCAGACACCAGTGCAAGTAGCAGTGGTCAGACTGGTCACACACTGGTTATATTGGTCACACTGCTCATATTGTTGCTGGGCTGAGGGTGCTGCAGACACCAGTGCAGGTAGCACTTGTCAGACTGGTCAGACTGGTCACACATTGGTTATACTGGTCACACTGGTCACACTGGTGAGGATGAGCTGAGGGTGCTGAAGACACCCACCCAGGTAGCACTGGTCACACTGGTCACACGGGTCACACACTGGTCACACTGGTCATACTAGTCACATTGGTTGTTGGCTGAGGGTGCTGCAGACACCAGTACAGATAGCACTGCTCAGACTGGTCACACACTGGTTATACTGGTCACACTGATGGCAGTGGACATGCTGGTCACACGCTGGTTATACTGGTCACAGTGGTCACACTGGTGAGGATGGGCTGAGGGTGCTGTAGACACCAGTGCAGGTAGCACTGGTCACACTGATGACAGTGGTCACAGTGATCACACTGGTGAGGATGGGATGAGGGTGCTGCAGACACCAGTGCAGTAGCAGTGGTCACAGTGGTGACACTGGTCACACACTGGTTATACTGGTCACAGTGGTCACACTGGTGAGGATGGGCTGAGGGTGCTGCAGACACCAGTGCAGATAGCACTGGTCAGACTGGTCACACTGGTGACAGTGGTCACACTGGTCAGGATGGGCTGCTCAGGTCACTGCCAGGAGCTCAGGGGTGACCCTGCTGCTGGGGGCTCAGAGGGGGCTTCCAGCAGGATCCGGGTGAATTTTGATGGCACTGGAAAGGTCAGAAGGGAGCTCCAGACGCCCCACAGCTGTACAGAACATGGCAGCTGCTGCAGTTTGGCTCATCTCTCCATGAGGCAGCTGAGTTACCCACTGTGGCAAAGCCAGCTCTGACATCTCTGCAGATCTCTGCTCAGGCTCAGCCAAAACACGCACAGGACAACAAATGTGGCCTCACAGGGATGTTGGGAAGGCCAGCAGCACAGCCAGGGACAGTGGTCAGCAGCCAGGCCAGGCCACACAGAGCTGGCTGTGCCAGGGACAAGCCGTCCAGCACAGGGATATGGTGTCCAGCTGCCCTCCCACTGCTCACCACTGCTCTCCAGCTCTCTCCCTTTTTGTCTCAGTACTCTGCCACACCATTTATTTGTGCTGCAGGACCTGGTTTATAAAGAATAGAAAGAATTTCCATCTGTGACATCTTCTTGTCCCTTTGCTCCAATCCATCTCTCCTCCCAGATGGATGGGAGTTACCAGGCTAAACACAGACTTCATGTTTACTCTGCTCAAGTCACCTTGGGAGGCTCAAAAGCACTGCTGGCAGAGACAGGAGAGTGATGTGTCTCCTCTAAAGTGGGCACAAGCAGCTGGGCACATGAATCAAAGTGCCCACTTTTCCCTCCAGAGCATCCAGGGAGTGTGAGCAGATGGATTTCTCCTCTCCTCTCCTCTCCTCTCCTCTCCTCTCCTCTCCTCTCCTCTCCTCTCCTCTCCTCTCCTCTCCTCTCCTCTCCTCTCCTCTCCTCTCCTCTCCTCTCCTCTGTCTCTCCCAGTCCTCTCTTCCCCTCTGCTCCTCTTTTCTCTGATTGAGCCCCCCTGGACACACATTCCCAGCACTGAGATGTTATTTTAATTCCATTGCCTGTTCACCCCTCGAGGAAGAGCCAGCCTCACACCAGAAGCAGTAGCTTTGAGCCCACCTCTGCTGCCTGTGTTTAGTCCAGGCAGCTCAGAGTATTTGTTGGAACTACTTCTGCTGATGAATGGTTTCTCTGCTTGCCACAGGTGAGTGAGCACCACTGCTCGCTCCAGGCCCACAAAAATGTGTGGAGGAGCTGTGAGATTGTGTCCTGACCTTTCAGCAAACACTTGTGCCAGGAAACACCAGCCAGGCTGCAAATGTTAAACAAGCCACAGCCAGCCCTGCGCTTCCATCACCCCAAAGTCCTTCAGACTGAATCCTGAGTGCAGCCCTGCAGCTGCAATCATTGCAGGCACTTCCCTTCCATGCTGGACTTTGGGGATGGCCCAGCCTGCACACAGTGACCCCACCACAGAGGTGACCAGTGCAGAACAGCACAAATCCCCCAGGAAAGCCCATCCACATTGTCCAGTGTCACTCAACATCCCATGGTAGTTGTCCATGATCTGCTACAGCCTGGGATTCTGCTTTCTTTCCTGGACAACTTGCCCAAAATCTTCCTTGGATTTTCCCATCACTGCCTCAGAGAATTAGATTGACATGGACCCACATGGGCTGCAGAGCATTCCACAGAGGGGAACTCAGAGCATCCCACAGAGGAGAGCTGGCCATGAGACATTTTCCCAGCACTTGGAGAGCTGGAGATATTCCCCCATAAGTGAGTCATTATGGGATGTAGCTCTCTGCAGAGTCTAAGAGCATTCCAGGACAAGTGCATATCTCTCCCAGACCTGCCCTTTGTGCCAGGTGTCATGTCCTACCCATTCCAGTGACAGGAATTCTATCCATATGGACTCATTGTAGCCAAGGAATGGTTTGACATGCACAAAAGAAACAAATCCACACAGAGTGGAGCTGGCAGAGAATTTTGATTAAGCTTTTTAAACCCCTAGTCAGTCTTGTTTCCCACCTTTCTATGCGGTGGGTGATCAGGTTGGCTGGAACCAAATATCAGGAGCAAAGCTGAGGGTGAGATTTTGGAGATGGTTCCCTCCTTCGACCTCTTTGTGGTACCTGTTGTTTCTGCCTCTATTTTGTCACAGGGGATGTTTTATTGATGGCATCTCCCCCTTGCTGGCACTCGGGATTCCAGGCACTCCTTGGCCTGGCTGAGATCTCAGTCCCAGCCTTCCTCTCATGGCTGGACCTGACCTTCTCCATGTGGGATGGAATAACAATCACACAGGGGATGGGAACTGTTTTCCACAGAGGGTGGCTGTGAACTTGGAGAGTTCCCTGCCTCTCTTCTCCTCTCCCAGGACATTCCCAGCACATGCAGAGCCAGGCCCAGCTCTGATGACCACAGAACCTGCAGAAAGCCTCGGGTCTGGGACACCCAACAACCTCCTGGGAAAACAGAAGCAAACAGCAACTCCCAGCACTGGATCTCCACTCCCCAATTAGATTTCCTCCCCCAGTTCACAGAGGGAAAGGCAGAGAGGAAATGCCAGCTGCTGCTGGGCACGCAGCACAGACTTGTGCGTGTGTTTGAAGCACTAATAACTCCCTTCCTGCTGAAGGAGGGAAAAGACTTTCTCTTAATCCCTCCTTGCATCAATAATCAGAGAGAGGAGCAGATGGTGCCAGAAATGCAGGAATATGCCTGTTAAAATAACTTCAGAGCCAAGGACTTAGGAAACAAACAACTTCAGGAGAGCCCTGCTCCAGCAGGGAACAGGGGACGCTGTTGGGAGGAAAGGAGAGCTGCCTTGGAATGAC
>VRYO01002784.1:5582069-5594784 GCA_009812075.1 Sialia sialis
CTGAGATGGCCTGAATGCCTCTGCAGGCAGCTCTGGGTTATCCCTCCTGGCAGGGCAGGGTGGCCTTGGCTGTGCAGTTCAGAGGGTGGAAACAAGATTGTAAATGTGATTGACGCAGAGCTGCACATGTGATGACCCAAGGAGCAGAGGTTTTGGCAAATCTATTCCAGAAAGTAGCAGGAAAGTTCCTGCCTGTTTTCCTACAGCTTGTTTACGTTGGACTCTGCTGCTTGCATCTTTGAACTGCCTCGCTTGTGAAGGTTTGTTGATGGGGTTTTTTTGTTGTTTCTCTAATAAGCTGTGTGCTGCAATTTATTCTGTATCACAGAAATGTCTCTGAGAGAAAGACAATTCATGCACAGCATTACTCAGACGTACATCCCATCCTGCAGAGAGGAACAATGATCGTGCCAGCGCAGCAGAGCCTGTGAGAAGCTGGAACCAGGCTGCTGGAAACAACAACAAGAAGGCTGGACGAGCTATAGAAACAAAAGCCAGAGCCTCTGATCAAAGAATCGAATTAGAGACAAGAAAGCAAGAGAGAGCTGGCTGACAGTCAAGCAGCCACCCTCTGGGACTCAGAACACAATTTAATCTGTCTTTGTTTCAGTTGTCCAGCCATAAAATGGTTGTTGGCCACCTTGCCCAGTCAGGCCATGGGAGGCTGGGGTCAGACAGCCTCTCGTGAGATGTCTGCACTCTTTCCAGCTGGATCCTGTATTGCTGTGAAGGTAAATAAAGATGAAATTCTTGAACACAGACACGGTTAAATTAAATTTCTAAATTATTTTGTATTTCACTCTTCACTGCCTGGGAGCTCTTGCTGAAGCTTTTTCAGCTCTGGCGAGGTTCTGGACCTTTTCCTCCAGCTGAAGAAGTCGGAACTGGGGCCTTTGAGCCTTAGAAGGTCCCTTTCCTCTTCCTCACTGCTACTTCTGTGAGATTTATCTGGACATCATCCCTTTTACAGCCATTACTCATCCACTAAACAGTGCTGGAGTTGGGTGAGATGTGCAGAAGTTGGGGTGTTAAAGCACCTGCAGCTGCACAACCCTTCTCCAGGGAAAACAAACCCAAAATCAGGCTGGCTGGAGCAAAGCCAAACCAACTGTCTCATCTCAATCAGTAGATCAGTTTATGTCTGAGCAGTCCTGTCTCCTTTCCCTCACAGTTTAAGTCCAAGGGAAATTATATCAAATGAGAGACAATCTGATTTTGATTTTTCATTCTGTCTCTGTCACCTTTGCTGTCTTAATACCCCAAGGGCCCAGTGGCTGCAAGCTGAGACTGAAATATTTAAATGGCATCTGAAATACAAATATTAACAGGGAGAGGAAGTATTCCCTGCAAGAGCTGACCAAAGAGCAGGGCTGATTCTGCATCACTTAGATCCAAGCCAGGAGAGCACGGGAGGAAGCACAGCTTGTTAGACTCAGTGCAG
Organism: Sialia sialis; assembly: GCA_009812075.1. Taxonomy (NCBI): domain Eukaryota; kingdom Metazoa; phylum Chordata; class Aves; order Passeriformes; family Turdidae; genus Sialia; species Sialia sialis. Next base: position 5,583,511 of record VRYO01002784.1, read on the forward strand.
AGGTCAGTCACTGTGCTTTGCTGAGCTTGAGAAGTGCAAGAGGCCAGAGCAGAGCAGCCCCCAGGTTCTCTCTGACCAGAGAACCCCCATGACTGACTCTGGCTCACACAAAATCTCTGCTGGACCTCGCTCCAGCCCTGGAGAGGAACCTGCACCACTCTTGGGGGTTATTTAAGAAATACACACTAGAAAAGCATGAGAGCCAAGACTAGAGTTTCAAGCCAAACCTTCATCATTTACAGCAACACCTCCAGTTTGACCACAGGGGTTTCTAGAGAGGAAAACAGAAACCTTTATCATCCTGTGCTCTTAAAAAATTCACCCGGAAGTGAATTCCTTCTGGCTGCCCACACTTCCAGAGGTGCAGAACCTTGTTCCCCATGATGTCAGGGTGATGGGCTCTGCCTGTGACACAGGGACATCTGGCTGAGCACAGCTGCCATTACCCAGCTTTCCATGGTCTCAGGATGATTGCTGTCCTGTGACACAGGGACATTTGTCCAGGGACAGCTGCCATTGCCTAGGTTTCCAGGGACACAGAACCTTGTTCCCCATGGTCTCAGGGTGATGGCTGTCCCTGTGACACGGGGACATTTGGCCAGGCACAGCTGCCATTGCCCAGCTTTCTGGGACACAGAACCTTGTTCCCCCATGATCTCAGGTGATGGGCTCTGCCTGTGACACAAGGACATCTGGCTGGACACAGATGCCATTGCCCAGCTTTCCAGGGACACAGAACCTTTCCCCATGGTCTCAGGGTTATGGGCTCTGCCTGTGACATGGGGACATCTGGCTGGACACAGCTGCCATTGCCCAGCTTTCCAGGGGTGCAGAACCCTTCCCCATGGTCTCAGGGTGATGGCTGACCCTGTGACAAGGGGACATTGGGCCACTCACACCCAGGGCCTGGCACTCCACGTGTTAATGCAGATCCACTGGAGCCATTCATCGATGCTGATGGGAGTCCACGAGCTCCTTAACCCCTGTCCAAGCTGTCAGGCTGAATAGATGGTTTGGCCTCGTGTTTGCAGCTTTCACTGCCTTGTCACTGAATATCTCTGGGGGCCAGAGGCCACACCACAGCTCCCATCAATCCAGCTGTGTGCCCTGCCAGGCTGCATTAGCCCTCTGTGTCTCTGTCAGGCTGGGCAGGCAGGCAGGGATGTTTACTGATATCCCAGCACAGTCAATCTCAGAGCCAGCTCAGCTCTGTGACCCCTCTCCTCACAAATCACATTGGTTGAAGGCTGTAATTACAGGCTATAATTAGAAGTGGAGTTTCATTTAATGGAGGCAGTAACGTGTCAGGTGCCCCTGGAGTCCCCTCACTCCCCTCAGCTGCTGCTTTGGAGCACATCAAATGCCTGCTGAACTTGAGGATGACCTAGAGGATCAGGTGCTTCAGGTGTTATACCTCCAGCTAAGAAATCACACTCCAAAAGTGAATTTAGACAACTTGGAGGACAAGAACAGATCTTACAGGACAGTGGATTGGCTCTCAATGGTTCCCACAGCAGGATACTTCCCTTTTCCTAGCAAACCTGCCCACCTCCAAAGAACACCCAGTGCATGCACTTTTACTCCCTTCCCAGATCACAAATTCAAGAAATGAACATGTTGCAGAGGAAAGTCCCCTCTGTGTGAAGGGATGAAAGATAATCCAGTCTTTTTTATATTTATTGTCCTGAGGTTTGTTCTGCCTCTCAATAAGCCTCCATTAGCAAACAGCTCTGGGGAAGATTCAGGGGACCTCTTCAAACCTTTTATGTCCTGGTAGATTCCAAAACCAACCTTTTCTGGACTATCAGCACTACAAAGAGAAAGTATTGCCATGGAGCAGGATTAAAATCCAAAGCAGAGGAGCACAAAAAACACCTGTGAGGAAGAAGATAATGCACAAACCTAGTCAGGAGATGTTCCTGCTGCTCTGCAGTGCCCAAGTGGCCAGCCCTGTGTCACCAGAGTGCAGTGACAGCCTTTGGGTGCAGGAAATCCTTGGCCTTTCTGCAGACCATGGAAAAAGCCAGCAGGGTCTTTGTTGTGAGACGGCTGCAGGACACGAGGGGTCAGGATCATTTCTCATCAAGTCAAAGAAGTGAAGAGCACATTCCAAATTCAATTGGTGTCAACAGGAATTCAGCTCCTATTCAGGCACTTGAAGCAGTGAGGCTGCACCAGAAAGTGGCTCTGCAGCCTGGGCCAGGAGCACATAAAAGTGACAAATTCAATCTCAAGTGCACCAACAAGGGGATGAGAGCACCACTTCCTCCTGGGAAAGCTTTGCGGTGTCTTTGGAGAAACACAATGAGAGGAATTCAAAAAACTGCTCACTGCACCTTGGAGCTGCTTTTGCTTTTTGTGCTTCTGAGGAGAAACCACCAAGGGAAGAAACAGAGCCAGGACTGCCAGAGTGAGGTTCCCAAGGGCTCTCTCACAAAGCACTTGAGTGCTGCCACCTGAAAACGAGAAGAACATGAGAAGAACCAAAGCCAGCAAAGGTGTTTCACAAGAGACCTGCCCTGCTCTGATGAAATCATTCCAATCAAGGAGGAATTTTGGAGGCAGCTTCCCAAGCAGTTTGTGTGATAATCTGGCTCTCTTTCCCTCACCCTGCCAGAGCAGGGAGAAAATGATGAGGATTTTATAGCTCTCTGCGGTAAGCAGTTAATAACTCTCTGAGGCCATAGATCTGGGCTCCACTGCAGGGCTGGAATAATTCACAATAAAATATGACTTTTCATTTATCACTTTGACACTTAATAAATACTTCCTGGTGAAGCCCAGGGAAGAGGGAGAGAAGGGAGAGGGGGGACAGCCCACACCTGTGGTCACCAGGTGCTTTCAGTGAACATGGCACATGGGGAAGGATGGTGAGAGACCAACCAAAAAAACCAAAAAAAGCCCCCACAGACCTGGGAGCTGATGAGGGAATAGGGTGATGAGGCTTCAGTTAAAGGGATTTTTCTTGTTCGTGACCATTGCTGCCTTTTTCTCAACTTGGAAATGAAATTTGAGATAATTCTAGTAAGGAGTTAATATAAAAGTGGATTTTTATTTGAAGGCTTTCAGGGACAGTTATGGAAAGATGTTTACAAAAGCCCACCCCCACAGGAGTGAGTACATTTTTATTGGTTTTAGGAGATTAGCATAATTGATAGAAAGCACTCATTAGGAGGATAAGGGGTGATGCAATTTCTCTTCAGGTCAAGCCTTTTTTCTGGAGTTCCTCCCTCTGCACCAGCTGTAGTTTGTCCATAAAAATGTATCTGGAAGAGTTGTTCTCAGCCTTGGAAGAACCAAGAGAGGACTGGGACTTGCACTCCCTGGGCCTGGAGCTCTGGAATTTGTTTTGTCTTTTTGCCTAGGGAAAGGCCATGGAAAATTATTGGGAAAATCAGCCACTTATACAATAGGCTACAGAGTTACAAATATATGTGTGAAGAGTACAGAGAACATAGAAAAGAAAAAAAAAAAACCAAAACCCAAAATCACCATCATGAGAGGCCCCTTCTGAGGCAGGCTGGGCTCTGATAGTGAGAACAGTGGATGGAGGGTGTAAATCTAAGGTAAAATGGGGTGTGGTCCCTTTCCCTTTGGGCTGGAGCATCCCAAAATCTCCCTGCTGCTTGCCCTGTGTGCCAGGGAAGGAAGGTGTCTCATGGATACACATCCTGCTGTCAGTGCAGAGAGGCAGGGAAACATTCTCTGTGTACTTCAGGAAAAGAAACAAACCCGAGGCAGAAACTTGTCTGGAGAGAGCCAACATCAGTGCCTGGGGCAGCCTTGGAGCTGTGCAGCAGAAATCAAGAACAAGCCTTTGCTTCCCCACAGGTGACACCTGAGAGCTGGGACAGGGCCCCCAAATCCCAGCTGGCCCCAGAGGAAGGGCGGTAACCCTGAGGAAATACAAAACCAGGGAGCACCTCTGGCAGGAGCTGCTGTTCCCAGGTGAGCAGCAGTGCCCAGATTTGGGGCACTGCACCAAACCCCTGCACCCCTTGGACTTTCTGTGCCGGATTCTTTGCCTGGGGCTGAGTGGAGGTAGCACAGACAGCTCAGTGAGGAAACCCAGCTCCCTAGGACGTGCAGAACCAGGGAGATTTGTGAGAACCAGCTTCCTTTGCAGTGTCTTTCCACGCTGTCTTCTCCAACATCTTTTTATCTCCACAGATGCCATTTCCTCCTCAGTCCTTTGCATCCACACGCTCATCATGATCAGTGGAAGAGGCCCATCCTGAGCAGGCCTTCACAAAAAACCCTGATGGCCACAGAGCCCTGCAGGTGCCCAGTTCCCTTTTCCCTCCATGGCTGCTCCTCTCAGGAGTGGTTTGGATGGAGAGCTCATCCCTGCAGCAGGGAGGTGACGGTGTTGCTGTATTGCTCCGAAGTCTGGAAGTGTTTTAGCAACACAGGCAAACAGCAAACATTATCCTGTGCACAATATCGACTCAGTTAATTGGCAAGTGAGGTGTTGGACTGGCCTCCTGCTTGGCTTCAATTGTAGATGCACCGAGCTCTGTCTCTGCTCATCATGCTGTCAGTGGGAACGGCTCCACACAGGGTAATCACAGCCTGCTGCAGGCTCGGTGCTCAGGAAAGCTGCAAATCAAAAGAAAATAGCAGACAAGCAGCAAGGGGAGATGGAAGGAGGGGTGGAGGGGACAAACGTGGGCAAACTCGCAGCCTGCAGTCTTGTGCGGGTTGGTGGGGTCCTGAGAAACTTCTTTGGGTTGGATTGAGGCTCGTGTTTGAGGCAGACCCAGATGAAATGCACAGGAAAGGGAGAGCTGAGAGCTGCAGGAAGGTTTCCTAATTGTTCAGCTAACAGGAGAGGGGACAGCTGTGCTGGAGCACAGCAAACTGGAAGAAAGGGGATATTCCATCCCTGCCTTCTCACATAACCTCGGGCAAGTCACAGGTACTCCCTTTGCCACAGCTCCCACATGGCAGATGAGCACTGTGGTCTCTCCAATGCCTCTCCTGCTGTTGCTGCATAAGGACCAGGTTTTCTAAGGCAATTTGCACCCCTGAGGATGCATGTGTGTGCCCAGAAGTATTTAAAACTATTCTAAGCAATTATATGCCCAACTCACTTGGGTCTTGTCCCATTTCAGTGCAGCCTCAGGCATCCAAATGCCTCTGCAATTCTGGCCCTTGGACTCTTTGAAGCAGCAAATTGTCTCTTGCTATGAGTGTCTGTGTAATTGTGAGTGTCTGTGGATGCACGTACACACATTGCTGTCTTGTGCTGTGGCACAAGGAACCAAGGAGCTACAGAGGTCCAGAAGTAAAAGTTGTCCCCCAGGAGGTCTCACTTCGCAGGTTCAGCCACAAAACTGTGGCTCTTATTCTCTTCCCACTTTGCACCCAGGCCCCGCGAAGCTGTGCCTGTTCCTGCCTCAGGAGCTGAGGGCAGAGCTGATGGATGGTCCTGGTGGTTGTTGACTCCCTGCAAGGGTTTCTCAGAATCACACACAAGCACAAGGAGAGGCAAATAAACAGATAACCTGTTCATGAGGTTACCATGAACCTGGAGAAACAAAACACTCCTCACTTCCCCTGCAGACAGGCACTGAATTTACAGCAGCCAGGAAATCCCACACATTTGGAGATCACATCCTTGGTGGAAGTGGTGTCACAGCAGAGAAGCACAGGGCAGTGTGGCCATTGGGGACAAGGCTGCTCTCCATCACCCTGATTCCATTTAACAACTGTTCCCCAGCTGCAGACGTGCCAGGAGGCTTTGGGGTTCAGGGCAGTGCAAACTCAGCTCTGACAGCTGCCTGGGCTCGGCTCTGTGTGCTAGGCAGGCACTTGGACAGGAGTGTCAACCTTTCTGTTAAGACCCTGTTGAGAGAGGGTGACAAAGAGGGGGGAAAGGACGTGGGTGAGAGCAATCCTTAGTGCTGGAGCCAGGCCACAGGGCTGGCAGGTGTATTTCATGTACACATCACTTGTGCAAACTGCATTTGTTAGCACAGGGCTCACTGTGCCTTTGTGCACGCTGTGTGTAACCCCAGCTCCCAGGCTGGGCTGGAGCAGACATTTCCATTAGCAGTGCTTAAAACTCAGCTCTGTCAGCACTTCCAGTGCACGTCTGGAGGAGTTAACTCCCCATAAAGCACCCGCTCCCAGCTGGAACACAGCACACAAGAGGGGGAGATAGATCTGCAGAAGTCCCATTAGTGCTGAGCATTCTTATCTCTGGGGCCCCATAGTCAGAAAACACCTCCCCAGCTCAGTGCAGGAGCCAGCATCCTTCCCAGATTTATCTTGCAGACATTTGGCTGGGGATTTTACTTAAGGTTTAACTCGATTGGCAGACGTTGTTTTTCCGGGTGGCTTCTGTTCCAGATCTAGGTTTCTGTAAAGCAGCTCTGAGATGCATTGGCAGAGTGTGCTGGGTGTTAATTACCAGCTACAAGCACAGCCTCAAATGCAGAAGGATTTTTTCATTCACAATCTGGCACAGAATAACAAGAAGAGCAACAGGTTGTGGAGAAGAGAGTGATCTTCTTACCTGCCTCCAAATGGGATGAGGGTTTGGGAGCCAGGTAAGAAGAGCAGTGCTTAGTGCCAGGGCAGCAAGGAGGGACAGATTTAGGAGAGCACTAAAATTTAGTCAAACTAAACACAGTTTCCTGTGTGTGATCTGCTCAGGATGAGCTGCACACTGCAACGCTCTGAAAACCCATCCAGGGAATCAGGGATGCTACAAATCCATGCAGATGTTCCAAGATGCTGGATCCCCAACAGCCCTGCTGGTGCTCACAGTCCTGTATTTATAGTGCATGCATTCCCTAGATCCACTGCCTGCAGGCCAGGAAAATTTGGGAAGGCAGTACCTCAGATGAACTTCTGTCTGCAGAGCAGAGGATCCGTCCACACAGGAGCTGAGTGAAAGCTCAGCCTGGCTCACAGCAGAGAGGGAGCTGCTCCAATTCCAGGCACAGAGAGGCAACAACCACAGCACTTTATCTACCAAATATTTCTGTGTCTCACATGAAATTGGATTTTCTCAGAGCCTGCATCTCCCTCCCCAGGAGTCAAGGTTGGAGACATCCTTCTGAGAAACACCGATGAAGGCAAAGAGAAACACAGAGATATTTCAGCATCACTGAGGGGGTTTCAAGGCTGCAGCAGAATTTCTCTCTCCTCTCACTCCTACCCTTATCTCTGAAGCTCTTCATGTCGTGCAGAGCCCAGCACCTTGTGAATCCCGGAGCAGAAAATAAACAGGGAGCAGCGCCAGCAACAAGATTGTTATTAGAGATCCCTCATGTCCACGTCTTGGAGCAGGCAAGATAAATCTGGGAGCCTGCCAGCACACAGGGAAGGCTTTCCTGGAAATTCCTGGCTGGATGTGGAACTTCCCGTCCCTTTTCCATGCTGATTACTGCCTAGGAGCACAGAACACACTCTTTCTGCCTTGCTTTGGGGAGGTCTCTTCCCCAGGGCAGCAGGGGAGAGACAGACAGAGAGAATTAGGTTTTTATGGTGGTTGATGGGAAGCCTCACAATCTTTGTTCAGGCTGTGGGGAATGAGCCTTCCATGGTCCTGCTGAGCACTCAGAGCTGTTTGAAATCCTGGTTCTAAGGGCAGGATTGAGGTGAATAAAACCATGGGCAAAGAACAGGAAATATGGTTTGTGCCTTAGAAATAACCAGGCTGGAGAGAACTTCCAGTGGGCGAGGGGCTGGCCAAGGGACAAGCCCTGCCCCAAAGAGCCTGCAATCCAAAAGGAAACCCCAAAATCCAGCAGTGCAAGGGGTGTGGAGAGCCCTGAGTGATCCACTCCAACCTGCACACTCAAGCAGGATTCAAGTCCAGGCAGAGAAACCTTTAAGAAGAAACTTCTCAATTACTATTAACTAATTAAATGACCCTCTTTGAGACACAGGTGTTGGATGATGCAAAGAATCATTTTTTGGGAAAAAATACACTCAGTCTCTGTCTTCAGTGTCTGTGTCTGCGCTGAGATTTTCTCCCTGCTGCTCCAGGCCTCTGAACTTTGCTGGGGATGCTGCCTATTTTTAACCTGCCTTGGCACTTGTGTTATCATTCGTGTCAGAATGAGGCCAGGTAATAAATATATCTTCCCACCAAAACTTCCCAGATTTTGTTAATGTAGACACTCCAGTGTGAAGCCTAGCACACTTAGGGAATGCTCCAGAAGGAATGGCTGAGTCCTGCTCCCAACCAGGGGAAATTTCTGCAGGCACATGGCCATACCATGTGCCATTGCCAGGGAAGCTCCTGCTCCTGAGCAGGATTATTTTTGTCACCTGCACGGCTCTCACTCCAGAACTGTGCTCCAGGAGCCTCAATATTTCTGTGTCACCAATTTGTCACCTGCCTGGGAACATCTGCTACAGGTGGGAAATCAATCCATGGCATCAGCACAGCCCAGCACCACAGCTTTTATTCCATATTAAAACCTCTCGAGATTTTAGGGCTAAAAGAGCTTCCAAGGAAATTCCTGGGGTCTTGTATAACACTACCCAGCCTGACAAACTAATTGCCCTATAATTCAAGCACAATTGCAATCTAAACTGGAAGGGATTATATGCAGATGGCAGGGGTGACTCTCATTTCCTCTCTTACTTATTCTGAGCCTTTTTTTCTGGTATCAATCCCATTGAAAAGGAAATGATTAACGCACAACCCCCCATTTAAACACCCTTGATTTTAGGAGGCGTGTGTTAAACCCACACACAGGAATTGCTCCTCCACACAAAAACCTCCCTGCTCTGCCTGCCGGGAATCCCGCCAGCCCCGAGCCTGGCAACTGGTGTAGGAATAAAAATGTGACATGATGTATCCTAAATTATACAGGGGATGGGACAAGGAGGTGCTGTTGTCTGTCACCCCTGGAAGCAGCTCCAGCACTGCCCCAGGGGCTGCCAGGGGTTCAGGAGCAGTGTGGCAGGACTGAAACACTAATCTTAAAGAAAGGAGGATTTTACTTAAAAGTTAGAAAAAACTGGGCTTGAGGTAGTTACCTGAAACTTAAATAATTGATTGCCTGTCAATTTATGTTTGCTCAGCTGTGCTTGCAATGGGAAAGGATGAAACTGGTAGGTAGATCCAAAGAACAGAAACAATTGCAACCAGAAACTCATTCTTTGCAAAACTGGAGTTGCCCCAAAAGCCATTTGCATTGTCATTGATAGAAAAAGTCAAGAGTTCAAGGCAAGGAAGACTTACCTTGCTTCTTCCTTTTCAGACCCCTCCCCACAAAAACGACCCCAGACTTAATTCAAGAAGCCAACCATGCTGATTAATGGCCATTCAAGCTAATTACCATAGGAAATGAGAGATGGGAGGGGCAGGTATTAATAATATGGATTTTTTTGAACCTTTTGTCAATAAATAGACTCTGATCACCTGTAATTTCACAGTGAGTATTAGAGGGTTACCCCACGCTTCTTCCCAGCACTGAATAAAGATCACTTTCTAACATACACTGAATAAACATACACTTTCCAACTTTAAATTGTTAGAGAATCTTTTGTCTTCACAGTTGAGTATCAATATTGGACCAATGCTCATATTTTGGTAAATCAGGGCTGTCCTCCCCTGTAGCACACACAGCTGGTGCAGATGTGAGAGATCTGAAGGGCCCAAAGGGATCATCTCTGGCACCAAAAGGGCTCAGACCTCAGCTAAGAATCAATATCTCATAGAGAGCAGATGTGGGATGAAATTGAAGAAATATTCTTGACTGAGAAATGCTGTTTTATGAACTATAAAAGACACATGAGTTAACACAGAGGCAGAACCTTGTACACACACACCCTGAAAGTGTGGGAGACTTCTCCAGACTTTGGACACAAATCTGTGGTTATTTCCCTGGGGATTGAGGAAAAGGATTTCCATGTGTGCCCACCAACATTTGGATGGTAAGATACATTGAATCCTAATTTATATTATTTCTTCACTGCTGTTAACATTATTGGGTGCCTTTAACCCCACACTGCATACACTTAGTCATCTCTTTTTGTCTTTATTCCTGTGGAGTAGATAGTTTATTTTAAGCCTTATGTCTGTTAGTTTTCTGTCTAATAAATGAATAAATCATTCCATATTAAAGAACTTGTGGATCAGAGTGGGTTTTGGGGTGCTGGCCACCTCAATAAAGCTACTGCCTGCTGGAAAAATGCAGAGACTTATCCAATTCTCACATCCATTTGCAACAAGGAGATGCTTTGTGTGCTCTGCACCTGCCAGGCTGAGAGCACAAATTCCCAGCTTGTGCCTTCCATGGAGGTGTTCCTTTGGGAAAAGGGTGGCAGGAGCTGTCCCTGCACACCCTGCTCAGCTGGGAGCACCCAGCAGTGCCAGGCACAAAGCACAGGGCTCTGAGCTGTTGTTTCCCAGGGATGTCAATTCCTCACAGCTCAATTTGCTTCTTCCATTTGTTCTCCAGCACAGTCAGCAATCCTGGAATGAGGGCATTTGCCTGCTCCCAGACAGGCAGCAAAGGAGCTAAGGAGAGATTTTAGTCCCTTCCCTCTCCTCCATGCCACAGATTCTCTCCCCCAGGCTCCCTCAGGCTGGCTGTCTTGCATTTTTATAAAAACTCTAACAATATCACACTTACGGCCATATGGAGAGCAAATTTTTAAAATTCTATTAAAATCTTGGCTCTTTTGTGGGATAGAAAAGAGAATTTTCCTCCTCCAGCTTTCAGGAAGGAAGGAAGGAAGGAAGGGAGGAAGGAAGGAAGAGAGGATGACTTGTCCCAGGACAAAAGCCATGAAAGCAGCCACACCATCCTGGAGGAAACAAGAATCAAATGCCAGTTTGGATGGAGAATTTTCCTCTGGCAGTGCCAGTTAAAGGCAATTCCTCTCTCCAGGTGAGGCTTTGGCCCCTGCCCAGGTGTGCCAGTGTGGCAGGGTGGCACAGAGGCCCTGCACACTCACCCTTGCATCCAGCCCAGGAATTCCTGCAGGAATCTGCTCCCTCTCTGAGAGGAAAAAAGTTCAGCTGCTCAAGGCAGAGCCCCAGCACATCCCAGCCCAGGCCAGACGTGAGGAGAGGAACCATCTCCTGCTGCAGCAGCAGTAAAAACCCTTCACAGCTGTTAAAGCCACAGGGAAATGAATGTTTTTCTTTTTTTACAGCCTCTCATCCTCTCCCCTCCTTCCCTGGCTGGCACAAGGCTGAGGAAAGCCAATTGCAATTAAACATTTTGCTCCTCCTCGAAGGGCTGTAAACAGCAATAGGCACCCAAAAACCCTGCAGCTCTCAGCAACAGGCACCCAAAA
>VRYO01002784.1:5595784-5616810 GCA_009812075.1 Sialia sialis
TCTCAGCAATAGGCACCAAAAAAAACCATGCAGCTCTCAGGAATAGGAACCCCAAAACCCTGCACCTCTCAGCAATAGGAACCCCAAAACCCTGCAACTCTCAACAATAGGTACCCCAAAAACCCTGCAGCTCTCAGCAAAGGCAGCCCAGCTCCCCTCACTAAAATCCCAGGTGTGCAGCAGCAAATGGCTCCTGTGCACATCACCCCCAGCTCTCCTGCAGCACTCTCACCCCTCTAACCCCTCTTTGCCCCAGATTTAGAGGCTGTCACAGCTAATCTGAGGCAGTGGATGACACCCTGGCCTGGAAGCTGCTCTCCTGGAAAAGCAGTGCAAAGCTGCTGCTTTAGACGAATAAACAGCACATGGCCTGTGAGGCATCGTGGGCACAGCACCAGCCTGGGCTGCCGTAATTCCCCACGTCCTCAGTGCCCGACAGACTCCATAAAGAGCTGGCAGCTTTATGTGCCACTTACAGCCAGCCTGTCCCCTCAGCAAAGTGGCCTCCAAAGGCTCAGCAGGAGGAGAAGGGGACACCCAGTGCCACCTCACACCCTGCCAGCGGTGCCAGAGCACAGCCTGGGCTTCACTGCTGGTTTTGGGAGTCCACACGGACCCCAGGAGTGATGGGGAACCCCAAAGCCAGCACAAGTCTGCTGGGGAGGATGGAACAGGAAAACCTTATAAATATGATTGCCTGGCAAAAGATTTTGAGAATATGGAAACCATAAGTGAGATTGAAATGAAAGGCATCTTTGAGATACCAAACCTTAGTCACAAAATAACTAGAAAACAATACGATGGCCAGATGAAAGTGATCCCCCCTCTTAATGAACAATTTCCTCTGCTTGGGTCAGAGAAGACCCTGCTGGCTTGACAGGAGGGGTCCAAAGAGGAGTTTTTAGGGTTTAAAGTGTAACACAGAATGGGAATGTAATGATTCTTATAGGCTGTGTGTAAATGCTGTAGGATTTGTATCTTGTATTAGATTGGTCAGTGGAAATTAGAATATTCAGCACAGAAGAAGATTTATTGTGTTGTAACAGGAACCTCGCTCTCTGAGCTCTTTCTCTCACCCCTTGCTCTGTTCCCCTGACTCTCTCCCTGTCCTGCTCTGAGCTGTGCTGGCAGCTCCAGGCAGGACCCTTTGCAATAAACCACAAGTTCCAGACCTGGCTTTAGAGACCTCTCTGTCTGTCCCAACCATCCTGGCCACACAGATCATGCTTCACACCCTGGCAGCCGTGCCAGAGCACAGCCTGGTCCTCACTGCTGGTTTGGGGTTCCACACAGACCCCAGGAGAGCTGCACCAAACCCAAGTTTGCCAAGCACAAGTCATGCCCGTGCTCCCCATGGGCTGGGTTTGGAGGGAAGCAAGATTTCCATGGATGGACAGCAGGGAGTGAGTCTTGCCTCACTCCAGGGCTTGGTTCAGCTCAGGCTGCTGAACCAGGAGGCAGCCCTACAGATAAAGGGTTTGACCTGCATTTGGGGTGAAACTGGATGAGCTGAATGCATTTACAGCCTGCAAACATGGGCAGGTCCTGCAATGTGCAGAGGTCTCTGAACAGCAGAGTTCAGAGTTCTTGAATCTCCTGAACCTTTCCAGCCTCCCTCTACAAAGATCTGTGCTTAAACACAATAATTTTTATTTTGGGATACTGAGAAGTGTTTTTTTCCCCCCAAGATTGAAATACAGGGACAAGAAAATTGCCCCAAATGCCTCATCTGTTGCATGGATCAGAGTTTCTGTGACAAAGGCCAGAGTGCTTGTTTATTTTCAAACAGAATATGGTTTGATTTGTAAAAGCTCAGCCACTCAGGACCAGCCTTCCAGAGAAGCCCAGAGCACAGCAGCTCCTCTGGATCCACGTGGGAGGTTCTGGAAGAGCCCAGCACCCAAGAATTTGAAGTCCCTGGAAAAGTTGCCCTTGTTTAGGAGAGAACAGCAGAAAATCACCTGCCTGGTGCTTTGAGATCCACCTAACCCAAAACCAAGAAAAGCTTGAAACCAGAGGAAAAAAACCCTCAGAAATATAATAAAACGGAGAGGAAAATGAAAGGTAGGAAAGGGTTGAATAAATTCCACTTTTGGTTTTAGACTTGTAGCACCATAAATGCTACTGAATAAATCACCAGCAGCCCAGAGAGCAGAAATAATACAGGGGGAAACCTGAGTTGCCATCCATCACCCTCCCCCTGACACACAATAAATGCTTCTCCTCCAGCCAACATGCATTAGCATAGTTGGCACAGCACGCCCAGCACTCTGACATCCCCCTGCCCACGGATTATCCTGCTCCTGGCTCTCCAAAGCCTCTGCTCTCACCACCTTGCTGCCACCCAGCACACGGGGGTGACTCTGCTGTCACCACAGCGAGTGGGAGCTACAAACTGTGCTATGGAAATGGCCATGAGAGGTGCTCATCCCCACGTGTCCCCCAGGGAGGTTGCTGGCAGGGGAGCAGCAGAACTGGAAATGGCATTTCTGGGTCCCACTGCAGCCCTTCAGAGCCCACACAGGGATGTGTCACTTTGCAAGGCCAGGAATCCAAGGGTGAGGCTCCTGTTTGAGGGGGCCCAGAGAGGAGCAAAGCCACCCCCACACAACTCCACACCAACCTCAGACAGCTGCAGCCCTGAAGAGGCCATCCAAAATCCTGGGGCACAGAAGGAGCAGGGGGAGCCAGGTTTACCCCAGGTTTATCCCAGGTTTACCCCAGGTTTATCCCAGCTTTATCCCAGGTTTATCCCAGGTTTACCCCAGGTTTTCCCCAGGTTTATCCCAGGACTGAGACACAACAGGAGTGTGGGGAGCCACATTTATCCCAGGTTTATCTCAGGTTTGCCCCAGGTTTATCCCAGGACTGGGGCACACCAGGAGCAGGGGGAGCCAGGTTTACCCCAGGAAAGCCAGGAAAGCTGCCATGGGTATTCTCATGAGATGGAAACTGGCCCCAGCCAGCAGGAAGAGGCTGCAGTGGGACACTGGGGACACCTAGGCCAGGATGTGACAGGACATCTCCACCAGCCAGAATTGCATCCTGACACCACCCCTGTGCAGGGTGAGGGTGTGCTGGAAGCATTTCCTCTGCTCCCTGATGGCTGGAGCTGGGAATGAGCCCAGCCCACAGTGAGCCACAAGGGACAGTGACAGCTTAAGGGACACCTTAAATCCCACTGCAGACAACCTTTAGGGATATTCTAAAGGTTTGCAACCATCAGTGGTGGATTAAATCCACTTCAGGAGGAAATACCTTGCCAGGCCTGAGTGATTGCCCAGAGTAAAGATGGAAAGATGTGAAAATGGGTGATAAATATTAAGAGAGGGAGATGAGAGACACGTAATGGAATGTCTGACACAGCCTTAATTACACCCTTGTATATACTCTGAGCAAATAGATTTAGCTGATGGCAGCACTGGGGGTTTGAGGCTTTCTAACACGAGCTTAGGTTAAAACAAACATTTGTTTTAAGCATAAACAAGTCATTCAACTAGTTAGTTTAAAGCTGAGCTAGGTGAATAGCTTACAGTAAATAATCTGCTACATGCACTTATTCAAGTTTCTTTTTAGCCTAAATTTCCTAGGAGAACAAAAAAAAACAAAACTGTTATTGCTCTGCAGTAGTCATCTCCTCCTAAGAACTCTCAAATTTCCTGCCCAATTTTTTTCAGGTTTACTCATAAAGGGCTTGATAGTGCTATGGTCCTTCAAATTGCTGCTGATCCCCACTCTTGGAACAGCTTCCAGAAAACCCAGATTGGATGGCTTAGAGTTTCTTAAAGTCATCTTTGCTTGTTTTTAACTGTCCTGACTCCTCAGACAAATACCTGCTCCCTCAGATAGCCCAGCACCCATCTGAGGTGGATTTTGGTCAGAACATCATTTTTGTAATAGTGTCTCATAGCTCCTTTTCCCTTTAGTCCATGGCTGTTTAAGGGCAAGAATTTTTCAGAATGATCCTTCCCAAATACCCAAATACTCTGCTGTCAATTATCCCTGCTGCCAGCTCTGCCCATCACATCCCTGTGGGGAAAAGGGGATTTCTGAACTTCCAACCAGCTCCTGGAAGAGCTCCTCACCCCTCTGTGCCTGGGAAGAGCCTGTGGAGCAGCTCAGAGGATGTGGGAACAGCAAAGATGGGCTCCAGTCTCTGTGCAAACAATTCCTGAATAATTCATGGCCTGGCCAGGTCCAGCTCTGTGGCAGGATGAGGAGGGGACTCGCTGGTGCCCACTCCAGCAGTGTCCATCACAGGGAAGGACTTGGGGACATCCTGTGCATCCCACTCCAGGCTCCAGGGCAGGACTGTGACCCTGCACAGTTTGGCAGAGCTGTGGGAGCTGTTCTGGAACATGTCAGTGACAGAGATGCCACGCTGCCCTTACGTGCCCTCTTGCTGTCACTGCTCTTGTCATCTGCTGCCCGGGTCCTCCAGGACTAATGGTGTTTTTCCTGGGGAATGAGTCAATCCATGATGGGCTTTTCAATCCTCTGCTGTGTCAGAAAAGGTCATGCTCAATTCAGCTGCAAATGCTGCTCCCTCTGTGATCTCCTCCAGGCTAGGAGCTCTCACAGCCCTGTGCACACCAGGAGGCACCACACACAGGGCCCCAAATCCCCACTTTTGTGACAATTTCAAGGCTTTCAGAGAGGTCTGGTGAGACCCTTTTACATCACCCTCAGACCATTAGAGCAGCAAAGATGGGGAATTCCCTTCCCAAGGTCTCACACCCAGCCCCTCAATGCAATAAGAATTACAAGAGGTTCATGCTTTATTGCAGGCTCATTTCTTACACCCAAGAGGATGAGATCCCAGAGGCAGATCCAGCTCCCAAGATGAGCTCAGAGCCTGAGGAATCAGCTTCAGCAGGGCCAGGCAGCTCCAGAGAGCCCAGAGATGGATTGTGCTGTCACCTCTGCCTCCCACTCCTCACCCTGCAGAACCATGTCCTGCTTTGCATAATGCTTGGACTGGGAATATTATTCACTCCCAGATCAGTGGGAATGCACACAGCTCCCCTGCACAGGAACACCAGGGCTGGCTTTTCTAAATCTGCTTTTCTAAACAGAACCAAGGAGCAGTGAATAAGCAGGAGGCAGCCGAGTGTCTTTGAAGGTCAGGGGTTTGTGTGGATGTTTTTCTCCTTTACAAAAGATAAATACATTCCATGTTATGCTATGGATTTTCTTCTTGTTGACCTCTCATAAACTAAGCAGGGTCAGGCATTGGTCAGTGCTTGGACTGGAGATCTCAAGGGAAACAAAATCCACAGTAGAGGAGGAAGAGAAATATTTGTGACTTGGCTGTTTAGGGAGTAATGCTCCTCTCTCTGAGCCAGCCCTGAATCCCCATTGCAGGCAGGGTTAATCAGGAAATCACAGCTGCAGAACTTCCCTGCTCCCTCTGGAATGTGAAACCAGGGTGAGTTGATTCATAGGAATCAAAGGGAGCTAGGAACAAGAATTAAATGGCAGTCAAGCATTTGAGCTCCTTTAAGGAAATACCAGCCTTGATCATAAAATCTGATATCTGTCTCACTCCAACAGGTATTAGCCAAGGGGCAGCTGTTTAATGCTCTACATAAAAGGCATTCTAGCCTACTTCTTCCCCTAAATTTAGGCAGCAATTTTGTTTGAATTCCAGTATGTTTGCTCCCCCTACTGAACCATCCCACGTGCTCAATGTGTGTTTTCCAACAGTTCCCCACACGGTGCTCCTGAGCTGGCTGAATTTCCCCAGTGAGCAAAATGATTTCTATGCTCAGTAGCCTGCAAAGCACCTCAGAATCTTTCAGATGAAAGAGCCCTCATCAAAAAAGTGTATAATAAGATTCCATTCTTGTCTCATTTATTCTCATTATGGCTAATAGCAGTGGTTGTGTAAAATGTTCTCCCCGTGATCAGAAGTGACTCCCAGCAAACAGCCTGGCCTTGGGAAGCTGAGGACAAAGGAGACATCAGGGAATGGGTGCCCAGAGTTCACTCAGCTCTTCTCAGCTCCCCTCACATCCTGCTTTGAAGATTTTAATTAGAAGGCACAGAACAGCATTCCTGGAACAGCTCCAGAGGGATAAAGGACAACAGAGCAGCTGGGACCCTCGGCTCACGGCAGAGGCTTTTCAGAAGTGAAACGTGGAAGGAACTCACAAAGGAAACAGGAGAGCAGAGGGGAGGTGTGGGCACAAACAGCACAGGCAGCAAGGAATGAGGGGTGGTTGGTGTTACAGATGCCATTCATTACAGCTGGGATCCCTCAGGCTCTGGGTTTGGGGTAGGGAACATCCAGGGTGTGCTGGGGAGCAAGGCAGCACTTCCATGAGAAATGTGGAGAGAAAAGAGGAGTCTGAATTTAGCAGCAGTAAAATAGGGCAGAGAAAATTGGGTAAAATAGCATGGAGAGGGAATGCCAGAAGAAAAGAAGGGGGAAAGAGGATGAAAAGCACTGCTAATTCACACTGACCTCTGGGCAGAGCTGCAGAACTAATTGCCCCAAACAAATGGAAGTACTAAAGTTGGGGAGATTTATAAGCAGGAGAGCTCCAAGAAGCAGCTGCTGCAGTGGGGTGTGGATGGGTAATGGGAGCGTTTACAGCATTGGTAAAGCAGGCTGACAGGCAGGAGAGGCCTAGGCATCATTTAGGGCCAGAAATAAAAGAAATGACAGCTGGGAGATCTCTCACCACCGAGAGAGACCCGGAATGAGGGATTTGTGCACTGCTCCTGCTCTTCCCTGCGTGTCCCAGATGCTGCAACTCCAGTGATTTGTGCTCCATTCTGACACTTGTGGTCCCACAAATGTCAAACAGTGCGGGGACAAAGAAAAGAACATCACCCAGGAGCTGGAGAAAACAGATGGGCAGGAAGGCATTTCTGACCTCTGTCATTGCAGGCTGATGAAAAGCAGGGAGAAGATTCACTCTGTGATTCTGGGAGAGCAATTAGAGCTGGGTTTGATGCTGGAGCCTGGGGACTCTTCAGGCTGTAGCAGGAAGGTTTGGAGATAGTCCAGTATGAACAGAAGTCATTTTTCAGATGGAAGGGGATGAAAGATATGGGAAGCTGAGATTTGGCTGCAGATGCAGGGGAAGAGAGAAGACACAGAGAACAGAGTGGTTGGGTAGTGCCCTGCACTCAGTGAGAACAAGTTTCACTGCAGTGAATATCCACTTTCACTGCTGGAAGTTCATTTTCCTTGAGCATTAAGTGATGGTGAAGAGCACGAGTTGTGTTCTCATTCTAGATCATGGTTTGTCTCCAAATGAAAATGGGAACCATCAGGTTCATCCTTGAGGGATGCAGGAGTTCCTTGCCCATTCCTTTTCAGTAAAATCACTCAAGGGTGACCCAGTTTCCCAGGCTTTGCTCCAGTTCCAGCAGCCAGGAAAAAGTCAAATTTTTGTGGCATCCCCTGCCAGGCCAGGTGAGCTCTGGGGGCTGCCAGAGAGGGGAGGATGCTCTGCTCAGCTGACAGGTGTCCTTTTTCCAGGGTGACACATCTGAGCACCTCCACGGAAATTCAAATAATCCTTTCAAGATCTTGTCAGAGCTGCTCAGCAGAGCTGCTCTGATTAACAAGCAGCACTGAACAGCAGCTCCTTTGTCCGTTTGATCACGGCCAGTCCTCAAGTGATGGATGAATTAAATATTTAATAGCCTGGGTGACAGCTCAGGACAGCTCAGCTGCTCTGTCAAAATGCTCCTGGAAGGTCCCACGTGCCTTGCAGCAGTCACAAGCACAGGAGGGAGGCTTGGCAGCACCCCTGGCTGCTGTCCAGGCTCTGTGGCTGGAGGACCCATGAGCTGCCAGCCAGAAGGATGGATCTGAGCAGGGTGGGAGGATTTTAACCAGGATTTATGCTTTTCCAGAATGGGTGTTATTTCCTGGGTTGCCACCAAACTGACAAAGGGTTTTTTTTGCAATTTACCCAGTATTTATTCCACAGCGTACATCTCCATATAATCCTGGACCGGGAGAAACAATTCAGAGGCAGCAAGGCACACAGACGAGCTGGGATGATAATTCCCAACTCTCACATGGAGAAATGCAGCACTGCACAAGCAAGAAAGCACACTCTGGAATAGTCTTGCTGAATCTCCCTGAATCTCAGCTCCACAGGTTGGTAGCGGTGAACTGTAGACACTGAACATTAGAGAAATCCAAGGAAAGGACTTGCACAGGTGGAGCTGGGGAGGATTTGTGGCTGTGCAGGTTCCTGAAATCCCTTTGGTACCTGCTGTTTGACAGTGGGATCATGGATGTGATCTTCTGGCTCTCCCCCAAAATTCAAACAAGCCACAGTGAGTGTGGTTACAAACAGGAGCACTTTAATTGCAACAAGGGCCCCTGCTAATTTAGCAGAAGCCCTTTGAGCTCAGATAACTGCTCTGCTAATGAAACCAGAGCCATCCCCACTCCTGGCTCCCCATGGTAAAACCTCTGTCCTTTCCAGGGAGTCAATCTCACCGCAGCTTCAGACAGAAACTTTAATGGGCTTTAGCAGCCTTCAAGAGAAAGTGCTGGAAGGGCAAAATAAATCATCTGTCTCAGTGTGCTGTCACAAAACCCCCCTGCCCCTTAATATTCTTCTTGCATCACCCTCTACTTCTGCCACTTCCCTCTCTCAATGCTCAGATTTATACTTGAAAGAGCAGACCAACCCAAGGGGAATAAAAAAGGACCCCCAAGGTTTCCATTCCTCAGGGCTGGGATTTGGGAGTGCAGAATTGCAACACAGCTCTGAACAACAAACTCTCCTTTCTGACTGCAATGGGAAACCCCTGGGACAGCTCTCCATGGGGAACACTCAGGGAAAACAACTTTTCCTCCTCTTTATGCTGCCTTGGTGGGACACTGCCAGCTGGTTTTAGATGGTTTTGGCAAAGGTTTTGGTCTTGTAAGAGTCAGGGGTAAGGAGCAGCAGAGATGGCTCCATAACTCTGGATAAATCCTTGGAAGGATCTGGCTGGGCTCTTCTCACACCTCGAGTACTGCAAGTCATAGGAAAAGCTGTGGATAACCAGAGCAGTCTATGCCAGACTGTAAAAAAGACAAAAATAAAGCAGCAAAGGCACCTCTGCATCCCAGCTTTTCTTAGAGCAATAACAACAGAGCTAAACTGGGTCCCAAGTGTTGGCTCATATTTCCAAACACTTACTAACTATTGCAAGGAACAAGTGCCTCAGGGTTTGGCTGTATTTATGCTTTTGCTTTTCTTTAATAAAAGCTGCATTTATAATGCATGATTAATTGTTTTGCACAAGCCTCCCTTTTATGGGCACCTGTGAAATGTAAGTGATTTTTAATACCACCTCACAGACATCACTCCTTCTTCCCACCCCCATTACCATTAATCCACTCCGGAGAGAGATGTAACATTTGTCACTGCTTTATTATGAAGTGCAATGTTGCAAGTTATTTATGAGCTTGCTATTTATTGAGGAATTTGCTGGTAGTTTTAGCACTTCGACTTAGGGTGAGAATCAGCCACGTTTTCCCCAGTGCCTGGCAAAACCTTCTGCTGTTTAACCCCTTCACTCCCTGTGTCTGCCTGTGCCCTCACAGCAGTCA
The DNA here is from genome assembly GCA_009812075.1 of Sialia sialis. Classification (NCBI taxonomy): domain Eukaryota; kingdom Metazoa; phylum Chordata; class Aves; order Passeriformes; family Turdidae; genus Sialia; species Sialia sialis. Next base: position 5,605,359 of record VRYO01002784.1, read on the forward strand.
CCCAGGGAGGTGTTTTTGGACAGATCCTCCCCCCTGTCACCTCCAGGGGACTGGACAAGGAAGTTCATTCCCCTCTTGTTCTCTGTTGGAGGAATATATTATTGTTGAGGCAATAGCAAAGAGAGCACAGGAGCCAGTGCTCAGTGTCAGCTGTCCAGGGAGGAACAGAAATCATCTCCTTTGAAAGGTGTGGAATGGTGAAATGCACTCAAATGTTAGACTGTGGGGTTCAGACATGCAAGATGTGGAGCAGAACAATCTGTTACCCTGCTTCATCCAAACCACATAAACTACACAGTAAACACAGAATGAATTCACATTATTCCACCACGAACAGAAGAAACTCATCAGACTTCAGACTCATAAGAGACTCCAAGCCTAGGCCTGAGCTCAAAGAGGGCTTTTAACTCAGACACACAAATCCCAGCAGCTCCTGAGCTGCAGCCACCACTCCCACAGTGACCGTGGGCAGCCAGAGGGATCCGAGCCAAAAACTCCACAGAAAGCACAAACTCGCCTTGGCTGAGCTCAGCTGCTTTTACATTTGCTTTTTATCAACTGCAGCTACCTAAGCAGTCAGTTTTCAGCTCCTGAAATGTCTTGCTGGAAAGTGTTTACAGCACTTAGCACTTTGTGCTGTGATCCCTCGCTGAAATGAAAGCCCATATTTTATTGAGAGGAGCAGACACTTTGCAGGCACAGCTTCACTCCAGTCTGACACAGGCAGGGTGCAGAAATTCCCTCCCTGCTCTGGGCTGTGTGGCAGGTACAGGTTTGGAAGGGTGTCATTTAGAAGGACACAAATTCTGTTCAAAAGTTTTAATGGCCGTGGGCAGAAATACTTGAATGTGTTTCCTCTCTTTCTGTACATTTTTGCTCTAATGCTGCTGTGCCCGTGAGTTCTCCTGTTGTATTTCCTGCAACACCTTTGCTGACAGAAAATACTATTCCTTCTAAATAAGGCAACTGGATTTTCATGAAAATACCATGTTTCAGGAGAAGCCTGCTGATTGGAGGCATTTTGTAAAAAATCAAAACAAATCTGGGAACTTTGAGGTTTGGCTTCAAACTACCTTTTGGTGTGAATAATTCAGGAGGGGAGGACCCACGCTCCCACTGCATTTGTCAGAGCAAAGCAAAGTCACCTGTAATTTCTGAGCACTAAACACTCTGAAATGCTGTTAATAGAACATTTGGATATTTCCAGGGATTGTTCCAAAGAGAAAGCAAGACAGAAAAACCACTCAAAGTCTTTTAACTCCCTTTTAGCAGACTTGTTCCCAGCTGATCCAGCTGACTGCTGGCCCCCCTCCAGAGGGTAAAATGATAGAAATCCTCCACTCAGCAGCGTTTTATCCTGCACCTCACACTGGGCTGGGTCCTGCTGCTGGAAAATCAGAGAAATTTCACAATTCTGAGTGAAGAAAGGGGGTGTTTGATTGAAGGTTCTCCACGATGACAGCAAGGAGCAGCTCGTGTGCATCCCAGGGTGTGTGAGCCCTGCTCTGCTCCTCCAACCAGGCACCTTCATCCTTCACTCTGTGCCTCAGTTTCCCTCGCTGCAAACCCTCCTGTTGAAGCATCCCCCAGTGTGGTTGAGCTCCAAAGTGGAAGGTGAAATTCTTTTCTCCCTCTCCTGAGAGCCCAGGAGGGGCAGGGCAAGATGCTGCGCCTTGGAGCTCCCATCCACGGGCTGGCAGGAGGAGGGGGGAGCAGCTTTTCTGTGAATGAGCAGGATAATAAATCCACCTCCACGACTGCAGAGGAGCCCAATCTGACCTCATTTATATGCAAATTGTGGTGCCTTCCTGCTCCTCTTTCGGGGCAGGTGAGCTGAGTACAACGTGGGGATAACAGCAGCACATTTGCATTCCACCGGAGCTGGAAGGAACTTCTCTTTGCTTTGTTCAGGGACTTAGGCTGTGTTTAAAACACAAAATCCCTTCTACAGAAAGCAGCTCCATTTGGCTGCCACCTGGAACGGAATCACCAGAGCCTCGGGAAATTTTCAGCCAGCAGTTCCCTCAGCCTTTGTCAGCAGAGTTTGACTCCTTGTTCTGCCATCAGGCTCTATTGGCATGGAAAGCAGGCTCTGGTGCTGAGGAATCCATCTGTTCCTGCTGCTTCCTCCTCACCTGAAGTCAGGCACTCCTACTTTCAGGGTGCCTGTGAGTTGAAAGGACCTAAGAAGTTGGAAATTGGGAAAAAAAATATAAAGTAAAAGCGAACAGCAGATGTTCTTCCACCTCAGGATGGTTTTCCCTGAAGAAGCAGACTTCAAGTATCCCAAAAGTAGGATGCCAGGCTATTTTTCTTTCCAAAATTAAGGTGAAATAACTAATTCAGCAGGAGTTTAGCTGGATCTGCCCACACAAATAACTCTGTTCCCTAAGGTTTTGCAGATCTGTGTTCCTATAGGCATTTTCTTACCAACCATGGCAAAATCCACACACTCCATAAATCTACACATCTTTCCATCATCTTTCCCAGTATTTTGGCAGCTACTCCAACTCCTTCTGAGGACCAGTTACCTTGTCCCACATTCCCCCAGCTTGCTCCAGCTCTGCAGTTGGAGGAAGTTTGGATGAAGCTCCAAATTTGAGGCATTCTGCTCCTCCACAGTCTGGCATTAATCTTGCACAGTGACCCTCAGCTTCCAGGGGAAGAGAGTAAAGAGGAAGTGATCTGTATTTTTAAAGGGGGGAGGGGGGGGGGGAACCATCATATTTTTATGCAAATGGCTTTCAACTCTGAGTAGGGGCAAGAGAGAAAATGGGAGAAGAAATCCATTTTAAAAATCTTTCTGCTTCTATTATTTTCTCCTTTATGTTTTCACTGTGGCTTTAGTGGCTCTTTAAAGATGTACTACAAAGCTTTTAATAAAAGCCAGAATGAAAGGCAGAATCCTCTTTCAGATCCTAAATCAGTCTTGCAATACGTGTCTAGACTCACACTTCCCTAATACATTAACTTTTCAGAAGTGAGATATTGTAACACCCCCTAATCCCTCCAGCTCTGCTGAACTCCCTGTCAAGGAGGGCTCTGTGTTCCTGTTTAGATGGCAAGCAGCAACATGAACAAAGACCCACATTTAATAGGCAAGTAGATCACTGCAAGTGCTTTTTATTTGTGCCTCTCACTTATCTGGAGCCCTTTCCAGCACTCCAGGAGCACTGAGGGAAGGATTGCTCTGAACTCACTGAGCAAAACATGCAGGAGTTTGGTCCAAGGGCTGATGTTTGATTCCACCAAATCCAGGTTGCAGCCACAGCCATTCCATCCTCAGCAGCAGCAATTTCCTCTGGTCACAGCTCTGCAGTTTCTCTTCCCCAGGAATTCAATTCTCAGTGCTGCTGGCATTCCAAACTGAGAGTCCTTGGCAGCTTTTATCAGCCCAGTACCGTGTTGTGCTGTAATTTGCAGTTTGGAGTCTTAGCAAGGTTTCTAGTTTGCTTCCAGGCCTAAGTGTAGCGTCTACAAATTGTCTCTTGAGAAAAGGTAACAAGCAGTGTCTAAAGGAAGTGTGGATTTGAGTTTTTTCTTACAAAGACTCAACATTCTCGGTCCCAAGCAGGAGCTGCACTGATTTGTTTCCAGTGGAGATGCCAACCTGCTGATTCTTCTGCTGGGGAATGCCAAGGGCAAAACATCAGGTCACTGAGAAATCACGGGTTTTGAATGGAGCTACAGAAACAACCTGGTTGTGAACTCGGCTCCCCTGAGATCCCAGCTCCATTCCTGGCCTCCCCACTTCCCACACAACCACAGGCAAATCACTTCATCTCACAAAGCTCAGCTACCCAGCTGTGAAAGGAGGATAAGAAGAGCTTTGTTCTTGCAGGCCCTTGTTTGACTGCAACCCCTGCAAGGCACAAACCCTTGCTCTTCCCTTATACATACAACTGATTTATTTTCTTTTTAAACAACCACCAAATGAATCCATGATCCCAAAGACTCAAGAGAAGCACCTGGAAGTACAACAGGGTGTGCTGCTCTGCTGCATTGCCTGCAGCCTTTGGATGCAGGCTCAACTTGTGAGCAGCAGCCCCAGCAGCCACAAACCTCTGGAGCCCCAGGCAGGCTGCGGCTAAATTTAGATCTTCTCTTCTGTGCTTCAGCTGGGATTTGCACAGGCTGATTTGTCTCCCCAGTGCAGCCAGGCTGCTCAGAGGGATCCTTTGTTTCCCTGGTTAGTTATTACCCTCCTGCAGGGAGAAAGGGCCCTGTTTGTACTGCAAAGAGCAGACAAGCTGCTCCGAGCAGAGCGGAGAGTGCCAAGTCCTCCATCAAAGCATCAAGGCCAGCAGCTCTCCTGTGTGTGCCAGGAGCCACAGGAAACCATCCCTGGTGCTGCTAAAGCTCTGTGCAGAGCCAGGGGAAGGCCAGGGAGAGCAGGATTCCTGAGCCAGCTCCTCTGGTCTGCTTTGTCCCCTTTGCCCATGGGGAGCTCTCTCAGATGTGTAACCCCATCCCCTGCAGCATCACTTTCTGGAGGACTCAAATTATCAAAACCCAAGACTTGGCCCTTGCCAGATCCAAAATAAAGCTCAATAAAACTGAAATCTTTGCCCCGGGGCCACTTGATGCTTGCTTAACTGCATCACTCCATTAAGGATGAGGCCATTTAAGGCTGAATGTCTGGTTTGCATTAAGATTGATGGCAGCTGCTTAGCCATATTCCTTGGATATTAACAGCGCAGCTTTATCCTCATTGCTTCTAACAAGATGAAGGACTTTAGACTCAGCTAGCAGGAAACCAAGTTTGACTATTACCAGCAACTAAAGAGTCAAAAAGAAGCAAGGATAATTCTGCATCACCAGCCAGACACACATTAGATTCAATAATTTCCAGGATCCCATGCACACTTTACCCAGGTTCCAATCTAAGCTGTGAAACAACATTTCAAAGACAATTAAAACATCATAAGCAATCATGTGTGAATATTCCTGAATGCAGCTACTAAATGGGAAACAATGACAGATCAGCAAAGGAAGGAATCATAGTTTAATCTACGCTTTAATGGGTGTTTATTAACTAAATGATTATCCCAAATTAGAATGAGCCACTTGTTACAGACTGAGCTGTATCACAGCTTTTGCCAATATTGGATCCAAGGCTCAGCATTCAACAGGTTCATGGGCAGTGAAAAATGAGATTTGTGTACAGAGTGAGTACACCTGGTCCTGCTGGAGCATCCCGTGTTGATTCAATTATCTGGGCAGAGCCACTGGCACAGATTGGGAAATGGGGCAGCAAACCAAGGAGTCATAGTTAAAAATGGGTAATATAAGAGCAGCAGAAGTGAAAAAAAATAAACCATCCAGTCCCATGATTGCAGGAGAACAGACAGAAATATTTAGAAAAGCACTCCCTAGAGGAAGAGGAATGGTTGTGGCTGAGAGAAGACCAAGAGAGAGGTTTGAGTTGCTCAGGCTGAGAAGGCAGAGTGGGGCAGGACCCTGTGGGTGGAATTTGGGTGTATTGACTGTGAGAAATAGTGGAAGATGTCACCTGTCAAGCACTGCTGCTGTTCCCTGCAGTCATTGAAGCTGAACACCCTGGTGAAAGGGAGAGAAGCTCAGGTCTCCCAGGGGGACACAACACCAGGAAAGCCTCTCCTGCCCACCCATTCCCAGCTGGAAGAGCTGCATGCCCACATTTAAACAAACACCTCTGAGCACACTTTTACAGCCCATGAGAGCCAGCTTGGCCTGTGTCCTCAGAACTACAAGCCCAAGCTCCTGCTCAGTGATTCAGCTTCAGTTTATGTGTAAAAAAACCCAGCAGAGGAGCTCGGGGGCTGGGGCAGGGCTGCCCAGCTCTGGGTCCTGCTCTCAAATCATGGCCACGAGCACAGGCCTGGCAGAGGATAGATGGCAGTGCTTAACTTTGCATTAGAGAGGGTAAGTGGTGAATGGAAAAAGGGTCTGATCTTACATCCAAAGCCTGAAGGGATAGAGCAGGAATTTAGCTGAAAAGAAAGAACAGTGTTCACCCACCTTTCATCCTCCCCTAATATGCTCTGTCTTTCCAGACAACTAATTCTGTTCTCTCAGGGATAAGCCAACATCTTGCTGGGCTATTTTTAATCCTCCTCAGCTACCCAGGTGGACAACTGTATTTGTGGAGAGCTCCCCAGGCAGGCTCAAACACTCTCAATTACTGAATCCTGAGGTCTTGTGCTCCAGCTCCTGTTTCTCCAGAGGTAAATGTGTCACTGCCTCCTCGGGGCCTCTGGCCTGACATACATTCCTCCTCACTGGAGCTCACTTCATTAACCACCAGTGCCTACCTCTCACTTTTATTGCTTCTTTGGCTTTCAGGGTGTCTGAGCTAAGGGTTTATCAAAGCAGATCATCCACAGCTGGCTCAGTGCTGCAGCAAAACGCTCAATAATGGCCCAGCTGGAATTCAGCTTTTGGTCTCACACCTGCCCAGGTGTCTGCACAGCCTCAGTGCCTTTGTGTCATTGCCTTGACATTGGCCCCAGGTCTGAGATGGGGGCTCAGTTCTGTTCTCTGTGCATGAACAAAGGTTCATTTGCATGAGTAACCACCCACCATGCCAGGCCAAATATTGTCCTTGTTTTCATCAGAAGATTAATTAGTGCTTGGGAAGAAAAGATTAAAGCCAGTTGTCTTCACTGCCCAGATGGAGCAGGAAGAAAATTGCTTTTGCTGTGTCTTCAGCAGTGGATTCACCCTCCCCAAAGGCAGTGCTGTACCAGTAACTCATGTGCTTGGACACAAACAGGACACCCTGGGATAACAAACAGTCCCAGATGGTTTGTGTCTGCAATATAGCTCATGTCACACCTCGATGGATTGTCTCCCACTCAGATTTATCTCCCCAAAGCAAAATGGCTAAAAGGTAATATTCTGGGGCATTTTGTTTTCATTAAAAAAAAAAAAAGAAAAGGTGATTTATATTAGAGGGAAAAGCCTGGAAGGGCACCAGTTTCTTTTTGCAGTTGTACATCCAAAGGCCTGATCAAGAGCTGCTGTTGCTTAAGGCATTGTGGATTGTGGCATCTCATCCAGCACTACAAAAATTGTTAAGCCTCTACATCTTTTCCTGGTGGGGAAAAAACAGGTGATCTGTGCATTTATTTTAATACAAAGATCTTTTTTTTTTTTTTTGTAGTTATAACTGCTGAGATCCAAGAGGCACTCCCACCACCAGCCAAGGGGGAGAGGTTTGCATCAATCTTTAGGTCATGGGCAGTTCATCAGAAATCCCAACTTCTGGCATGAGCTACAAGAAGTTTCACCCCTAGGCCAGCACTGTGTGTGATGCTGTGACCCTTGGCTTTAATGTGCATATTAACACATCCCACATGTCTTTGGAGAAGGCTGCTGAGCAGCAGAGGACGTTTGGAGCTGCTGTACAGCAAGACACAGGCACTGGCTGCTGTGTGACCTGCAGTGCATTCTAATAATCACACAATCAGAGCTGCAATCCTCCTACCCTGCCAAAAGGAAGAGGTGAAATTATTGGAGAATTCTCTCTGATGATCCTCACAGATCCCATAAGGTTACTCCAAACAAAAGCCAGCAGAGGAATGTGGGGTACATGGGAATAGCTGTTTGCTAATGAACAATGGACCAGCACAAGCACAGGGTATCCAGGGGTGGGATCCTCTCTGCTGCCAGGGAATCACACTCTGAACTCAGCCCTCAGCCTAGGCACCTCCTAGGAAAAGAGAAAGAAAATCAGAGCTTCATGTGAGCTTCTAGGAAATAGATTTGTTGCCAGTTGCTTTTCTGAGTCTTCTGTTTTCCTTCCTGCTGCAGTCCAGTGTGGCAGAGAGGAACGTGCCCCTGTAATTCACCTGTCCCTTCCCCCGGAGCACAGCAAGCACAAGGAAATGCACATTCCAAACAACCCAAGCCCACTTTGGGCTGTTCACGGGTCAGCAGGTGCTTTCCATGAAGGGAGAAATATCAGTTTGGGGATGGGCAGGATCAAGTGGCAGGACACAGGGACACAGAGCAGAACTGCAACCAAGCACTGGGCTGGCCAGGCAGGCAGACAGACAGACAGACATGTGCACTGCAGCGTGGAATGGAAAACTGGATGTTAACACCTGCACCATTTGGACACTGAGGGGACATCCTGTCTCATCAGAAGGTTCTTGAAACTTAAACTCTGCTTTGCATGAGTACAAACCACAGACAAAATGCCCACAGCACAATCTGCTCTGTGCCAAAGGCCCACAGCCACTTCTCAGGTGTGAGCATCTGACAGATGTGAGCTCAGACCACAGCAGGAGGATCAGGACTGATGTTCCTGTGTGAACTGGATTCACATCTCATGGGAAGTCAGTCTGGAAAGCAGAGGGAGAGAAAGCTGCAGAGCTGATGGACTTGGAGCAGCCTGTGTTGCTAAGGAAACACCACAGCATCCTCCAGCTGGAATTTCCTCAGTGATCAAGGGCTCCATGCCCAGGAACATCTGCTCAGCACCAAGGGGATGAAGCCAGGGTCAGGTTAATGTCATGGCAAGGTCCTGGCAGGCAGGGACAGATGATGTCCCAACCAACTGCACCCAAGGGAGCTCCAAACCCAACCATGGCCATGAGTTTGGTACAGACCCTCTGCCTGAGGCTGCACAGCAGGATTCCAAATTATCTCATCTTCCTCACTACCGGAGGTCACAAGTTCATTCCTCAGCACCTTGGCTCTCACAGCTGGGGACAGGACAGAGCTGCTGCAGGAGAAGCTGTGTGAAAAAGGCAGCAGTGGCCATCTGGTGGGGTGGCTTTTAGTGATATCTCTCCTGGCACACAAACTGTGACTCTGCAAGGCTTCTCCCACTGCTCTGTGGCTCTGCTGCCATCAGCTTCTCCTGGGATTTTCTTATCTCCTGCTTTGTGAATGCCTGAGAGCTTTCAGCACTGGTGCTGGAGATTCCAGGAGGAAATGGAGAGGTGGAATCAGGTTAAGCTGTTTTCTGTTCATGCAGCAGCTTCTCAGCCATGGGAAGCAAGAGGAAATGGATGGATGATGGATGGATGATGGATGGATGGATGGATGGATGGATGGATGGATGGATGGATGGATGATGGATGATGGATGATGGATGGATGGATGGATGGATGGATGATGGATGGATGGATGATGGACAAGACCCCTAAGCTCTGTGGTGTCTCTCAGGACACTCCTAGGACACAGCCAAGCCTCAGCCCCTCAGGCTGGAGCTGGGCTGCTCTTGGGTGAGAAGAAGAGCTCAGCAGGACAGTGCTGTTGTGTGGAACAAGTGAACCTGAGGAAATGCAGCCTCATGTCCTGCCCTACTCAGTGAGTGGCTCTGGGCTCTCACAGGGCTTGGGTTGTGGCTCTGGGACAGGGCCCAGCATGGATGGGGCTTGGAGCCCTCCTGGAGCTCTACAAACACAACAACCAGAGAGCTCTTGGCTGCCAAACACAGATTTAGGGCTTCTAGTGGGAAATTTGACTTTGCTCAGCCTTTCCCAGGCTTGGTTGGGACTGCTGCTACAGATCCCAGATCCCAGATCCACTCCAGCTCACACCAAGGAGCTGCTCCAGCCCACCCAGCACAAAGGGCACGAGGATTTCACCCCACCAGTCCTGTCCCTCTGCTGTGCCCACACAGGCAAAGAGAACCCAGCAAACCCTCGAGCCACAGGTGGCTGCAAAGTGCTCTGCAAATCGCCAGCTGCTGGGGCAGGGCCCTGTAAATGTCTTTTCAAAAATTGGATTAATAAGGGAAAGCACACTCAGCATTCACCAACTCTGGCGGTTTTGTGTTATTGGTTCCTATTTCATCTATTATTTATAGAAAAAAATCTATTTGGGAAAAAAAAAGAAGCCCTCTCTTCTGAACTCTTTCCAGGACCGACTCAGCAACTTACTTTTTATGCTGGCTACTTTCTTGCTTCTCTTCTCTTTCTTGGTAATTTTTTTAATTTTCCACTTAAAATCCTTATTTGCATGATAGGTCTGTCCAGCCTTGAGGAGATTTTTCTTGTCTTTCACTTTTATCTCATTTTCTCTTCACTTTTTTTTTTTTTTTTTAATTAAAAAACAGCTTTGAATTAGTTCACTGAAGCATTCCCTTCCCCATCTTCCTCTTCCCCCAGAGAGCTCCTCCCTCTCTACTCCTGCTGGATCCTTGTGTGATCTCAGCACTTTGGCATCACAGGAGAAAACGTCCAGCTGGGAAAAGTGAAGATTCACCCCTGGAAGTCAAGTGCTGCCAAATTGCCAAGCACATCCCAGCACTGGTATCCTGAGAAAGCCCAGCTTTGGCTCTGGATCTGACCCAGGGCTGGCACAGGGGGATTGTGCAGATCAGTAAATCCCTTCAGGATATAATACACCAAAAACCTCTAATCCTAAACCAACCTCAGTGCAACCTAGCCTAACCCCAAGCCTAACTCTAATTCCAAACCTAAACCCAAACCCTAACCCTAAAAATAACCCTTACAGTTTCACCATACAATAAATCCCAAATCATAACCCTAAATGAACAAAAAGTCACCCTAACCTAACCCAACCCTAACCACAACCCTGGCATTAAAAAAACCCAGCTCAACCCTTTCCCAACCCTAAACCCAACCAAAACCAAAACACAAAGCCAAAACCTAACTTTAATCCTAACCCAACCCTAGTTTTTATTTTGGGGTTTTTTTGGTGTCACCTACCACGGCTTTAAGGCATTTTCACCTCTGCAGGTCAGTCAGGATCACTCCCTCTCTGCTACGTGGAGCAAGAAGTGTAACAGAAAGAATGAGATGCTCTTCCCACTCCTCACCCTGCCCTGGGACAGCCTTTTAGGAAAGAGAAGAAATCCCTGCAGTGAAAGGAAGGAGATGGAGGTGTCCTCACAAACCAAACTGCTAGATAAAGCCAGATACTGAGAGATGAAGCAACTGGGGGGAACCAGAAATTCCAGAGGAATTCCACTGATTGACACAGATTGTTACTCACCCAAAACTGTGCTAAATCCCTGGGCTAAGAGAAAAAGAAGAGACACTCAAGGAAAAGGAAAAAGACAAAAGGCGGGGTACACATTAGAAAAGGGTCTGTATGAGGTGATTCAGGTACCTCTCAAGTACCTCAGCCAGTGGGGAAAGAGAGAGGGAAATGCAGTAGGGAAATGAGGATAAAAAGGAGGCTGTACCCTCCAAAAATCTGAGACACCCCATGGCCTCTCCCTTTATTCAAATAAAGTTCCAGGACTTGTCTGTCTCCTTTTTGGACACAAACCTCTGGTGTTTGTGGATTCATTTTCCTGACACCACGATGGCTCACTTGGTAGGTTCCTAATGACACACCTTGTGTGCCACAGCCTCCTGCACTCTGTTTGCAAAAGAGACACTGCAAACACCTCAGGAAAACATCAGAGACCAGACTGAGAGACACAAATGAAACTGGCAGTGATCTGTGTGATGCTGAGATCTGTGTAATCCTGGGATCTGCTGGGATC
>VRYO01002784.1:5632725-5646075 GCA_009812075.1 Sialia sialis
GTGATAGAACAGATACCTTTGATCACATCCTGTACTGGAACCCAAGACAAGAAAAAAGTGGAGCTCAAAGCAAGGGAGGGGACAGGGATGGAGTAGAAATGAGGAGGTCTGAGGAGGGCACCACTGAACTCCCATTGCTCCCTCTCCACAGAGCAGCCTTTGACATCTGATCTTTGGGCACCTGGCTGGGCTCAGCTGACAAATGGCTCCCTCTGATTCTTGGAAGAAAAGAAAAATAACAACTCCCCCCTCCATCCCCTTTGGGTCATGCTACACCATCCAGCTTGGAGCAATAATTTATCATTTATCTGATGGCTCAAGCATATCTGCATAAGAAGTGGCACACACCCAGAGAAGCTCTCTCTATTTCACAAATCCTTAGCAGTGCATTTTTTAATAGAAAACATCAATCCCGAGTAGCCTGAAGGAAAGAACCCTCTTTAATCATCCACCACGCTGAGGACTAATTTCAGACAAAGGCTCAATGCTCCCAGTCACCTACAGCATGGAATAACTCCGATGATTCCTAAATTCACAGGGAAAGGTTCAATCGCCTTTTCAAAGCTGGATTGCAGATCCTGTGTTAATTACTACGGGAAATTACATCTCCAGTAATACTCAGCAAGGCTTTACAATAAATGCTGTCTGATCTATTCCTGCTCAGCCTTGAACTCTTTGTGGAATATTTGTAAATGTAATGGGTACTTCATTTCCACCACTGCTCCTGAATAATTCATACAGTGGAAGATCCTTGCATGGTTCCGTGAATTGAGAGACTTGGGGTATTTTGTTCTCTATAGTTAATGGATTAAAACAGGTTTTTTTTCAGCTATGAAACCAGGTAATTTATCACCACAAACCCAAGTATGGTTCATACATCACTGACTCAACTGAGAAACACATCTGTGAGTCTGGATATCAGAACAGAGCAACCAACAATTTTAAATCATCCCATGTTGTCCGAAAAACCAACAGAGTTGCAAAATAAAATGCTGAGAAACTGCCTCAGATCAGTCAAAATATTTTATTTCCTTTTTTTTTCAGGCCTTTAATTCAACCATTTTGTTCCTCCACGAAACAGTTCATTTTGAAACATCACTTTGAAAAGTGAAAAATAAATAAATCAAAACTCCTTTCCATTCAGAAAATGTCATAACTGGGAGCTCCAGCACTTTCAAGATATTCCTCCCCAGCTCCCTTCCAAGCAGAATTGTCAAACTTGGTAAGATTTCTTCAGCAATTTCTGTTTCATCAAAATGTCATTTTTCCAGACAAAACTGTTGCAGAAAAAAAAAAAAAAAGTCAAAACCAAAATTCAACAAAATTGAACACCTCTGATGCAATTGTCTTTGACAAAAAGAGAATGTCTCCAAGATGCAAAACCTCTCCCTGGCTGAGTCCCAGAACATCAGTCTGACACATCCAGGTTGAACATGCAAGTTCCTCTTAGGTAACAACAAAAGAAAAATGAATCAACCTGAACCTCAGGGGTCAGAGATGCTCTCAAATATGTTCAGAGCCAAGTGGAGACTTCCTAAACTGCAGTTCCTACAGCATCATCATTTTAATGAGGAAATTCCACCTTCCAGCCTTAAAATGTGAGGACAAGAACGTGGGCACCTTGTGAGCATCCATGTCTGGAGCTGAGCGCTGAGCTCTGGGTTCTGCACCATGCAGGATTTGGGGTTGCAGCTCCTGCCATGGGTTTTGGTGCAATTTGCACTTCAATCTCTGTTTTCCTGTCTGCCCCCAGCAGGCACCAACTCTCAGTTCCCAGCTGGACTGAGATGTGCCCAGCCAACAGCTTGTCTCTGTCCAAGTCAGCTCATCACAGGAGAACCCCAGGTGTCACACAGTGCTGGAGTTCCCAAAAGCTGTTTACAAAGCTCTCTTGTGGAGCACCACCTCAATTTTCTCAGTGTCAGCAACAAATCTGCTCCATCCACCTGCCACTCCTCCAACCTCTCTGCCAGGAGAAAATGCCCAGGAATGCACTCAAGGGGAACAAATCATTTTGGCTTTGGCTCAGTCACCATCAGCAGCTGTAATGAGATTCCCAAACCTCATGCTGCTTGTGTCAGACATATCCACAACCCCTTTCCTGTGGAGCTCAAGGCACAGGCAGAAGGCTGAGCAGGATATGCAGAGGGAAGTTCATTATTCCATGTTTTTTCCAGGCAGAGAAGGTGGAGCTGCTCTCCAGAGCTGAGCTGATCCTGCAGATTGGTGCTGAAAACACTGAAAATCACCTCAGTTTTTCCAAACATCACTCAGGTTCTCACTGTTTTCTGTTAGGGAAGAAGGGGTCACTCCACACAGTCCCCCCTGACCTTCATCTCTGCAGTGGTGTGAGCAGGGTTTGGGGTTTAAAGCTCTGCAGGGACCCCTGTGCAGGATGGGGATGTGAAATGGCACAGCCCAACTCAGGGCTGTCCACCTAAAGGTGCAGTGGGTTTTCAAAGGACAACAAATTGTCCATGTTGAGCAAAAGAGGTCACTGGTACTGCAGGTGCCTGTGATGGAGCAGGACAGATGTTTCTTTCCTGAATTCACAGGGCTGGGATTACCCTTTTAACCAAATTCCAAACCTTATCTTGGCCAGAAAAAAAAATACTCTGCACAGATTTCCAGAATTCAGGAGCAGAGAGGGCCTAATGTAGTGTCAAACCCCATTTCTTTCCATCACAGACACCACATTTTTCTTCCTAAGCCCTGCCAAAACTCTCCCTGGATGGATGCAGCACATCCTCAGCCTACAGCAGCCAGCCTGAGCAACCTTGGTGTGAGGAAAATCTCCCTGCAAATGGCAAAGCCTGAGGAAGAATCACCAAATCTTGCCAGTGATTATTAGGATAGTGCCTGCCCAGCAGAAGTAAGAAATGCTGAGATGGATAGCTCAACAAAGTGGAGTGTTCGGCTCCAATTCAATTAAAAAGGTATTTGGGAAAATGACAAATGCACCACAGAGCTCAGCACTGTCTGGGCTAGACCTGGAGCTCTGCGTGCTTTAAAAAGCAATTAAGACAAGACAAGAATCACCATTAGCCTTGGGGAAAGAAAACCCACAAGGCATTTTTAGCCCAAGGCAAGAAAACCAGAGGGGAAATGCTCCCTCCAAAATAGAGCAGTGCCTTTGGAGGCCAGGCTGAGCCCTCCAGAGCCCAGGAACATGAACAAGGTTTGGCTCTATCTGACCCAGCTCAGCCAGGCTCTGCCCTCTGAGGGCAGCTCAGTTCCGTGTGAGACAGGACCATGATTTATTCACACAGTTCTGAAATTCTGGGGTCTAAAATGACTGAATGCAGAGAAAAGGTTGCAAGATCCAAGTAAGCAAGCAGCAGGGCATCCTTCCTCTGCCAGCCTCATTGGATGGCTCCAATTCCTGATTCCTCTACCTGGAGATGTGTTCTGCCCTGTCCCTGTTGGTAAATCCTGGCTGAACATCCACATCTGCTTCCATAATCAACAAGAAATTGAAAATCTCTGCATAGGAGTGCCAAGAATTCACTTTGAAAGCATGTGGTTCCTCATTTCTGATAATTATCCAAAAAAGCAAAGAGCTAAATAAAAATATGGAAAATGTGTTGTTTCCTTATTGCAAGATAAAATAAAAATTATAAATGTCTCACTCAAATCAAAATGAAAGCATTTGTTTTGACACATTCCAGTTTAAAATGATGCTGGAAGAGACATGTTTCCACTCAATGTTTTGATTTTGACAAAAATCTCTCCAAAAAAAACAAAAAAGAAAAAGGTTTTGCTGCAGTTTTTTCTGCCAGCTCCCAGAGGGATCAGTCAAAGCTTCCTGAAGCTCAGAGTCATTAGCAAGCTGTCACAGAACTGAGACCCTAAAATGCATTTGACACATCAGATCACAGTTCCATCAGACCTGGAAAGTGTGCCAGTGCTGGATCTTCACATCTAACTCTTGGATCTGACTCCTTCAGGATTCACTCTCTTCTCTGATGGAGCAAGAGAAAGGAAATGAGCCTGGTTCATCCCTTGGGAATGAATCCCCCCTAGCCAAAACAGCAGGCTCAGCTGCTGGGCAGAAAGAGGAGCTCATGGATGATCTGGTGCCATTCCCCCTGTCCAAGAAGCACAGCCACAGACAGAAATCACTCCTTCCAGTGGAGGGGAGAGCAGCAAGATTGCAAGAAAAGAGTGGTAAAAAACACATCCTGTTGCAACTCTGAGCAGGAGGCTGGGGATGTGCTGGGCACACACCTCAAGGGGCTCTGCCCTGGAATGCCCCAGCCATGGAAAAGCTGCAAAGTGCTGGTCTTGGCAGAGCAAAAGGTTGGACTTTCCCCATCTGGCAGCTGACCCGGCTTTTCCTGCAGAGCTGAGCTGTTCTGGCTGCTCAGATCACAAAGCTCTCTGCCTGCTCTCTCTCTCAGAGCATGGAGATAATGACTTTCCAGGAGAGAGATTGTTCCTGCTCCAGTGAGCAAACCCAAGGCCTCCACAGCACGACCCCATACTCCATTTCTTGTTGCAGTTGGAGCAAACATATGTTCAAACAGCCCTGACTCGAGTCCATGTCCAGGTGGCTGCACAGAGCTGTTGGTGCAGGCAGATGTCCCCACTTAGATCTGGCAGTTCTAGGGCACAGCTCTTCCCCTTTTCCAGGCACAAATCTAATCCCACCAGAGCTTTGTGGGCATTTCTTGCAGGGAAGTGGCACAACTCCATGCTCAGGAGTACTGAGAGTCTTGTTGAATCTCAAATGAAATCTCTTCCAGAAAAGAGATCAGGTTCTCCTTGGACAGGAAAAGCATCACAAGGAACACAGACAGCATCCTGTAGCTGGGATATCAGAGCTCCAGCTGACCCTGCCCTCAGGGAACAGCACAAATCTCAGGGTTTAGGGTGTGGATTTCTGCATCTTCTCTGGAATTGTCCCACCTTCTTTCATCCCACACTCAAATGAGATGTTACATTAACAAATGAAATTATCTCACCCCAGGTCTGGCCAAAGCTCTCTGTTTTCATGCAAGGACATTCACTGCCTCCTTTTCCCCACCAGAAACTTGTTCTCTAAGGAAGGAGAAGATGGAGTAAAACACAAATGAGGAATTGACATTCATCAGCTTATGCAGCAATGCTAAACCATCCACTTGGATCACCCAGACCCTCTGGATGATCATTAGCTCTCAGGGTGTTTCAGTCAAGTTTGCAAGATGCTTTATATCAGTCAGGAGAGACTTTCTAATCAACTGACACAGTTTAAAGCATTTTGGATGGGGAGGCACGTACGTAGGAACGTGAGCCTGAGCACAGATGTATAAAATTGTAGGTGATCAAAGGTAGTGCATCCAAGGCAGGATTAAAAGACGTTTAATACAGCTTTTCCCAATAAGCCTGAGAGATGAAAGAACTGCCACAAGGCCTTGCTGGAGGCTTAGAAATTGCGCTGTGAAATCAGCTGCAATTGGTAATTAAATGGAAACCTTGGGGGTGTTCTGAGGACGTTTTTCATAGCCTGGCATAAGGGAACTCATCTTTAAATTACGGAGACTTTTCCCATCCACGGAGGTGAAGGTGGAACACCATCCTGCTGCTCCTGCATGTCCTGCCTCAGAGCAGCTGGCTCTGTGCAGGAGCAGATGTGGCTCGTCAGCCTCTCTGTGTGCCAGGGTCAGGGCACACAATCCTGGATCTGAGCCCCTCAGAACGTTCCTGGCTTCCCAGTGCTGCCCTCAGCTGAGGGAACTCACCAGGGAAAGCACCCCTGCCTCGTGCAACACAAAACCAGCTCCTTCTCCTTCTTGGAAGCACACACAGCTCCTCCACAGCTGCTTCCAGCCTCTGATCTGCTCCAGAGAGAGCCCAAGGCAGGCAGGAGATCTCTTGGTTGACTGGGATGTGGGGGGAAAAAGGGAAATCCTGGTCCTGATAAAAGACAGGAGAATGACAGTGGGGTTTTTAACCAGTTGTGAGTGATTGGAAACTCTGAGTGTGCACATTTGGAAGGGAGACCAGAGCAGAGGAGAAAGCTCAGCCTTGTGGGTAGAGCATCCAAACAGACTTCAGGAGATTTTGGTTGAACTCTCAGCTCTGCTCCCACTTTGCTGAGTGCAGCTGAGGCTGAGCCCTTCTCATGGCCCATTTCCCTTCTCTTTGCAATAAAAGGGGTTGGTCCTTTTGATCCACTTGCAAGAATGGGTTACTCACTGTTTGCTTGAAGAGTTCCTAGGACAACGAGGGCTATAAACAAAGCAGACCTGCTACCCTGGATTGCAGTTCAACAGCGTTTAGAATCCTGTTTGATGCAAAGTGCTTTGGTTCCTGTTGTAGCCTTTCATTTCTAGATGGCACAACACTCTCACTCTGAGGCAAAGTACTCCTTCAGACAAAGCTGAATCTGCTGAAAGTAGCACTGGAAATCCTTTTTTTCAGCACAACAGGCAGCAGGTGAGGGCAGCTCAGCTGCAGACAGCTCAACAGCTGCTGAAAAACAAACTAAAACCAAAAACGTTTGAAAAAGAATTAAAAGCAAGTTCAGTAAAAGAAATAAAAAATTTTAAAAGTGCAGAATCTCCCCTGAATACAATGCAGGTAGTCAGGAATAGCTGCCAGAGAGAGATCGACAGCTGATATAAATAGTGGTGACTCATGGTGTAATGGGGATCCAGATCAGGGCAACAAATCCCAATCAGTGGCTCAGACAAAGCCTCCTACAGCAAACACCTCCGAAGGCACAGGCCTAAATACCTCCAGGGATTTGGAAACACAGAGCTCAGGATAATACCTCTGAGGCAGAAAGCCCTTTGTGGCACTCCCCTGGCCAGGAAGCATCCCGTGCTGTGCATGGCTTTGGTTTGTGGCCCAGGAGAGATGGATTTATGCAGAGCATAAGGAGACTCTCTCAGACAGATGTCAGAAAAAATCTCCATGCATCAACTGTGCTGCTGCTGTTGCTGCTGCTGAAACCTGGCTGCCAAGAGTCCCTCCTTGAGGGCCTGGGAAACAAATAAAAGTGCTTGAATTTCCTGAGGACTCTGATTTGCTGGCAGAGCCCTGGGCCTTTCCAGCCTTGGTTTGCAGAAGGTGCCTGTCCTACACCTGCTGCCAATGGCACACAACCAGCTCACCTCTGGCATGCAGCCTCTACAGGATTTTTGCCAGTTCTATTTGGCTCTGCAATCTCATATAAAGTTGTCCAGCATGTCCTCCAGAGCCACCAGAGTCCAAAGCAAAGATTCCCAGAGGACACAGCCCCTCAGACTCGTGACCTCTGTGGGCAGAGCCCATGGGCAAACCAAAGGAACCAGAGTGAGGTGAGGGAGAGATGGAGTTGTTCGCCCTGAGCAGAAGTGTTCACATCTCTGGAATGCCAGCTGCAATGGTGACTATCCTTTATTTTCCTTCTTCTCCCAGGGTCCCTGGAGCTGTCACTGGAGGAGATGCTCTTTGCATCCAGCATTTCCAGCCTCTGAAATTGCTTCCTGCCCTGTGCTGATGTGGAAGTCAATCCCAGAGGCAGAGCAAGTCTGAGAAATAAAGAAGTGTGACCCAGAACAGGCAGGTCAGCAGCTGGATATTGCACAGAAATGGCAGTCTCTCCAACACAGGGATGTTTTCTTTCAACTGCTTTTAATTTTTTGCCCCTCCATATAATTCTCTAATAATCACCCTATTAACAATATTCCATTTGCTACACAACTTGGGACATTAATCCTATTAGTTGGTACTAATCCTTTGCAAAACAAAATGGAAATATTCACTCTTTCATTTTCTTGGGGTAAAAAAATAATTTAGAAAAAGAGAGAAGGAGGTGGGGAGAAGAGAAGACAATGATGCTTTCAGAGGTTTGCTGTTTTGTGAGTTAATTGAATGGAACTGGGTCTCCTGTGGTCTCCATCCAGAATTCCATTATCATGTAATGGGGAGTCACATCCAGCCTGTTGATAAGACACAGCCTGTCAGATTAAGCATTAACTATCATATTTGGAAACCATGCCGTTTTCTACCCATTGGGGCATCCAAAGACAATATCCCATTTCCCCTTCCTTCCCCCAACACCTTTTACTTTACTGCACACTAATTAAAGAACAAGGGGAGGGGGAGACTGGTCCGTGCTGCTGAGCCCAAGAGAAACTTTGCTGAGTAGGGAGGAAGAAATGAAGTGAGCATCCCAGAGAGCAGAGATCTTTCCTATAGGCTTTCATTTCTCCACCACCCCCACTTGTGCTGTATTTTTTCCTTTTTCTGTGAAGAATTACTGGCAGTTTCCATCCTCCCTTGCTCTACAAGGTGAGACTGGCACCTACTGGAATGATCCTGGAAAGGCTGAGACTGAGAAGAAAAAAAAATATTTTTCTCAGCTTAGTTTCTCCTCCAGCTTCACATGATTTTTCCCCTTCATCAGGCAAACAAACAGCTCTGCACACACAGCCCCAGCACACGCTGGATTTGACACAGCTCCATTTTTAAGCTGTTTCGTGGTAATTGGGGGAACTATCACGAGTCCCTTCATTTCTGTCAGCCCATGGGGAGGGAAGCACAGGCACAGGTCCTGACAGAGCTCCCGTGGGTGTGTGAGGCTGCTCCCTGCTCACTCATGTCTCAGCATTTCATGGAGGCAGGAGCAAACATCCCTACAGGTACATTATCCATCTCCACGGTTTTATCTCCCCTTCCCTCACATGCTTTTTCTAAGGAGGATTTCCTTCTGGGATCTGTCCACCCTCTAGGATTTAGATTTTTCCCATGATTATCCCCTAGTCCTAAATTTATTCTTTGATGTCCCCCTCCAAATTCCACTGGCCAAACTCAATCAAGCAGCAATTTGGTTTCCCCCTGCCTCTGTCCCTGCTTCATCTGTCCTTGCTGGGCCCACTCTCCAGCCACACCAGCAGCCTTGTTCCCACTCCAGATCTCCAAGCTGGCTCGTCCAGACCTCCAGCAAAGCCCAGCCACCACTGCTAGTGTCCTGTGAGCCCTGGAGAGCACATCCTGAATCCAGCACTGTCTGATCACCCACGAGCGCTGCTCTTTCTCAGAGCACCCTCCTGGTTTTGCTCTGTGTATTTTATCATGAACTTCCCTACCTGGAGCAAAGAGCCTCCCAGCTCAGAGACTGTCACACAGAAGTCCCAAGACAGCACCACAGGTTAAGTAAAGGCACAGAAAACAGGGAAGTGAAATGGCTGCATGGCACAGCAGGATTTGGAGAGAACAAGGGAGAATCAGAGGAGGAAAGCTGGAGGACAGAGCCACTCCTGCAGCCTTGCAGCTGAACAAAGTGCAGCTGGAGGCTGGGAACATCTCATGGACTGGAGCTGCCTCCATGAGAGGGATGGAGGGTTATTAGGAGCCAGCCCTGCCTGTTTGCACTGCCTGCCCCCAGGGCTGCTAACCTGAGCAGGAATGACTCACAGAGCACTGAGCCACCCCAGCACGGGCAGCACACACCTCCTGATTAGCAAATCTAATCCTCCCTCCCCAAACCTCTCCAGCAGGCAGCTTTGAGAAGCAGCAGCTTCTGAGCACCAAGAGCCAAGGGTTGCCAGACTCGGCTTCCCCTGGCTGTGGCTGGGGAGGATTCAAGCAATGCTCTGTCCTGACATACACAGAGTTCAGCACGTCCTAATTGCTCTGGGCTGCACAAACAAACAAACAAACAAACAGCCCTTTGTTTGCACAGCAGCTCTCAGGAGAGGCCTCGCAGATGAGGAGGGCCAGGATGTTTCTCTCCAGCTCCCACATTGATCGGCTCCCAGCTGGAGGGAGCAAAGGGAACACGGAGTGGAGATGCTCAGCAGGCTGCCCTGCCTGTGCGTGCCTGAAGGACACGGAGCTCACTCCTTCCAGCAGAGTCCAAGATGCCCTGCTGCTCTAAGGAACATTCTGAGTAATGACCAAGAGTGGCAGAGAAAAAAGGAGCTCCTTAGGCAAGCTTGGAAGGGCTGTTTGAGTGAAATTCCTCTGGATTTACATGGGGGTAAAACAGTGGATTCCACACTCAGCTGAGTGACTGATGGAGCCACAGCCTCTGATGGGAACTGGGACAAAGGCAGGGATTGGGTCCAGGGGAGGATGTAAGGGTTCAGCCACCAGCCAGCTCATTGCCTGGCAGCAATTCATGCCTGGTTCTAAAATCAATGCAGACTGGGAGCACTCAGCAGCCAGACTAAGCCAGCTCTGTCATTTACTGTAATTCTGAGCTGCTAAATTACTTTCTCCGGGTTTTCTAAGAGGAACAGTTAGTCACAGCGCTGAGTTACTCCCCTTTGTAGGCTCTGTTTTCTGTTTTTCCCTCTCCTAATTGTCACCCCAACTTCCTTTCCACTCCTGGAGAGCAGAGACTGACTGCTGTTCCAGTCCTTGCAACCTCAGAGCTGTCAGTCTGTGAGAAGAGAGGTTTTGCTGGGTTTTAGGGCATAACTTCCACTCCACCTTCATGGATGTCCTTCCTTAATCCTTTTCTGAAGAGGAGCCAGCTCTGCTGATGCTTCCAGGAACAGCTATATCCCAACCACCACCAGGCTTTTTGCAAGATCCACAGCCCATGGATCCAGCCAGAGTGGATCAAATGCTTTGAGCATTCAGTGTCTTGCATTATCTCCTCCCCTGTGCTGGCCAGCACACACAGGAGACACTGTGGGCAGCACAAAGAGCTGCTCTGGAGAGGCCTAAGATGGACTGGATGGGACAGTGGCCTTCCCTTTCATGAGACAGTGACATCTCCTTTCTTGAGACAGTGAAATCTCCTTTTTTGAGACAGTGAAATTTCCTTTCATGGGACTGGGACATTCCCCTCATGGTCTGCCTTAGGGATTTATGGCTCCAAATGCCAACACAAGGCAGAAGATTATGTTTTATTCTCCTGAGAAGAGAATAAACCAAGTTTATTCAACCAACCACAAGTGCTGAGCTGTGACTCTCGTTGCTCTGAAGATATCACTTTGTGTAGCTGGTTCTTTTAGGAAGGAGATTCACCCTGCCAGAAAAACTCTAGCTGAGTTTCTCACTGCTACAAAGAGCTTGGGAAAGAAAAACGTTGACCCCTTTGATCCTGCCTGGGTCAAGGGAGCAGTGGCTCTGGTGATGGATGGTTGACTGTAATTCCTGCCTGCTCATTTAATCAGTGAGAACAGGCAGCAGCATGAGCATGCTCAAAAGAGAGAGCAGCAGGCAGGGGTGGAAATCCCAGCAGCTCTGCAGAGCAGGGAGGTGTGAAGGGGACAGGGGAGTGAGAGTTCTCCTAGCAGGCAAGGAAGCTGGGGCTTTTCCTTGGGTGGAAAGGTGAAACGCAGCCTGCTGGCTGTGCCATTGCAGAGGCTGCAGCCCCCAGAGCCACATCAAGCACAGCATGTGCTGCATCCTGCCTGCCTCTGGCAGCTGCAAATGGAGAGGGGCACTCAGGCATGGAGGGGAAAGGAGGGGTCCAAAGCTGCTTCTGCAGCCTCACAACATGAAAGCCAAATAAATCTGCTCTTAAGGGAGCCTCCCATCCATCAACAGCTACACACACACAGAGTTCAAGGCCACAACAGACCACAGGGTCTGATCTCCTGCCTAAACGAGTGTGGATAGGAAAATTTCTCTGTTTCCTCACCCCAATAGCAAGCCCTAAAAAGAAGAGCACCCAAACTTTGCCCCTCAGCTCAGCAGCACTCAGCCATGGGAGCATTTCCAAATCAAAATGGTGCAGTGTGGTGTGTGGGGGTCTCCACACCATCCC
The DNA here is from genome assembly GCA_009812075.1 of Sialia sialis. Taxonomy (NCBI): domain Eukaryota; kingdom Metazoa; phylum Chordata; class Aves; order Passeriformes; family Turdidae; genus Sialia; species Sialia sialis. Next base: position 5,644,418 of record VRYO01002784.1, read on the forward strand.
TGGAGCTGGCACCAATCTCACCTCCTAAATTCCCCAAATTCCACATTACAGAGTGGTGTGTAGCCATGGAGGTGAACAGGAGAGGCCGAAACAGCCCTGCAGCATTTCTGCAGAGCCCAAAGCAAGGCAGCTCCGTGCAGCAGGAGCAGGGGAGCAGCAGCACCGAGCACGGGCTGTGCTGTCATCGAGCAGCGCTCCGAGAGGGGAAGGACGCATTGCGAACCCGGGCCAGCCCAGAATGGCCAGCCGTGGTGTAGCAGGAGTACCCTCTAGCGGGAGAACGGCCTGGAGAAAGCCTTTCAAACCATCACACACACACAAATGCAGGGGTTTTAGAGAGCTAAAGAAAAACTGCATTGAGAGCAACCATAAAAATGGGCTTGAAAACAGAGGGAAATGGAATATCTCGAGGAAATAAAGTCATAAAGTCTGATTATCACTTGCAGTGCTATTTTTTACTTTTCCAAGAAAGCCATTTAAGAGCTGTTTTTTCAAGTAGATCTGTGCAGGGAGAGCTCTGGGCTGGAAAGCAGGCAGGAGTCTGCTCATATTCATGAAGCCAGGCCAAGACTGTTTAAATACCCAAAGGTCACAGCAAAGCCTAGGGCTGCGTGTCTTAATCCTGCTCACTGCCTGAGAGCTGCTGGGTGTGCAAGGAGTCTCTGTACTCATGGCAGAGGCCCAACACATTTCCCCAGGACATCAGAGCTGGTGAAGTCGTTTTGCTTTGGCTCATGGATGAAAGATTTTGCTGCTAGAGGAGGGGGGGAGCTGGGTAAGGACTGCTGGGTTGGACATAAAGGATGCAGAGGATGCTGTGCTCTGGATCCAGATGGGATCAATATGCTCTCCCCAGTGCCCTGCTCTGAGATCACACTGACACTGCCTTGACAGGTGCAGCATTAGAACCTCAATAGAGTGGAATTATGTGGTTCCTTCAGGGCTCTTCCCATGAACAAGCCTATCTAACCTGAATGTTTTATAGATATATATATCCCTTCATCCACTATTGAAATGCACTTATCTCTAGGGAGACCTTTGAGGTGTCTAAGGCTCCAACCCTTCTGATTTGGGCACAGATAAATACAGTAGGGGAGCCTGAGCCTTTTTTTTTTTTTTTTCAGATTAAAGATCTTAGCATTGTTTCCTGCAAAGCAGCAGTTGTGAAGGAGTGAGTGGATTTAAAGAAACACAGTGCACTTTTACAACCAGGGGTAGGAAGGGAATTAAAAACATCCATGCCAGACTCAAGGTGGTTGCTCCTACAGAGATGATCCAAATTCAGCATCTCACGGGAATGTGTGCTGGTGTTCACACAATGAGGGTGAACCAGGAGGGAGGGCTGGCATGGGAATGTGTCACAGATCAGGTCAGAAATGGTGGGAGGGGTGGCAGGCATAGGGAAGGGGGTGTTAAGCCCAGCACAGCTCCTGGGACATGGCACAGCCATCCCTCTATGATGTGTCATGTACAACCCTCCACAAGTTGCCTCCTTTCTTCAAGCTCAGTTACTGCCAGCAGATTTGGCTGGGGACTCCTAGTCTTGATTTCTAGCTATAAGTTATCAAATTCCCCTTTGATCCCACCTCCCTCTCCCAGTGCATCCTCCCAAAGAGGAAAAGCCCCTCAGCAGAACTCAGCACAACCTTCCTGGAGCA
>VRYO01002784.1:5647075-5716704 GCA_009812075.1 Sialia sialis
TTGACTTGACTTGAAACGCTAAGCTACTTTGCTCCAACGTGCAGAAATCACCCTAGAGAAGGGAGGCGCCTGGCCCAAGGTGACTGGGCTGCAGGGCTGGAGCAGAGCCCAGAGCTCACCCAGAGGTTTTCTGAGAGGCAGAGGGAGGGAGGGAGGGAGGCTTTGGCTCTTTGGAGGGCGTCTCTGCCTTGCAGAGCAGAAGGCTGTGAATTCCCATTCCCACACTGTATGCTCAGTTAAAGTGACAGATGACTGGATGTGTGCACGAGCTTCCATCGCTGGAGAAAGGCTAGTGCAGATGATTTCTTGGAGACAAAGGATAAAAAAAGAGAGAGTAATTTGGAGTAAATGAGGAAAAAAAGGGGAAGAGATTCTCTAGACACATAATGTGCCACTGCAGAACCAGGGACTTGCCTAGGGAATTTTTTAATAGTTTTTAGAAAAAAGCAAGGCTAAAAAAGAGAAAGTATCCTATTAAGATTTATGCTTTCTGGCTTTCCATCTCCCTCCAGCATGGCTCTTCCATTTCCATAAACCCATTATCCTCACTTCTGTTTCACTTAATTGGAAAATGTCTATTGCAACCTAGCATGTTCCAAGACAAACCTTGGATGTATATATAACAGGCACTTAAAAGCTTTCAAATATTTCAAATTTGCTCAACACAATTACATGAACAAAAACCCTGTGGGACTTTATTCTTTCTAGAAAACAAAAACCACCAAAAAAATCCCCCAAACCCTACAATAGTCATAAAGCATGTGCTCACAGGGCTAGAAACACCATTCCATTTATCCTGATTAGCATTCCCTAAGCTTTTATGTGCACACAGTTATTGCCAGTGGAGGGAAGAGGGAACAGTAGGAAATGCCAGTCAATGATTTGGCTGCTGAAGGTCAGGGAAGCGAAACAAGGAGATTTGTTTCACTGCAGTGACAGCCATCAAACAGGGACAGTGTGTGCCAGGTGCTCTTGGAGCTGCATCCTCCTGGGAAAGCCCTGGGATGAGTTTGGGGTGAGCAGGAGGGAACAGGGCAGTGAGCAGAGCTCCCAGATGGAGATACCCAGAGGAATTGGGATCTCCTGCTGGTTTCTGGCAGTTTTCCACTGTTAAGAAGCAGTTCCTTGCACTCCTCCTGTTGTCCTTTCCCTGTCCTCAGTGACCTGTCCCAGAGCACTGCTTTGGGGAGACCAGGGCTCCAGGACACATTATGTGGGAGCTGGCAGACCAGGCAGACCAGCTGGAATTTCCACAGCAGCTGTGGAAAGCAGGGCAGGAACAAGATAAAAGTTTCTCCCCTGATAAGTGGTGATGCTACTGATTTTTAGCTGGAAATGAGTCCTCATGTGCACCTAACTTTGTGACAAGTTTACAGGCTCCTTTAGCAAATAGTGGTTGATTTTTTCATTTTCACATATCCCAGATCTTCTCCTCTTGGCTGGATTAGCTTGACAATGAATAAACCTGAGCCCTGCAGTACTCAAGGTAAGTGCCAGCCCTGTGAGAGAGGCTGTGCTAGACAACAAGTCTCTCAAATATTTGCTCTGCTCTCCTTTCCAGCACATCTCAGCTGCTGTCCACACACATTATTGTCCCCCTGACCTGGCCGCTGTGTAATGACATCACACCACTCCAAACAAGATTTCCTCTTGCTGTCTGTACAGCTGGCTCAGCCCAGCCATGCCTGTGCAGAGAATGCCAGAAACATGTCCCAGCTGCAAGAAATGCAGGAAATCCCTTGATGGGGCCTCTGAAAGCATCAAGAGACCTTCCAGTGGTATTCCTGACCCTGCACCTTCACCCTGCCTGTTCTGGAAAGAGCTGAATATGCCAGGATTTTATCAAGTCCAACCTTCTCCTTCTTCATCCTCATCACCAACACCTTTCCTTAGAGCTGCCTTTGCCTTTCTGGGGCAGTCCTGAGAGCACATGATCCCCAGCACGGGCTCAAGGCAGAGCTGAACCTTTGGCACAGCAGGAACTGAGCTGTGCCCTGCAGGGCTGGGCTCTGTGTCCTCCCAGGGACGTTCCCTGAGTGGCTGAGGCTGCTCCTCCTCCAGCACTGCTTAGCAGGCACTAATCCTGCCTGGAGGAAGTGCCTGAAGTGCAGAACGGGCTTTGAAATAGATGAGGAACTTGTACTGGTGGGAGTGGTGCTGGATTGCACAGAAGGCTCCAAACAGCTCCTGGCCTTGGGAGGTGGCTCCTGTTGGGTTTGTGGGACAGCCACAACCTCAGGCTGGTCCCACTGCACTTGTGTGACAGCTCTGAGGTGGGCAGGTGGCACCCACAGCAGGCTGACCTGAGAATCACTCTGCTGCAAGGGAACAAGGAACAGGGCTCTTGGACACAGCAGCAGCTGAAGTCCAGCCTCGTGTGGCACATCTGGCTGCTAGAGCTTAAAACCCAGTCTGTGCTGGAGTCCAGATTTGAGGGGACATGCAGCCCTGAAGCAGCTGGGGAGCATTAGCAAGGGCTGAGCACAAAGGGGAGAGCCAGGGAGAAAGTGAAATAAAGACTCCTGCCAGCCAGGCAAGGGAGAGCCAACTCACAGAGCTTCTCATAAACCAAAGAGTGGTGACACAGTGGGAGAGAAATTTAGCTTGTTTTCCTGACAAGCACAATTTGACTCCAATGGCTCCTCACCAGTTCTGTCTCTGTTGCCTCCTCCATAAAGACATTAAATCAACTGTAGAAGCTGCTTTTTGAACTAGCAGTATGAGTATATTGTCCATGCTGCTGAGTGCCTTAGATGCAAGTGGTACTGAAAGCCTGATAACTTATCTGTAAAGGGAACAAAGCTCCTGAAAGACACTCACTTCTCCTGTGGAATAAGAACAAAAGACAATAAGGACACAGGAAAAGGTCCCTTTTATTTTATTGGTAATTCATGCAGGGAAGAAGAGTTGTCTCAATGACGATCCAAAAGCCAGGCAGGGAGATTTAAAGAGCAGCAAATCAGGAGAAAACAAACAGAATTATCTCCCCAATTTACTATTCCCTTCCCCCTACACTGAAGTTCTGCTTGTACAAAAGACAGATTTATTGTGTAGCACAAATGTCCAGACAGTGCAATTTATGTTTCAAGACAGAGGCCAGTGATAAAAGGTCACAGTGCCAAGCAAAAGGGCATGGTCTGGTCATGCTGGGAGCATGAGGAGTGAGCAAGATGAAACTGAAATTTTGGAACACAAGCAAAGACAGCAGCAACTGAACTGACATCTAATTTTGCAGCATAAGTGTTTTGCAGGGCAACTAATTTCCTCATTTATCTCTCTCTTAGTCATATTTTTACTTCTGCTAGTTTCAAAATCACTGCTGGCCCATCTAAGTGGCTTTCAAACATCTGCTGTTCCAGACCCCAACATAAGTGGGCTTTTTCAAGACCAGCACTACATTTCTCTGTGGAGGAGACCATGTCATGTCCCCAGAAGAGCTGGGAATTTACAGCTCTGTCCAGGCAGAGGACACTGGTGTCATCTCAGTGTTCTTGCTCTCAATCTGCTGGCCCTGACAGAACAGCAGCCCCAGGGCTGTTCTTCCCTTCTGAAAGCCTCCTCTGCATCTAAACACAATTTCCCAACGTGATTTCCTCCTTCTCCATCTTCGCAGGAAGAAATAAAAAAGCTTCTGTGCTCTCTCCTGTGCTGGAGGCTGCCCCTGATGAAGCAGCACTGTTATTATGGGAATGGACTCTTAACAGCATTTGGGCATTTCTTAGTAATGAGGGCAGGGAGAGGGGAGAGGGAAGTAATCACAATCCATGCACCAGATGGGCTATTCCAGAGGCATTTTTCTCCCCAAGCACCTGTGAAGGGCACTGGCTTTCAGCAGGCACACTTTTTGTAATGAAGTTAAACCCACAGAGCACGGTGGGACAATTTGTATCTGCTGCCAGGCAGGAGGACAGAGGGAAAGGCATTGTCCTCACAGGAATTCTGCCGAGAGGAGGCACATTTCTCTACCTGTTCCCATCACAAGCACAGCTTGCTCCAGTCTCCATATCCTTCCCCAGTTATAGACTAAGAAGGGGACAGGGAACAGATGGAAAAGCTCGAGGCAGCTGCAGTGTCACAGTGAGTGGCAGAGGAGGCAGAACCTGTCCCCAGCCCTCACACTGTGACATTCACTCCTGCGCTCCTCAAACCTCACCGTGCCCCCAGGCTCTGCAGTGGTGAAACAGCTTTGGATGGGAGACAACTCTCCTGCACTTCAGAGAGCTCTGAAGTGCCAAACGCAGCCCAGAGAGGAGCCCTCTCCGCATCTCCAGGAGGCTCAGACACTCCCATGGCTTCAGTCATTGCCTGGCCTGTGCAGGAGCTGCTTGAGGAAGGATGTCAGGACAGCACCAGATACCTCTGCACATGGAGAGGTTTGGAAATGAAGTTTGTGAGAGATTGAAGGGTAGGTGCTGGGTGAGAAGTAAAGTGGGAATCAGTGCATCTCTGGGTAAGCCAGACACCCAGCCAGGGGCCACCCTAAAATCCACTAAAATCAGAGCTATCTCCATCCCAGTGCTGTGTCTGTGCTGCACAGATGAGGAAATTTGTGGGTGGCTTTAGTACAGCTGTCAGGACACTGAAGTCAGAATTTTTCCCATCCAGCTTGCACATTCTTACACCTCAGGTTTTCCTCTTTGCATTTCTGAGCTGAGCACATATTCAGCCCTGAAAGCAGCTCAGCTTTCAGCTCCTGCTGCTGAGAGAGTGCTGCCTGATGAGTGGGAGCTGTGTTTGCCCAGCTGGTACCTGCAGCCACCGTGGCACGGCACAGGCAGAGCTCAGCAATGCCAAGGAGCAAAGATGCTCCCTGATCTCTGCCACAGCCAGCAGGGAGCTGCAATATTTGTGCTGCAAACTCTCCCCTCACCCCAATCTGCTTGAAAAACAGCTCACAGCAAATAGGTGATCTAAAATAAAACAGCAAATCCCAGCTATTAAATAGGCAGCAGAAAATTGTGGGGGAAACCTGAGGCATTTGGCTTTGCAGGAGAGCAAAAATCCCACTCAGCTATGCTTGTGCTGAGAGGAGCAGGACCTGGTGCCACAGGGATGTCAGCAACACACCACAGCACCTGAGCAGTGTTTCAGAGCTCAGCTTGTTTTGCACCTGTACAGTGATCAAGTAGCAGGAGTTCCTCGAGTGGGAAATGCTGGAATCAGCTTTAGCTTTATTTAAAAGGGAATTTAAGGTGAGACTTGGGAAAAGGTTGGTGCTTGCTCTATTTATTTGTATCTCCTTTCTGGTCCTGTTTGCTTTCTAGTCAAGAGCTCTGCTTCTTCAGTGTGCATTCAATATTAAATTGCCTCTTAATGTACTAACAGCCAGGCTTCTCTTGAAGAATATCCTCCAGCATACAGAATCTGCAGCATTTGTCAAGGAGAAAAGGATTAAGTGAATAGAGACTCCAGCCAAGTTTCCCTGATTTTTTTTTTCTTCCAGGTACTGGTAGATAAAAAAAAAAAAATTACAAAATTTCCTGGATTGCTTATTTATTTCTTTTCCCTATGCCTATGTAATCACTTTTTGTTGAAAAAAACATTTCAAACTCACATCTCAGCCACCTCCATTATGATGAGGATTTATCCAAGGTCACAGAGCCACTGGCAGGGCAGGGAATCAGACTCCATTTCCCAGATTTTATTTTATAAATCTGGCACCAGGAATATCCCAAACTCCTCAGAGCTGATTTGGAAAAAGACTGGAACATCACCTTGCTGTTCAGAAAGGGCTTTGACCCTGGAATTTAGTTACCAGCACATTCCCCAAGGAAAGCTTCTTCCCAAGGGGGCTGGAACATGATGCTGAGTGCAAAGACATTTCTCATCATGGAGGAAAAGATCCTCCCCAGGATTTCTGACTGGGAAGAGAAATACCCTCTCCATCCACTGGGCAATGATAAAAGTTACCTGGAAGGCTAGAGCCCTCAAAAAGATGCAGAAATCTGCAGAGGGAGGAGGACTGATATTATGAAGACAAAATTCCTGTTTAAAGCCTCTCTGAACTCAGTCCCACTTTTTTATCTCTGAGGGGAGAGGGCTCCATTTGGAAATCCTAAAGCTGCTACAGAGAAAAATATCACTGGAAAAGTCCAGATCTGTTTATCCTCCCACTCTTCATGAGGCTGCCCCTGGAGTGGGACAACAGCTAATCCTGGGGATGGAAACCCCTTCCCACTGATCAAACAACAGTGGGGAAAAGCCCTCCCATTCCTATTCTCCGAGTATGAAAAACTTTAATCCTGTTTAAAAAGCCTTCAAGGTAGCCTGGCTTCCCACCCAGCTTTTCCAGCAGCAAGGCAAATCCCAAGTGCGTTTAACTCCGTTGCACTGTAAACATGTGAGCACCGAAGCACATTTCTGAGTGAGCCTTAGGGAGCTAGGGCAAAGTAAATAATGTGGCAGAAAGCCTTTGCAGAGGTTTCATAGCCTCTAATTTCCTCACCCAAGGGTCACAAGTACAGCAGCTGTCACTTAAGGCTCTCAGCAATTCACACATTCCAGCCCTGCTCTCGCTGTTCAGCGTTTGAGAAATGCTCAAAGCCATCTCCTCCAATTGTCCCCAGAGTAAATAAAGTTCAAGGCAGTAGGACAAGAAAATTAGAGGCTGTGAAGTCGTGAGAAGCAGCTGTAAGGTAAACTGCCTTGCCCAGAGCAAGGTGCATTCACTTGCAGCTCCCTGCCTGGAGTTTTTGCTCAGGAGAGATCTGGGGCAGTACAGAAATACCAGCTGCACCATGGATGTGGATACTGCCACCCTGACAGCTGGGGACACCAAGGACACAGCACTGAGTGCCCTTTAATAGGATTTCTCCAGCCCTGAGAGAAGGAAAGCAGAGGAATGCTGGAATGAAGTCTGGAACTGGGCTGTGCCTCTGGAATTCCCTCCTGTTTGTCCAGGAGGGGACTCAGGTGAGTGGAGGAGCAAAAGCAGAAATGGGAGCAGAGCATCAGCACAGAGAACAATTCTCGTTATGCAGCACGAGTGAAATGGGAAGAGGACTAGAAATCCTAAAAAGTTCCAGGAAGGGATAAAGGAAAAACTTACCAGAGGGCAAATAGAGTGAAACTAAGAAGGAAATGAGCAGCACAGCCAGAGAGGGGCCAGTGGTGCATTTAGGCAGGATCTTAGGCCTGCCACAGGCTCTCATGATAAACAGAGATAGGGCTGGCACAAAAACATGAACAAGCCTAGGACAGATGTGGCCTCAGTGAGAAAAGTTCTCTTGATCCATCAGATTTGATGACAGAAAGGAAATGCAGAACGTTCAGGACAAAAAGGAGGCAAAGGTGGAGTATGAGAAGATGGCAGGTGTAGACGGCAGAGGATGGAGGATGAAGTCAGGAGGCTTTCATTCGACTCAGTCATCTTGGGAAGAGAGTTACAAAAGTTCTCTGGGTGGTAAGAGGCTGCTGGTCAACCTGAATCCCAGAGGAGAAACTAAAAGATATTCCTGGGTAAGAGCACCAGATTTCTATGATCTTGGGCTTGGGGCAGGCAGTGAATTTGCTTTTCAGGAGATCTAAGCACGAGGATGTTCAGTGAGCAGATTGAACAGATTTTGGTATCATTCCCCCAGGACACAGCCCCCAGCTCCTCTGGGAAGAAAGCCTGGCTGAACACACCTCCCCAGCAAATGGCCACTAGATCCAGCTTGTTGTGACCTCGGCTAAAGAGATCTGCCTTTATTCATGACACTGGGCTCCTTCCCTAATGCAGAGACACAGCAGAAAAAAATTACAGCCTAAAAGTTGTGCTTTTAGAGAAAAAGCTTTCTCTGTTACATACATCATTACCCAACAATACAGAGTAGCTACTTAGAGTATCTCTGCGTTCCTTTAAAGACCTGATTTTAAAAGCCAGCAGCTTTATCCATGGTATAATGTGTCAAATGCAAGCTGAATTGACACTTATGCAAGTCAAAGCAAATGTTTTTAAGATGTGACAGCAGAGCCATTACCAGCTTCATATATTTCATTCTACTTTTGTGCACACAACCAAGCATATTATTGGCTTTTTATTTCCCTCCTTGTTTGCTTCAGGATTCTGATTAAAGCAAGGAAATATTTCATGAGCTGCCAGGTTATGCTTAGACCATTAGGCCCATCTATGAGAAATATTTATTGGTTTAGGAAATGGAAGAAAAGGAAAGCTGGAGCGCTGGTGATACATCTCATCCGCTCTGAAAACAGAGCAAAAGCCTCTCAGGTTCTTGTTAGCCAAAGAGATAGGATGAAGTTGGCTCAGTATCAAAAGCTGTAATAGCCAGATGATACAGAGCCCTGATCTGGTCTAAAGCTCCTGCATGTGTTCAGCTTTGAACTGAAAATGTTAATGATGATAAAAGAACTTATGCTTGGTTAATGTCTTGTAATAAAATCCCCCAGCTCTCTGACACTGTCCTTTTTCACCCTTCCCTCTCCTGATGCTGCCTGAGGTCACTGTAGGTGACTACACAGCCCCCTCTGCCTCAAGACTGAAGCTCTGAGTCTCCTTTGTCAGGAGCCAGGGAGGTTCTACTGCCAGCGAACACTTGCTGTGCCTGCCCTGGGATGACAGGAGGACAAGCACAGCCCAGGAGTCACACCCACAACCACAAGCAGGGCACCCAGGCCCGGGGTAGCTGTGAAATTACAGCCTGAAGGAGCCATCCTGCAGCCAACTGAGCACAAGGTGGGCTCATGCACACTCTGTCATTACCAGAGAGAAAATAAGGCACAGAATTGAGGTTTCCAGGCTTGCTAGGGAGAACAGGACACTCAGGATAATCAGGATATTTTTCCAGCCATTCTGGAATGAGAACCTGCACAGTTTCACTGCATCTGAAACCTGAGCAGCCACAAGCAACATAAGGGCAGAAAAACCCAAACTTCCACTATGGGAACACATTTTCTTCCCTTCTCATTCTGCAGTGGAGCTGGGAGCCAGCAGCTCCTGCAGCTCCTGCAGCTCAAGCTTCCCCAGAGGTGAGGGGATGGTGACAGCAGAGGTTACAGCACCCAGAGCCCCATCTGCATCTCCAGGCCAGGTACAGAGCTGAGTGAGGAATGGGCAGGAGTGAGAAGAAGAGGTGATTTATTGGAGAGGCTTCTAAATCAGTTCCCTGAGATGGCTGACCTGCTGACAGTGACTTAATCAGCACAAAACATTTCCTTGATTTGTCACCGGGGAATGGCAAAATATTCTCGGAAGAGCTTCATCTTTTATCTTAAGAACTATTTACATCAAGGAGGTTGAGACACAGCTTTAACCACACAGACAGCACAAACCTTTGGATTTGCTGCTCTTAAACACTACCTGGGAACAGGGGCTTTCTTGTCTTGACTTGCATCTGCCTACCCACAAGAGAAAAAGCTGTGTGCTGCATCATTTTTATTCATGAAGATAAATCCATTGTGTATTTTTCTAATGATCTCTTAAGTCTGCAATCTGCACCATTTTATAGCAGTGAAAGTTAGAGATGCAGTAAGCCATGTATTTAAGGCTGGTAACTTAATGGGAAAGGCATTAACTACCATTTCAGATTTTTAGTTCTGTTCCCCTCCCCATCCTTGGTAATTACCTTGTTACTTAACAGCAGCATCAGCAATTTCATTGATGTGCTTTTAGCACAGGCCACTACCAGAGGACAAGAGTGCTGGAGCATGTTACAGACTCCAGAGTAAACTTTACCTCCTGCTCTTCTTTAAAAAGGTTCAGAACATTACCCACTACTCCTCCAACCTTCAAAATCTGCAAGCATCAGCAAGGCCTCCTTCCCAGGCAGTTGTAGGCTCTTAACAGATGAGAAATCACTTTAGGTCCCCAAGTGACAACTCATGTTATCCCAAGAGATGAGATCCTCTGATAAGCTTGGCTTTTTTTATTTCTCTTGTACCCTTTTGTGGTGAGGGGATGGGGGAACTCTGCAACTTCATTATGATCAAGTCCAATTCATGATGGAAATGAAGAGGCAAAGAGAAGTAAAGAAAGGGAAACGAGAAATCTCACTGTGATCCTGAAGAGAGGAAACCTCACAATGATTTGTGAATCATCACAATGAGAGAAATCTCAAAGAGAAGTAAAGAAAGGGTTACCAGAAATCTCATTGTGATCCAAAGAGAAGTAAAGAAAAGGGTAACCAGAAATCTCATTGTGATCCAAAGAGAAGTAAAGAAAAAAGTAACCAGGAATCTCACTGTGATCCTGAAGAGAAGAAACCATCACAATGACTTGTGAATCATCACAATTAGAGAAATCTCATTGTGATCCAAAGAGAAGTAAAGGATAACCAGAAATCTCACTGTGATCCAAAGAGAAATAAAGGAAAGGGTAACCAGAAATCTCACTGTGATCCTGAAGAGAAGAAACCTCACAATAATTTGTGAATCATCACAATTAGAGAAATCTCACTGTGATCCAAAGAGAAGTTAAGAAAAGGGTAACCAGACATCTTGTGATGCTGCAGTTATTTCTGACAAGGGTAGAACTGCCTGGGAGCCTTTCAGTGCCTCCTGTTCCTCACTCCTGTCCCCCTGGCTCTGTGGGATCCTCCCTATGGCCAGGCCTCTTCCCAAGCATGTCCACAACAGCCAGCTGGCATTGTCCTCTGCCAGCACTCCTGCCTTGCTAATCTACCTTCTCAGCCTCCTGAGGCCACCAATAAACCAAATAATTCCACATTTGGCAGAGTTCAACAAGCATCTGAATTACTGCATTTTCTGTACATCCCCACAGCTCCTGGGAAGAACAAGCACTGCCCTGGATCAGCTTTTTTTCTGACTGGCAGTGGATTTGGGGAGTTGTATTTACCTCACCATTGTGCACATTGCCCTGCACACATGCAGCAGGAAAGACAAAAGGTCTAGCACAGAGCTTATCAGCACATGGCAGGCATTTTAAGCCATCTTGCAAAGGAAAGAAAAAAACAAACAACATGTTGTGCATGTAAGAGAAGGAAATCCCTAATTGGAAACACAATTGTCTGGTAAGAAGGGCTCCAAAATCAACAGCCACTCCAATTTATATGCTGTTTTATCAAGCCAAATAGCCCCCAAGGGCTTTGCAAGATGAGCCTCTAATAGGGTTTATAAAACCAGCCCTCTGTAAGAGAGGCTGGAGCAGGGAGGGGGAGTAAAAGGCATTTTAGCATGTGAATTGTGACAGCAATGTCAGCCTGTCAGAGCTCCACTAATATAGGCTCCAGAAGCTCAGGGGGATCTGCAGCAGCTCATGGAGAGGTTCATGGAGAACAGGGGAGCGCTAGGATGCAGCCCCCAGGCTGGGCAGCCAGGCTAGGGTGAGGGGTGGGAGCAGCAGCCCTGTGACATCCCCTCTCTCTGGGCTCAGCCCATAGGGCACAGCTCTGGTACATCAGCTCAGAGCTGCCCCCCAAGTGAAGTGGGAAGCTCTGCTGTCACACCAACCTCACCTTTCCCCATGGTTTCTAAAAAGAAGCTGTGCCTTGATCCTGCTCATTGAGACATTGCAGAGAAGAAGATTTTTAAATTATTTTATTTTGTCTTTCCCCTTTCACCGACAGGAGAGGAGAGAGCCTGAAGGAAAAACAGAGGGGACATTTTTATTCCAGCCTTTATGGTGTGTCTGGAAGGCAATAGTGAGCAATGAGTGTGTGACAAGAAACATGAACAGGATGGGGAGTGTGACTGTAAAACGTGCCTTAACATCCCCTGCAGGAGCACATCCTCTGAGTGCCATCCCTTCATCATCCCTGCCCAAGTGATGATACACGAGCCAGGAAAGCAAAACCAGCCAGCACAGGTCACACTTCACTGCACAGTTTTGCAAACCACGCTAAGAAACCCTCAGAGGAAAGAACCAACTAGTTTCAAGTCTATTTTGAGTTGCACAGTGGGCTTGTAAATACCTTGTTTCTGGCAGTTCTACAGTGGTTAAAAAATATATCAAGCAGTCATGGAAAGCCCAAGACATAAATTTGTTGCAGAAAGAAATGTCTCTTTTCTTCTGCAACAAAGAAAACAATGCTTTATTTTGGTTTCCATTTTCTGGCTGATGCTGTTCTGCGAGCAAGTGTGAAATGGCAGAGCTGTGCTTGTGAAGATGATTCCAGAAGGATGTGCCCTGCCCTGCTGGGAAGGTGCAGGGCTGCACAAAGCCTGGTTTTAACCAACACACCAAAAAGTCAGATGGCAGATTAAGGTCTCACTACTTTCAATGCCTTTATAAGCGTTCTGCTGAAATCTGGGGGGAAAAGATCTGTTTTATCATTTTCTTAGACTTAGAAATAAGTGATATGTGAAAATCACAGTGGTGCCAAGACTACAAAGCCTGCCCATCCATAGGGAAAATGTGTCATTTAGGAGTCACACATCAGGCCTTGAGTGCAATCTTCCCCACACAGGGACCTTTAGGATTCCTCCACAGCTCCAGGCAGAGTTCTTGGCACAGAGCTGTGGCCCTGCAGCACATCCCTGCCCTCCTTTCCCCAGGAAAGCACAGCAAAGGGATGAGCTCTCTTGGTGCTCTGCAGCCATGGCAAACACCCCGCTCCTGGCACAGCAGTGAGCTGAACCCCCAGGGACTGCTGTGGTGCCACCATGGATCCACAGCCAGCCAGCAGCAGTGCCTGGGGCTTGTCCTGTGCTGATCCTGACCTCTGGTGTCACTGCCCAGCTTAATCCCAGCTCTGCTTGGCACTGTGCACTTGGAGAGTGATTTTGGGCCCTGGTTGTTGTCACTGGAGCTGCTCTGCTCTGCTTGTTGGGGATTACTGTGGCACTGCAGCACTCACCAGCAAGGGTGCTTGTCCCATTGTCACTGTCACCTCCCTGCTCTCATCCTGCAGTTCTGGAGTCAGGAATCCCAGAGGAACAGGAGAGGCAGACAGGCAGAACTGGCCTAAAGAGGAGAGCAGCTTCCTCTCAGAAATACAGCTCAGGTATGACTAATGTGCCAGAAAGCTCATGGCTCAAGTAATCCCCTGCTCAAGACTTTATCAATAATGCACAATTGGATTGTGGAATACAAAACCCCTGGAACTTAATAAAAGCACTGGCTTAAGCACTGAGCTGACATCATTGGGATTGATGAGTGAGGACAGTTTCAAACAAATTACACCTCGCAGCCAGATAAGACCTATCTTCAGGAGACTGGATGAAAGGCAAGCAGCTCAGCATAGCTGCTCACCTGTCCACAGCGAAGAGCTTCTGAGTGGGAAACAATGGCTTTAGGCATTAAACACTTTTCCCAACCACACTCCTCAGGGATGAATGCTCATCAATTGAAGAGGAGGTTTCTCTAATGATGTTTTAAATATTCTAGTATTTGGCAAAAATTTATCCAAACATGGAAGTTGGGGGCAACAAATGTGATTTATCCCCAACCCAGTTTTCCCTGACATGTGAAGATGCCTGTGCTAAAGCCTTGGTGCCCAAATGTCTCAGAACTATCCCAGCAAAGCATGAACTGTTCCAGCACAAGCACGTGCTCAGTGTTGTGCTGAAGCAGCAGTGGAGTCAGCCCCAGCCCAGCACTCTGACCCCCAAACAGATCTAGCTTGGCCCTGGAACAGGAGAAATCTCTACAGGAAAACAGACTCTGAGGGAAACCTCAGAGGCAGCAGACACCTGAGCTGAGAGAACAGGGGACACACACTGGGTGTGAGACAAGGTGCATCCAGGGCTTTTGGAGAGAATGTACCAAACTGCAGATGGTGCAGAAAGAAGGGAAGGAAAGAGGCAAACCTATGAGAAGGGGAGGCTCTTCAATGAACATCCACAACTGATTTGTGACCTGCAGAGGTAAAGCATGCATACCACTCCCCAAGACCTGCCAACCAAAATCCCAGCTCAGGTTTCCAGGTGCAGCCTGATCCATCCATATCCCAGACCCTGATCCATCCAAATCCAGACCCTGATCCATCCTTATCCCAGACCCTGATCCATCCATATCCCAGACCCTGATCCATCCATATCCCAGACCATGACTGGATTAAGGCTGTTCTGAATTCACTGTCCCCATGTCAGTGAGATATCTTCAGTGAACACTCCCTCCCCAGCTGGCTGAAGACCAGGGCTGGGGTTTGGGTTGCATGTCCCTCTTAGGATCCACCTTTTCCACTCACAGAGGCTCTTTGGGGGTTGTGCAAACTCTGTGGTGTCCTCAGAAGACAGAGCAGGCTCAGCACTTCATGTGACATCAGCCTCATCCCCCTGCACTCAGCACCCAGAGCCCACACACAGCACATCCAGCAGAGCACCACAGGAGCCTGTCAGGGGGGATTAGTCCCACATGCCTCCCTCAGCATTAGCACAAACCAACAGGACAGCATGGAAAGCCCAGCAATACCCAGGAACACTTCATTTATTGCAATCTAGGGTAAGAACAGCTCATCTGGAGCCAGGCTCCAGCCCAACTCTGATTGACAGCTGTGGGGAGACAGCTGAAATTACAGTAATGCAATTTCAATATCCTCACAGAGGTAAATGCGCTCAGTTGCCTCAAGGCCTCTGTAAACATTAATTATTAACTTAATGTCTGCCTTCCCTGAGGTATCCATTATCCTGTGTATTAATGGCCCTTCCAATGAGGCAGGGAGCAAGCAGCTTGCAGATTACCTGATAGTGTTAGTGAAAGTTTGCAAATTGATTTGGTTGGGTTGGAAAGTGCTTGGCAGTTAACCAATCGCAGAGTTTAGAGAAAGAGCAGAGCACAACAAAAGGTGTTTTCTTTCCTCACAGCTTTATCTGCTCAGAAAATAAGAGGAGTCAAGCATGGCAGTGCTGGATTTGCTTTTGGATTCTTCTTTCCTGTCTCCCATCCAAAGTGTAATGAAGGAAAGCCTCAGGCAGAGAACTCAGTTGCAGCAAGGGGTAACATTAGTGCTGTTCTAAATGCCTCTCCACAAAAGTTAAGTCAATCTTATTTCTAACACCCAGCTCTTCCATATTTCACTGTCAGGGGCTTTTCACATCCATATGAGATAGGCCTGAGAGGTCAGATAGGCAAAAGGATTTCAGTGAAGAATCTCCCGTCCAGTCCAACACTGGGATCCTCAGATCTGTTTAATCCTTAAATCCCCCCAGATGCACACCCAGGAGTGAGGTAAGGGTGACAGGCTGAGCATGCAGACATGTGCCATCTGCACTTCCTTCTTGCATAAACCACTGCTCAGCTCATTTTCTCCTCCCAGAAAGCTGCTTTTACAAGCCTCTGAAACACCTCATTTAACTGGAGAAGTATTTGTTCATTAGCACTCCGTGCAGCAGGAAGCACATGGCAGCGTGGGAGTTCAATCCCCCAGGATGTGACAGGAGAATTCATTCCCCAGCACAGGGACTCTGGAGACACTCCTGCTCTGAGGCTGCAGCTCAGCTCTCATCCCAGTTCCACCCTGCTCAAAGCATCCCAGGCAATCCACAAGCAGGACAACCACATCCACAGGCTGCTGGAGATAAGACCAACCAATATTAAAAGGCAGCATCTTCCCCTTGGAAAGATAAGGCAAAGCTGGCAGATTCTCATCTCCATTCTTCATCCAGAATGCCTCATTCTTTGAACAGCCACACACAAAACAAGCAGCAGTCACGTTTCCAATCTGCTGTGTGCTCTGCTGGGCCCCTGGTGCTTGCAGAGAAATCTGTATTCTCTGATTCTATCTGCATGTCAGGGAGTGATTTAAAGGGAGACCAAGTAACAATCCTTGATAGATTTTTTGCTGTGTAGTCAGGTAACTTCTGTTCTTCAAGCAGAGAAACACGATATTGCTCTTTCATGTAAATTTATGGAAGAAGTTATGATTTTATCCTATGTCCTAATAAGGATTCAGACTTAGCTTTTAAAAGGAGAACCTTGTTTGTGCTAGAGTTTTGTGCCTGTTATTTTATCATAATTTAAAATCAAACTATTCAGACACTAAATTATTTCCTGCTGAGAAATGTGCAAAAGCTCCCTTTATTCCTATATCCTCTTTACCACTGGCATCTTGTATTTATAGAGTGTAGATGGAGAACTTAACATCCATGTTTTCTCCTTTTAAAGTTTCTCCTTTGATCTAGTTATCCATCCAGGAGATTGCTTTGATCCTTGAAGTTTTGCTAATTCCAAATACTCAATTATGCTTATCTAGTCCTGGAGGATCTGAGTGTTTCAAGCTGTCCCTCATCCACTGCTGGTTTACCAACATAGCCCAGCTTTAATCAAAAGGAACTTGTTCTTGCTCAGAGCACTGCAGGCTACACACTCATCAAAAACTCAGGAGAGCCTGTTTTTCCTTCCTGGCCACATCCCAGGGAAGCAGGAGAGAGAAGAGGCTGTGAGAGAAGGGAATCTCCTACTGAACAGAGGGGTTGGGGAGCAATAGAAGAGTCCAGGAAGGAAAACAGAGAGGTTGGAGAGCAATGGAAGGAATGGTCACACAGAGGAACAGAGCTCAAGGCTCACAGAGCTCACCCAGTCATGCTGCTCTTCTCTCTCTGCCTCCACATTTCTGTCACTCACAAGCCAGGAAGCAAGGGAATGGGAGAAACTGGACATCATAGACCTTGAGGGAGTTGAACTGTTGAAAGCAGCAATGGGGAGCAGTTCTCCAAAACCAGAGCCATCTTCCCCACCCATCAAGCACAAGGAGAGTGAGCTGAGCCTGATCCCAGGCCTGTCTGCTGCTTGTTTTAAAAATCTTCTCCTTTACAATATCATTATGGCACGTGAATGAAGGTTATCTAAATCCTGCATGATCTCTCCCTTAGGGAGCAGGGAGGGAGGCAGAAAGGAGAATGCCATTATTTCGTGATGGGATCTGAAGTAGTAGGGGATTTCCTTTCAGCTTCCAGAGGATTGAAACAAATTGAGATGCATCATCCCAATGGTTCACTGCTGGGTATTTTGACACCACATTACTGCTCAGCACCTGAAACTCATCTGATGGAAGACGTGACCACAGCCCTGCTTTCCTCTCTGCTACCAACTCCTTCTGTGCCATTTCTCATTCTCAGACTGAGGAAGAAATTAAAATCTTCTCCAACATGTTAAAGAGTGACAGGGAAAAAATACAAAAGGAAGAAGATAAAATCTGAAGAGGCAGCAAGCAGCCACAACTGAAGCACAGCACTGAAATAATTATCTTGTTATAAGAGCCCAGGCAAGCCTGCTGGAGGGGCAAATTTCTCCATCAGAAGGTGAGTGCAGGTTCCCTTCCCTCCTCATATAAAAGTTTTAATACACCTTAAATAAAAGTATTTCTGTTCTTGCAAATTGAAGGCTCAAGTGGAGCTTCTTGCAAAAGCTTCTCCTACCACCAGCACAAGGAAGAAATAATGTCTGAGAATAATGGTTTAGCACCACTCTGGCACTTCCAGCAGCTTTCCAAGGGGCAGGTTACACTTGGAAGGCAGAAGACAAGCTGCTAAATTACCCTTTCTTATCCTCCAGCCCCCTCAGCAGCAAGGCAGAGAACAATTTTTCATGGTTTGCTTCAAACAAAGTTAACAACGTCAGGGCAGCATGATGCCTGTAAGTCAGCTGAGAGATGAGAGAACTTTATTTTGCCAGTCTGCCCTAAGGGGAACTTTGCAGGAGCTCTCAGTAGTTCAGACAGGGGGTTGAGGTTCAGCGCCTGCTGCCCTCTCAGGGTGAGCCAGGATCCCAAAATGGGGTGCAAAAATGAGCCCTGCAGTGGGAAAAGAGCCCTGTTAGTGCTGCTGTGTGCACAAACCTGTCCCACTGCTCCCCTGAAAACCCTGCCAGCAAGAAGAAGAGTAGGTGGCAGGGGGAGCTTTTCTGAACTTGGCTTTCCTTGCCACACTGCAAAGCTCTGGTGCAGGCAGAGTTTGCTCCCTGCAGAACTTCAGTGGCCACCAGTAGCTGGAGTTTCAGGCAGGGTCACAGACACACTGACTCGCTGCTTCAAAGCTGCAGCCTTCTGAACCAGCTTTGCCAAGCTGAACTACTCACCTGACATTTGCTAAATCTCAGTGAACTCCTTTTTGTTGTAAAGAGGAACCTGTAAAATTCATTCTTCTTTGTAGTACAGAAATTCCCACTGAGCCCTCCTCTGGAAAAGTTAAGCACTGTGTTTATGCTGCAAGAGGGCAGCACAAACAGGGCACCCTCCTGCCCTGACAGATTTTACACCATCAATCCTAAATCTGAGATCTGCCCCTTGTGTTTCTCAGCTTTACCTATCAGTGCTTTGCCTGAAAGAGATTAATCAAAAAAATTGTTTGTAAACTCAGCAGGGTGTGAGCTTAAGCTCTCAAAACCATTAAGCACAAAGGAGTTTTTATAACATTTTAAGTAACAGATTTAAGTTACACTTTTTGTGACTGACTAGGAGTGAACAACTCCCACAATGGTCTCAGCATTTCAGTTCCCAAAATCTCTTTGTTACTCTAACACCTGGTTAGCTGAGCCAGACACATTCCAGATTGTTCACTACAAGAAGACATCTCAGTAAGTGATTCTCCAGACACTGCACTGAATTCTATTTAAAATTGTGAATTACAGTACCTCACCTTTCTGTTCTGTCTGCACAGGTGGTGCACCTTTGGTGGAATGGAAGTGTATAGAGGTCATGCATCTTGGAAAGAAAAGAGGGAAGAAAAGAAGGAACTGGGAGAAGGTACCATGGAAATAGAAATGGTTCAAATCTCATTTCTTTACATAGAATATAAGCAGCAGACTGGTAACATGTGGTCTGAACCAAATGCAAACACCCAACACGCTCCATCTGCACAAGCAAACAACAATCCAAGCACATTTGGGATGATAGATGCGGGACTGGCAGGTATTTATCACATAACTGTCTGGAGATTTGACTACCAGCTAAACAGGAACACTGCTAAAAAGCACCTGCCTCACAGCACTGAAATTTAGAAGCTCATGCTGGGGAAGTTGCCCAGATTCAGAAGCTGCTGCATTCGATTTTCATGCCTGTTTTACCATTACTTAAAAGACAGCCAGTTCCAAGCCACTTGACATTTGCTCTGAGAAGCCTGAGCAAACAGCCAAGGCTGGATCAGGGCATCTCTGCACTGTGAGCTAACAAAGAAATGGACAAACATGTCAAGCCAAAAGGCAGAAGCTCTGGGAAGTGTGCTGGCTGAGGCTGCAGCTCTTAATAGATCCAGGGAGAGAGGCTGGAAGAGTTTCAGAGGAGCAGAGGGCTCCTCATCCTGGCAGGCAGCTCAGGTTGTTTGAGGCCCCTCCCATGCACTGCTCTTCCCTTTTCTGCAGGAAAGGACGTGGCAAAGGGGAAAATTGGAAATTTGGCTGTCCAAAGCATCTCCCACTCCTATGAAGATGTTGAGAAGAATGTCAGATTTGTTTTTACAAATGAGCTGGGGATCTGCTAGTAGATAAAACTAGCATCAAGAGGGAAAAGAAACAATGGGATGGATTCCAATGATTGATAAATGGGAAAAAAAAGTTTTCTTTTCCAAACAAACTGTAGGTTTGCTGGTTAATTAAATTGGATATTGAAAGATGAAAAAAACAATGGGGGAAACCATGAGTTCTATAAGAATTAAAAATTAAAAGGGAGGGTTGTACTTTAGAGGGGAATCTCAGGTATCAGTGTGTGGGAAGTCTGAGCCTCTCAGCAATGGGGAAAGAGAGGGGAATGTGGAAAATTGGAATTAAAAGGAGGCTGAGTCCTCCAAAAATTTGAGAGACCCCAGGGAATGTCCCATGGCCTCTCTCTTTATTCAAATAAAGTTGCAGGACTCCTCTGTCTCCTGTTTGGACATATTTGGATTCATTTTCCTGACGATATGATGTGCACAGCTGCCACGTGCACATTACCCTGCTCCCAAAGCAGCAGCTTCCCAGCTGGATTAGCTGTGAAGATGGAGAGCTTGGGGTTTATATCACAGAGCAGAAACTCCTCACAGCTCTGTTAGAAATTCAGCCTGACCTCTGTTCTAAAGCACTTCAGGGAATCTTTGTCCCAGAACTTGAGGAAAAGGTAAAGCTATAAATTAAAATTGCATTAGTAGTTTCTTTGGTGGTGTGCAGAGCAGGCAGGAGAGGACCTGGGAACACTATTGCTCAACAGAGAGGAAATGGCATTACTGAAAGACCTGGTGCATTAATTGCTGTTTCTAGCACTCTTGGAATCCTCTGTGTCTTTGATATCTACATAAAAGCATAAACCCCTCTTCCTTTCTGAAATAATTCTTTCAATGCAGTTTCAGATACATGAAATGTGCAAAATCTGGCACTTTTCTTGTAGCTGCACTGTTTCCAGGTGATTTCTTGTTGGTGCTTAGAGAGCTTTGATCTACTTTTAGCTTAAAATCAAGTTATATTCCACACATTGGTTTTATACTGAGAGGGTAGTCAGAAATTAATCCATAGACACACAATTTTACTGCTTGTGCACTGAATTTCCAGTTTTAATGCTAGATTGTTTTGATGGAAGGTAGCAATCATTTAAACATTAAGAACAGTCATCCTGGGGACACAGTTGTCAGATTTAAGGATCAGAAATTATATAGGCAGCTGTAAAAGGATTGGAAGTGAATAGATCAATATTACAAGGTCTAGTAATTCTTTGAAGTATTAAAGTGAAATGGGGGAACAGTTTGCAAGAACAACTCCATGATTTAAGTTATGCAGCAGCTCCAGAGGCAGTAAGCAGGTAACAATCTCTGAAAGGGTTAAGGACACCTTGATCAAACAGGTTTTTGTCCTGAAGCAAGGACAGGCTGGGGAGGACTTGCAGAAGGATCCCATTGGGGCTGGGAAACAGGAGAGGAGCATTTGGGAAGGATCCCTGATTTTCCACATCTCCATTTACATGCAGGGAGGGAGTGAATGAATCCTGCATTTCCATGCTGCAGCTCAGCGTGTTTATGAACAAAGCCCTGAGCACACAGTGACATTGTGCCTGATAGTCCTGAGAGAATCTGGCACTGCTTGCAAGCATTTGGTCAATGGTTCTGGGGGCTGCTTCTGCATGCAGAGCAGGAAGGAGCATCCCAACACTGCAACTACAACACAGGCTCCCCAGAAAGATGTGGATATCTGCAAAGAAGCCCAGCATGGCACAACTCCAGTAGCTTGGAGATC
The DNA here is from genome assembly GCA_009812075.1 of Sialia sialis. Taxonomy (NCBI): domain Eukaryota; kingdom Metazoa; phylum Chordata; class Aves; order Passeriformes; family Turdidae; genus Sialia; species Sialia sialis. The sequence continues at coordinate 5,668,104 of VRYO01002784.1, forward strand.
TGCTGGGAATTCAAATGAATTCAAAAGGAAGACAGCTCACAGAGAAATGCAGAGTCAGAGCAGACCAAAGCTCAGTTAAAAAGTTTCCTTTTTTCTTTTCCAAACTTTCCTGTTCCACTTTGAATTCCAAGCAGAGACACGAGTGTCACTTGTTGTGTGGGAAGAGTGATCCAGTCACTCATTATTCATCCCAGCCAACTCTAAGCTTGCACTACAGGTGAGCTCAATTCTTCATCTAAGCTGACTTTATGCATTTCACTGAGATGTCAAAATCCAGCCTGAGGACCTCAGCATTCCAAGTGGGTCCAAAAAGAAGTTGCTTGGTGTAGTGATTTTTCTAGCACATAGACATTTAAGTTTGCAGCATAAAAGTTTAGAAGTTTTTATCATTTTGTGGTTCTTTGAACATAACAAAGCAGCTCCCCCTCACTGTGCAAGTCCAAACCAAAAATCCAGATTTCTCTCCCAGTCCCACTTGAGGATAAATTTGGCTTAGACACACTTTTTATCTTCTTATAGAAATCCTTTTCCTATCAACAAAAATATCTGGTGCGATTATTTAATGAATTTATAGATTCAAACTGTGTTTGATTTTCTTGCTTCTATTATCTCCCAACCAAGTCTTTGTTGACAGCAGGGTCTGCTGAGACCCTGGATCCTGGTATGAATCCAAATAAAGTTCCAGCTCAGAGCACTCCTGAAGGAGGTGGGAATGTCCCAGCCAGGTAATGGAGGACACTGGGAGGTGGAGATCACTTTAGGAACACACTCCTAGGGAAACAGCCATGCTGGTTATCCCAGAGAAGTGCAAAGCAGGATCGTTCACCTCACGTGTTTAGGCACTGCCTTCTGATGCTCCAGAGCCTTGGGCACATCTGAAATTCAAATGGGAAGCCTCTGATTTGAAAGGTTTGTCAAAGCCTGGTTCTCAGCAGTGCCTTAGTCCCGACCAGATTTAAGGTAATTTGCAATTCAAAGCATCTCAAGGAAACGACATCATCCTTGCAGGGAGTGGAAACCTTCCTTCCCTGCATTTCCTAGCAGAAAATGGTATCCTAAATAAGCAAAACCAAGACAAATGTGGCAGGTCCCCGTGGGAGAGAGGTCACCCCAATTGTTTCAGATTTCAGCTGAGAGGTTCCAACACTGGGTAACCCCAGCTCCTGTACTTTCAGTGGAGTGAACACAGCAGCTCCACCTGAGCTGCTTCCAGCGATAACTCTCCTCACTTTGCATAATGAGGTCCCATCTACAGCCCCAGAAGTTGTTTAACCCCCACCAGTGACTTATTCCAGGCTATCAGCCAAGTGAATGCTTAAGTGGAATATATGTACAGTGATCATCACAGGCTGGCATTCATCTTGTCTCAGAAATTGTTTAGGGCAGAGAGGTTAAGAAGAATGGAGTGCAGGCTTAAAAAAGATTTGTTTCTCAGAGACATTTCACTAGATTCATCCAATTTAGTGAAGAAACTAAGGTTAGGGGAGTGCCTTTTAGGCACTGTTGTCTCAGGGTAATTGAACACATGGGTTTTTAAAAGAGGACAGCAGTTAAGCAAAGTTGCAGTTCAGTCAGATAAGAAACTCTCATTAGTGTGGAATAGATCTAAGCACCTCAGAACAGCTGTCAGCCCCCTCACAAGGCAGATCCCATCCCCCTTCCCTTTACACTCTCCAAGCCAACAGCTTTTCGGGGGTCCTGACACAGCTCTGGCTTACCAACTGCTCTAAAAATACCCCTGGAAGTGAGGAGGGAGAGATCCTGATGTAGGTAAGGCAAATTAGAGAAAATTCACTGATCAGACAGGTGTGGTTCTACAATAGCACTACTCAGCATTCCCATCCTCAGGGGTAAATGTCTTCAGGAACAGAACTCCAGTTCTGACCCTGAGCACAGCCACTCCCTCTCTGCCCAGGCAAAGAACCAGCAGAGCTGTTTGTGGTGTTTAGAACAGCATCAGGCCCTTAATTGAGCTAATTGAGTTAATTCACCTGCAGCAGGTGGGTGTTTGAAACAAGCACCTGCTCACACAGGAAATGTGTGGAGGGAATGGTGCACACGGAGTGGCTTTCCCCAAAACACCACCAGCAGAGGCCAAAAAAGGCACAAAAGCTCTTTAAAAAGGTGTTTTACATGTATTTGTTTCCATGTGCTGCTGTTTCCACTCGTGCATTTCAATGAGATTCGAGAGGAGAGGAGAGGAGAGGAGAGGAAAGGAAAGGAAAGGAAAGGAAAGGAAAGGAAAGGAAAGGAAAGGAAAGGAAAGGAAAGGAAAGGAAAGGAAAGGAAAGGAAAGGAAAGGAAAGGAAAGGCTTGGCTTTGCTGAGGGAGCTCAGTTCTCTGGAGAAAGGGGCCAGCAGGAGCCTCCTGAGTCCAGCCAAGCCCCTCTGCTTGAAACAGCTGAACCCATGGACAGGAACAGGCTGGGCCCTGATTTCTCTCCCTGCAGGGAAGGACCTGGTGGTCCTGACAGCAAGAGAGTGAATGTGGAGTGATTTGGCAGGGGACACCGAGTGGCAGCTGCTCAGTTCATCCACAAAACCCTTCAGAATGAAAAAGGAGCTCCATTTCACTGAAAGGACAGGGATGAGATATCCCAGGCAGCAATAAATCGGCCTCCCCCCACATGCTCTGAGGAATTACAGGAACAAATAGCCCCAGAAGAAACATTTGCAGATAGGTCAGAGGTTCTGCATTGCTTTGGCTTTGTTTATTTCCCATGCCCCAGGGCGACACCAGTGAGACAGAGGCATTGTGACAACCCCTGCACCCTCCAGAGAGGGAAAGGCAGCACTTTGCCATCATCAGGACTCCTGCAGGAAGCCAAGCCCTGGTTGCAGCACTGGTGTGGGGTTTTTGGGCAGAAGCACCAGCAAACAGCCCATCCCAGGGGAGCTGTTCCCTGCATAAATAGCTGCATAAACAGCTCTGCAGTGGCACTCTCAGTCTGGCTCTGGAGACTTTTATGTCCCCAGTTTCTAATGAGGACTGGTTTAATTTTTTTTTAACATCCCATCTCCCCAATAAAAGTCATCTCCAATGTGGAATTGGCTCGGAGAATTGCAGTTCCTTGATCATAAGTGCTTTCAAGTGATGTGGCAGGGTGATGAACGTGAAGGTTGGATTAAGGTTTAGACTGCAGCTTTGGGGAGTCACACAAGTCACTAATTACACTCCCAGCCCTCAGCACAGCAATGGGGAACATCACAGAACTACTTCAGGGAAGATTCAAAGAGAAATAACACAGTTTAACACTAAAGTAAGAAAGGTCCTGTGACATTAAAAAACAGAATTTCCCTCCAAGCAGAGGTCTGTCTGTGCCTCCTGAGCTCTGTTAAAACCCAGAGATGACAACTCCTGAATGTGCTGAAGAGCCCTGACCAAGAGCTGGTGTCTGCAGAAGTCACCTTGGAACTGAATACCCATCTGCCCCCCAAAACATGGCCTTGGGCTGTGGAAAGCCCAAGAAGTGCTAATATTTCATTGAGCTAATATTTCATTTAGCTAAAGAGATCCCCCAGCTTCCCTGGGCAGCACCAAACGGAGCAGTGTGGTTATTGCTGCTCAGGTATCAGGGTGAGATTAGATCTGCTATCAGGCACAGCTCAGCCCCACACCGCAGGCAGCAGGGCACAGCCGATATTGCATTTGTGGAGGAGTTCCTTTCATTTCACTTTGGATGTGTGACACCAGGCCAGAGCAGCTGTGGAGTGCAGATATGACAGATGTGGCTTGAAAGAAGCCGGGGAGAGTGCACAGCAGCCTGGGACTGCTTTGTACTGAAGAACAGAGATTCTCTGGGACACAAAAAGAAGTTAAAGCTGCTCGGCCCTGTCTGGTCTGCAGCCATAGCCAGCTGCCACTTAGAACATGGAACAGACAGAGAAGAGAAATTGGGAATTTGAAGCCTGCAGGACTCCTGGCTGTTAAGAGAATAAACAGAGATTTGCACCCCACAAGCAAGCCCAGATCAGAGGGGACAATGCAAGGTAGGCACCAGTTAATTGCACCATTATCTTCCTGGTCACAAGTGTTCCTTTGCAGGACTCAAAATGTTTTATTAAAATGCTGTTTGCATTCAAAAATAGCCTTTTAATCAGCAGCCTTGAAGACTTTCCAAAATAACACCACCTTCTATAGTCTGTCTTGAAAACATCAATGATTGTCTGAAATTCTTTTGGATGTCTCAAAGAATGATATCATAATGATCTCTGGTTTCAGCAATACTCATTGCCTGACAAGGCCAGCTTAAAAAAATCAACTGTGGTTTCAATTTCATTCTAAAGTATTCACAGCTAAAATTTTCAATTAAAATTTTGAAAAGAAACTCTTCTCTCAGCAAGCAGAAATGACAAATTAATTTGGGAAATGCCCTGAAACAAACTCCTCCCCAAAAATTTCTGCCAAGCTTTGATTTTAGATTTCCACTGTTTTCCAAAATTAGGTGTCATCTTTCAATCAGCACCACCCCAAAGGACGAGATTTGTGTTCCCTACCCTGGCAGGTGTAATGATGCCAGGATAATTCGTAGCAGATGTACATTTGGGGAGAAATTATTTTCCTCGGAATCTATTTGTGTGGGAGGATGAAGTATGGTTATAATGAAGGTGCTGTGAGAGCTGAATGACTTTGCATCTCAAGTACAGGTGCACTTGGGTGTAACTTAAACATAGTTTGCAATCTCTCTAAATGGAGCATTTATAGCCAATTACACTTGTCATTCACCTTGCAAATACCTCTATCTAATTTAACAGCATATGCAGCAAGCAGAAAAATAAAGGATATTTTATTAGGTGCCAGCAGAATAGCAGTGGAGGTACCAGCTCTGTGTCTAACCCACGTTTGGCAGATTTCTGAACTGAAATAGAACAAAGTCAGAGCATGGCCTCCAATGCCCTTCTCCTCCCTGCATCAGAAGCCTCCTGTCACATGTCATTTCCTCCAGGAAGACATGTATCTAGCTGAGATTTTCCAAAACCTGTCCAAGTGATTTGGACACTCACTTCTCATTAGTATTAATAGCAAATGAGGATGAGCATCTCCTCACTGCCTTTGGAAATCTCGGACACATTTTTATTTTGGGGGCTGTTAAATGACACTTCGGGCAATCTGCACTAGAAATGACAAATTTCCCATTTGTGTTCCTGCACTTGGATTATCCCGAATGTCCACCTACCAAATGTCAAAATTTCCCCTCAAAAAGACAGCTGAGATGTGCTGAGAGGGAGGGCAGAGACAGACTTTGGCTGTGTTTGGATTAAAGGACAAAGTTCACATTCCAAAACCGTCTCCTCCACAGAGGGCTGCTTAGACCAATTTTAGGATAATACCACGTGCATTGTCATCTTTTTGTCACCGCCCCAGGCAGGGATGTCACTGCAATGGGAGCAGGGATGCAGAGCAGTTCCATGGCCCTGTGTCACAGGCACTGAATCACAGGCAGAGCCCTGGAGAAGGGAACAGGAGGGAAGGAAAACCTCTTTGGGAATACCTGCTCCATGCCCTGCAGCAGCGAGCAGCTGCTCCTCTGAGATCTCCTCCAATTTGCAGTGTTACACCTGAGATCACATCCAGTCCCTCTTGCTGTTCCAGGAACTGCTGAGAAGAAAATGGGAACTGAAGAACAGCACATTATTTTTTCAATTGACACCAGATTACATTCCCCCCTCTCCTCACCAAACTGAGGGAGCAGAAAGAGGTTTGTAAGAGATTTCACTCCTGTTACACCCAGCTTCCACTTTTCACCCTCACACAAGGCAGAAGAAAGCTTTGCAAGCCCCTTCTCCAACCAAAACACTGCAAATCCCTTCAGACTGGACCATGGATCTTTTCCTTGCCAAGCCCTCCCTAAAGTCAGACTTTGCAGAGAACAGAAATGCAAATAAGTGACTAACACTGAGCTCTACAAATCCATTTTACATGGCTTCTTGATCTGTTATTTAAGTGACATGCCTCCCCTTTTTGCCAAATGTATTTCATGTATATATGTCTGTTTCCTATAATCTTTTCCATTTCTCTTATCACTTGTATTTTAATAAACCACATGTACAGATTCAGTATCTTCTTCAGCAGCCAGAGAGGGAGACATAGTTGTTCATTGGGGTTATTAAAATTCTAAATATCTCCCTCCTTTTATTTGATTTTAGTGAGATTCCAGACATTTTCTCAATACCAGGAAGATTGGATTCATTGGAATATAACTCTGACAGAAGTCTTGCAAGGAAACTTTAATTTTAGTTCAAACTCCATTAATTTAAGATATCCCTAGAAGATGTGAACAAGGTGAATCTTTTTATATTAACTATTTTCCACCCTAGTTTAAGATGAAGCTAAAATAGGTTTTTTTGGGGTTTTTTGCTTCTTAACACTGGGGAAAAAACCCTAAAAGCAAAACTTGAAGCCATGATTTTGCTTTTATATCTATTTTACCTCCTGACAGAACTCCTGATGGCACTTGGATTAAGCAAGGACAGACTAAAACATTTAAATCTGACTTTTTGAGCATTATCTTCCTGGTGTTAGTGGAATAAACTACTTAAAAGAGAGTTCTGCTTTTCTGGGGGGCCTCTCTACTGCTCTGTCACTGCTGCCTGTTACATAGAGAGCACATTATGTTAAGAGGCTCTGCTCAGAAATTCCAGTATTTGCTACCAAGGGAGACTCCAGCAGTGATTTCTCCCTGATCCTTTGCAAAGCAGCAGGGATTTGTCTCCTGGTTTTCCCTCAGTGAACTCAGTGCCCTGTGGTTTTGTGCATATATTCACTGCATATATTGTTTGAAGGTACATGCAGCCAAAGGGGAAGTTGGAGGAGTTTATTCCAATAAGACTCTAAAACCCAAAGTAATTGGAATTCTTCCCCTTGCACACAAACCTTCCCACTCCCAATAAGAGCAGTGGCTGCACTTTGTGGATGCACTTTGCAATCTCAGAGAAAGAAAGTGCTTGAAAAGGGAACATTTAGGAGCAGTGACCAAAATCAGGGCCTGATGGGCCACTTGAAACTTCCTTATCACTTCCTGATGCCATCTCAGAGCTGTTAGCCATGCAAAAGACAACATCAAACTTAAGAGGGTAAATTTACATTGGATATTGGGCAGGAACTGTTCCCTGTGAGGGTAGGCAGGCCCTGGCACAGGGTGCCCAGAGGAGCTGTGGCTGTCCCTCATCCCTGGCAGTGCCCAAGGCCAGGCTGGACAGGGCTGGGAGCAAACTCGGACAGTGGCAGGTGTCCCTGGCCACGGCAGGGTGGAACTGGATGAGCTTGAAGGTCTTTTCCAACCCAAACCATTCTGTGATTCTATGAAGAAGCAAGTTCCAACTTTCCATCCATTCCTTTGGAGCAACAGTAGCAAATCAGCAAAATGAATGCTCCAAGCTGCAGAGTCTCCATCTACTGCTCAAGAGGAGGAGAGCTGGCATCAAGAGTGCACCAGCACTGCTGCTGCTGTTCCCAGGCCTCTCCAAAACAACCTAGCAGCAGTTGTGTGTGTTTCTGTGTGTGTTTCTCAGAGAGGAAATTTAATTAAAACTCCCAGTTTCTCGTGGCAGCCTTCTGCCACCTGCCTGTGCTCGCTGCATGTCTCACTGCTGGCTCATCCATCTCCAGCCCTGCAGCACTCTGCAGAGGGGCAGCCTCCCACTCCCCTCACCTGTCCCTGCTGCCATACAAACCCCCAGCCAGGAGAAATCCATCTCACCCTCCCTGAGGCCTCTGAAACGTTTCTCTGCTGACTGAAGACTCTGCCTAGCTCAGCTCATTTAGCTTTTAGACAGAGTTAGGGAAGTAGATCCCACCACTGCCAGGTTGCTCAGCTGCTTTATTTAAATCCAATAATGATGTGCAGCAGTGCCAGCCCTTGCCTTTCCTCAGGCTCATAGTGAAGGAGAGTTCTCACCACAGGGCTGTGAACTCTTGCTCCCAGCTCTCTGAACTCTGCACATCTTCACTCACCTTTACCTGGGTTTTATTGTTTTCTTCCCCTCCAAAATCCCAGTGTTCATACAAACCGTTGCACCATGTCACTGCTGGTTCTGTAAAACATTTCTCAAAGCGATCTGAACTACTAAAAATCAAATCACATCATACTCACATATTAAAATTTTAATCCAAGTCTGCCAATGCATGGTCTTGGAGCTGAATGCACTCAAAAATCTGGAGCATGGTGGTGGTCTGGGAGCCTTCCACACGAAGTCCATAGCAGGAAGACCTCTCTGAATCCTTCTGCAATTCCTCTTCTGTGGCTCAAAGCTCCCAGATTTGCTTGGGGGAGCTTGTTTCTTTGGTTTTGGGGTTTCCTCCACTTCTGGGCCGTGAGGGACAGGAAGGTGCATTTCCATCCTGAGATCATGGATTGAATGCACTGTCTGAGAGAAAATATTGCAATGTAAAATATTGTAGATGAATGCAGACTGTCAGCTCACAGCCAGATCCCAGTGATCAGAAATGCCTGTATCAGTCTTCACCCCAGTTCTGTGACCAGGCACAGTTGTTACACTCACTCTCAGCTCCAAACAGTGTGGTTTGTTTGGGAAGAAGAGGAAGACACACTGTAGCTTGCTTTGCAGTCAGCTGGAGGCCAGCAAAAAAAAGACAGGTATGTGGCTGGGGAAGCAAATTCTGTACTTTATCTCTCAACACTCTGCCTTTGAGCTACAGCAAAGCAGGTCATGTCAAAGACTTGGCCATGTCAACCCACACAGCATCCTTTCCATGGATGAAGGCAGGAATCCAGTGGAGCTGTGTGCTGTGTCTGTTCCAGCCTCCCCAGCAGCCTCCTGGCACAGCACAACAGCACTTCCATCAGAGAAAGGGGTGGCTGGCACCAGCAGAGAGCCAACAGCTGGACTGCAGCGTGTGTTCACCTGTACTGGGATGAAGTTCTGTCCTCAGGAGCCTGGCGTGATACAGCAGCACCTCGGACCTACACAAACACAGTGTGAGGGACAGCTCCAGGAGGTTACAGGGCAGCACTTTAGGCCTGGGCAGGTACTGAGGGCCCCAGTGACGTGACAGCACCTCAAACCTGCACCAGCATGGCACAGCACTCCTAAATGTGTGACTTCATGAGGCTGGGAATAAGGCGGTGGCTCAGTGCACAAACACAGTGTGACAGCTCTTGGAGGGGCCATTTCTCTGGCCAGGTGATCCAGCAGCACCTGAAAGCTGTGTCAATGCAGCACTGCACTCCTGGTGAGCCAGTGTGGTGCAGCCAGGAATAGGGCATCCCCTCACACCGGCTCCAGCTTGGTGTAGTGCTCTGGAAAAGCCAACTTTGGGAGGTCAGGAATACATCATCACCTCAGGGAGGGACACGCAGGTTGCAGTGCTGCAGTGAAGTCACCCATGTGGTGGGGACGACATCACCTCAGAGCACAGAGCTGAGGGCAGAAACCCTCCATTGCCTCAGGGTGCAGAACTCCCAGTGCCTCAGGATGCCGACCAGGTGCTACCGCAGAGCACAAACCCATTGCCCCAGGCGCTGTCCCGGTGCCACCGGGACCCTGGACCGGGTGCTCTCCTGTCCCGGTGCCGCCCTAGGGCACGGTCCCAGTGCCGCCTCAGGCCCCGGACTCTCCGTCGCCTCAGGCGCGGTCCCGCGGCCGCCTCAGCCGAGCCCGAGGCGGGAAAACGCTCCCGGCGCGTGCTGGGGGCGGGGCGAGTCGGGCTGAGGGGGCGTGGTCTGTGCGTGCCCGCCCCTTGGCTGCTGTTGGGGCCGGAACTGGCGGGGCCTGGTGTGGCGCGCGCGCGCGGCTCTACGGAAGTCGGGCGGGCGCGCTCGAGTCCCGTTGGTGGCTGAGGCGGCGGCCCCGGCCTGAGGGGCTGGAGGGGGGCCTGGGGGCCCGGACGGAGCGGGGGCCGGGATGGCGGCACCGTGAGGAGCTCGGTGAGCGGTGGAGGGCCGGCCTGGGGCCTGCGGCGGCGGCGGCGGGAGCCGGTGGTTGGGCCGAGGAGGGCAGGGCGGGAAAGCGGCCTCGGAGTGAGGCTGAGGCGTGACGGGAGAAGGCCTGGGAGCGAGGAGGGGGCTGTGAGGGACCGGCGTGTGGGGCAGCGGAGCGGGGGTGATGGAGGCCGCTGCGGGTGTCTCTGCGGGCAGAGGATGCTCAGTGTCCATCTGTCGCTCGCAGCACCCTCTGCACGGACTGGATGCCCACGGGCGGCAGGACGCTGTCACACGCTGCCCGTGCTCTCGGCAGGGGCACTGCGCTGTTCTGCCCTCGGCCACAGCTCCCCTTGGCCAGAGCGCTGTCCTGCTCTGCCGGAGTCAGCCCCGGCTGCTGGTGCCAGCTGCTGTTCCAGCCTGTCCCCGTGCCGTCCCCAAAGCCGCGCGGTGCTGCCGCCGCTTTTCCTCTCTCCCTGCTCCTGGGCAGCTGGCTGCGCTCAGCCTGCACGGCTGCAGAGGACATGGCAGAGCAGCGCTACTGCGTGGACTATGCCAAGCGAGGCACCGCGGGCTGCAAGAAGTGCAAGGAGAAGATCATGAAGGGGATGGTGCGCATCGGGAAGATTGTTCCCAATCCTTTCACCGAGTCCGGAGGGGACATGAAGGAGTGGTACCATGTCAAGTGCATCTTTGAGAAGCTGGACAAGGCCCGGGCCACCACCAAGAAAATCGAGGACATCACTGACTTGGAGGGATGGGAAGAGCTGCAGGATGAGGACAAAGAAATGATCAACAAATACATCTCAGGTGAGGCACCAGACAGTGCCAGGGTCACTTTTCTCTTTACTTTTAAGTTTTGCCAGAGGTTGTCACCCAACTGTGCTTTTGCCATGAAATAGTCATGGATTTATTTGTGTGGCTTAGTGACAGAATGTGTGGTGCTGCTCCTATCACTGTCCCAGCCCTGTAGGACAGGGAAGAAATGCTCATTTCTACAGTGACATTCCTTGGTTCATTTGTCACAATTGATTGTGGATAAGGTGAAGCATCAATTATTTTCCATTTCCACCTTTTTCTGTGATCTTTAATAAATTAAATATTCTTCTTTTGTTATCTGAAAAACATCCAGATTTTTTTCTCCCCCAGTTCCCATTTCTTTTAAGGCTTTTTGCTTTGTAAGCTACATAATATGGTGAGGGATGTATGAGATTATTCCTGACTGCCTCTTTGAACCTTTCTGCTTTCCAGAAGCCAATTCCAAGACTGGAGGTACCCCAAAGAAAAAGGTGATAGTGCAGGCAAAACTCACTGCCACAGGACAGCTGACCACGAAGGATCCACCAAAGAAATTCTCTGGATTCACTGGTAAGAATTAAGAAACTGGTTCTGGGAAATCAGTTTCTTTTAATCTCAGCATCAAGAGGTGTTTTAGCTTGGCTCAGCTCAGTAGATTTTTATCTGTAGTTGATTTAGGGGTTTTTAATTCTGGTTTGTCAAAAGCTGTCAGTGCTTTTCTTAGGCTGTCAATTGAAAGAACATCTTGCAAGAAACTTGAATTTCCAGATTTCCCAAGGAAACAAAGGTTGTGTTGTGATTCATGTTGTCAGGCTGACTCCACCTCCCTGTATCCATTGGCTCATTCCAGTCAGACTGGAAGTGTAGGCTAAAGTTATCACTGAGGGATTCTCACTTCTGTTCATGGGAAGGAAAACTTATCCTGAGGAGCAGCTGCCAGCAGGACAGTCCATGCGTGAGCTCTGAGTGACCTGACACCCACCTGCAGCTCCAGACTGCCCAGAGCCACAAAACAGCCAGACATCACCTCCTGTAGGGGACTGCTGGAGACAGAAGGGGATGGGGGACACAATTCCCCCATTTTAGAAATTACCTTAGGGAAACATCTTGCTGTGTAAGGCAATAGCCTATAAGGTAGAAAAAAATTATTAAAACAGAGGCATCTGGAAGGAGAAATTCATTTTCACCATGGTTTAATCATAATTTTCTGGTAGAGTTAAGATCTAGGAAATTCTGTTGTAATGTGAAGGGTAAAATAGTTGGAAGGTTTTTATAAAAGTCATCCATTTTAGCTCTGAAGCTTTGCCAGCACACCTGGATTGTTCCCAGCTTGCCAGGCAGAGATAATTTCAACATTGGCTTTATGTTGTTAAAAAAAAACCAACTTGTGATGTGTTTGATGCAGCCAAACCAAAGAATTCAGAAGATGCCCCTGCAAACTCTGCCCAAAAGGCCAGCCTGTCTGCAGCCAGGTGTGACCCCAAGCACAAGGACTGCCTGCTGAGGGAATTCCGCAAGCTCTGTGCCATGGTGGCTGAGAAGCCGAGCTACAATGTGAAAACTCAGATCATCCAGGACTTCCTCAAGAAGGGATCTACAGGAGGTATGGCTTCACTGCAATTCTCAGCCCTCTCAGAATCAACTTCAAAGTCTGAGCTCAAAAGGAAAGGTGGCATTAAAATGTGAATTTTCTGTGGTCCCAGCCTGGTGCTGTGGTGATTTCTGAACTGTGGAGGTAATCTTTGAAAAGTGAACTCTTTAAATAGCAAACTCAGACAAAAATGTTATAGATGCCAAATTTAGTGCTGAGAGCAGATTTAGAGGCAAATTGTGGCTATTTCCCCTAAGAATTCCAAGCCTAAACTGTGGGTTTTATCCCCAGAATTATGCAAATGGACACAACCAACCAGAGCTTAGGCATGAAAATAAATCCTCACAGTTACAGTGTGCTTTTTTTTTTATTATTTATTTTTCCAGATGGTTTTCATGGTGATGTATACCTGACCATTAAGCTGCTGTTACCAGGCGTCATTAAAATGGTTTACAACTTGAATGATAAGCAGATTGTAAAGCTGTTCAGCAGGATTTTTAACTGCAACCAGGAGGAAATGATCCGGGACTTGGAGCAGGTGAGTGCACACAGCAGCTCTCCCTTAATTTCTGCTGTTCAGCCCTTTGCTTATGGAAATTCTGTAATGATTTAGGATTTTTATTCCTTAGCTCAACTGTTAGAATGGGAGCTGGTGATTTATTTTTGTTTTCCTTGGCATTAGCAGTTTTCATAGCATTTTCTGCCATCTGGAACCTGTAGAAAATCATGTTTGAACAGAAAGCAGGATAAGAATTCACCTGGCAAAGCTTTAGAAAGCAAGACTAAAATTATCTAAGCGAGGTGGGCTGCATCTGTTTGTCTAAACTCCTTTGTCTGGCACATTCCTACAGAACTGATTTATATTATTCTTTTTGTACCATCACATATCAAAACGTGGGATTCAATTAACAGAGCTGTCACTGGCAGCTGCAGTTGCTTGATACAATTAAGCTGCTACAATTGCAAGTGCTCAGTTGTGCATTGAGTCCCTGTGCACAGGAGCTGGTGATTGACTGTGCACCCTCTGATTTCTGCAAGGTGCAGAAACGGGGTGAATCACATAATAAAGGTAATTCTTTCACCTCTCTTCGTTGCCTTGCTGTGTACTGCCTTCTAGTGACATCACTAGCCTGTCCCACATCCTTGGATTTACAAGTGGATTCATCCTGAGGAAATAAAGTGAAAAATATAACCATGAGATGAAGCTGGTACTCTTAATACCTTTAATTTCTCTTACTGCCTTTCTTGGCAAATTAAGCAGCTGAACTTCTTTAAGTGCTCGATTCCAATTTCTTCATGCACCAATCCCAGCATCACTCCTGTCCTTTATCCTCACGGGAAGCACACAGAATCCCCAGTGGCACCCCCATCCTCAGGCCATGCCTCTCATGCACACCCTGGTTTTGTTTTTGGAGACAGGGAGATGTTTCTGAGACCGTCAGGATCTTCTTTGAGCAGAGCAAGACGTGTCCTCCAGCAGCCAAGAGCCTCCTGACCATCCAGGAGGTGGATGAATTCCTCACCCAGCTCTCCAAGCTCACCAAGGAGGATGACCAGCAGAGTGTCCTGCAGCAGATCTGTCGCAGGTGAGGGAAGGAATCAGCCTCTGAAGGTTTGCCCAGACACTGAAGTGGTTCTTCCAGGCTGGAGTGGGTGAAAAATTCATCATGAACCACTGAGAGTGAACTTAATTAGCATCTGTAAGCTGCTGTTAGTGGTGTGATTGAGACACCTTGACAGCACTTATGGCTCTTGTTCATGCCAGAGAACTTTGTCCCTGCCTGTCAAACAAGTGATTTGCAAAATGGTGTTTAGCTGTTAATTAAGTTGCCATCCTTAAGGATATTGGGAAAAGCCTTCAAATAATTTAGACAAAGATTCTTGGTTCTCGCTCAGTTTGTGTTGATCTGAGGCTGAGGATTTTCCAATCAATTACTCTTGATGCATTAATTAAGTAAATTTTGAAAGGTTCATCCACACTGAGGCAGAATTAATGTTGGTATAAAGATGCTGGAAAGCCTTTTGGATATTCCCTTGTGTCTCTGAGGTGTCACTATTAACATGTGTCCTCAGTTTTGTTTACTCTCTACAAAGGGAGGGCCTTTTTTTAAAGAGACCTGGATGAGTTTCTTCTCTTCAGCTGGCAAGTTGAGTTCACACCTTTCCTGAATCTTCTCTTCTTCAGGTGTACAGGCAATGACCTGAAATGCATCATCCGGCTAATTAAGCATGACTTGAAAATGAATGCTGGAGCAAAGCACGTGTAAGTGACAGGAACCCAGAAATGCTCATTTCCTGAGGCTGCAGCAGCAGAGCTGATGCTGATCAGTTCCTCTCTCTCAATGCAGGCTGGATGCTCTGGATCCCAACGCCTACGAGGCGTTCAAGGCCTCCAGGAACCTGCAGGACGTGGTGGAGAGGGTGCTGCAGAACCAGCAGGAGGCCGAGAAGGTGCCAGGGCTGAAGAAGACCCTGAGTGTGCAGGCCTCGCTCATGACCCCAGTGCAGCCCATGCTGGTAGGTTGGGTCCCCTCCTGGCAGCCAGGATCAGAGCAGAGATCCCCAGGTGAGAGTGTCAGGAGCCAGGGCAGTGCCTGTGCTCTGTGCAGCCCTCAGTGCTGTTTAACCCCCTTGGAAAGGTCAGGAGCCAGGGCAAGGCTCAGTGTTGTTCAGTGCCAGTTTACAAAGCATCTCCTACTTGAAGGTACTCAGTGCCTGCACCTTCAGTGCCGCTGCTAAGTTAAGACCTTGCCTTGCTCTCAGACTTTTGTTTGCTATCATTGCAGAAGTTGATCCTTTCTCTGGAAATAGTGTAAGCTTTCCAGTGGATTAGAGATTCAAATAAGTCTGGCTTTTTGTGTGAACAAAGCAGAGTTAAATATTTACTTCTGGGCTGAGCACACTCCTGCAGAAGGCACAGTGCATATTTTAAAGCATTTGGAGGGGATAAGCACAGAAAAGCTGTAATTATCTGGGCATATGCAGGGGTTCTAAGTAAGTGAATAATAAAGGAAAATTTGGACTCGTTAACAGAGGTTTGGACAAAAAGCTCTACAAGGAGATTCATTTTAGCTCATTCATGACCTTAGGTAAGAGAAGCTTTATTTTGCATGTGTCACCTGAGTGTTTGTCCCTGTGTGCCCCAGGCTGAGGCCTGCAAGTCCATCGAGTACGCCATGAAGAAGTGTCCCAACGGGATGTACGCCGAGATCAAGTATGACGGCGAGCGCGTGCAGGTGCACAAGAACGGGGATCACTTCAGCTACTTCAGCAGGAGCCTCAAACCTGTGCTCCCCCACAAAGTAAGCACCTGGCACTGCCTCCCCCCTTGGGCCAGCTCCTCCACTGCATTCCCAATAGTCTCATTCTACAGGCAAGGTGGATTCCTTCTCTTGTAGACTTATTCCTGATATAGATGTGTGGAATGTGGAAAAGCAGCACTGACAGCTGTAATAATTTCATCCTGGTGCACATTAAGAGCTGGAAAATAAATTTCATCTGTGTGCTGTAGAATCGTCTCTATGCAATGCATATTGGGTGCCAGTTGGGTGATTTGATTCTGTTTATTAAAGCCTCATTTTTCTATTTGTAGACTGCAGATGTGCCACATGTGCCTCACATACTTGAGGAGAAAACACCTGCATTGGAGTGAATCCCTCTTCAGACAGTTATTTTTCCTTTTTTTTTTCTTTTCCCAAGGTAGCTCATTTTAAGGATTTCATCCCCAAGGCTTTTCCTGGTGGGCAAAGTATGATCCTGGATTCAGAAGTTCTCCTGATTGACAATAAAACTGGCAAGCCACTTCCTTTTGGGACTCTGGGTGTGCACAAGGTAAAAATAAAAAAAAAAGTGGTTTTTTTTCCTATTTGGAGACTGTTATTCTGCTGACTTAAACTCAATCTGTTATCACAAGATAATTTCAGTGCTCTGGTGCTTGTTAGAACACTTGGGAAACAAAATAATATTGAGAAGGCTGATACTGAAACACTACTGCTCTAATGGAGTAGATTGGATGTTAACATATTGGTCACTGGCAGGACATTAACAGAACTTAGTGTCAAGATACTAATATTAAAATACTAATTTTGAATTCATATTGCAATAACACTAAAAAAATCTTTGGAAAACTTTGCACTTCTGTCATTGCTTCTGGCCTGGGAGACCACAGGGATGCAGTGATTATTCCATGTGAGTTTTATGTAGTGCTTGTGTCTAGACTGAATGGGGGTGAGGGAGAGGACAGGAAAATGAAAATTAAACTGTAAGTGCTTAAGTTAAAAGTAGCCATTAATCTGCTGTCTGTAGAAATGTGGTGGGTTTTTTGCAAGATAGTGACAGATGTTGCATTACCCAAAGCCATTAATATTTTTAGCATTATTTCCCATTCCTAACAAATGTTCATTTTTTATTTTCCAAGCTTGTGCTTGGACACATTCAGTGTAAGTCTTAATTCTCTGAATGCTTCTTTTAGAAGAAGCATGAGCTTGTCATGCCTAAAATACTACAAAGCTAAAAATCCATCCTTTTATTACTGTGCTAAAACTGTTTGCTGTGACTACAGAATTCTGTTAATTGCATTTCAGAAAGCAGCTTTCCAGGATGCCAACGTTTGCCTGTTTGTGTTTGACTGCATCTACTTCAACGATGTCAGCCTGATGGACAGGTGTGTGTGCAGGGCAGAGTCCTGGGCAAGCCCAGTAATGCAGACAGACCAGTTCAGCTGGGCTGTCACACTGGGGAGATCAGGGCAGTGGGGGAGGGACCTTGCTGTGCCAAGGAGTTTCCCTGGGGAGCTGCTCTTGCTCTCCAGTACTGGGATTAGCTGCATCCCAGCTGCTCCTTTTACATCCTCTGAACACACTGGTAACATTGGAAACTCCATTTTATCACTTCCTGGAGGAAAGTGAGAGCTAGTTGTCCTCTCTGGAACTGTCTGGGATGAATCATTTAATGACTTGAGCAGCTTTTTTCAATGTTCCTGTTGGGGTTGCTGCTTGTCCCTCACTCCCCGTGCCCTGCTCTAGGCCCCTGTGTGAACGGCGCAAGTTCCTCCACGACAACATGGTGGAGATCCCCAACAGGATCCTGTTCTCAGAGATGAAACATGTCACAGTGAGTCCAGTGTGCCCTTACACCCCTAACCCTGCTCCTCCACCACTTGGCTTTTTATGACTGACTGCCAATTCACCCTGGCAGAATGATTCTCCTTCTGCTCTGTGCGAGACTTCTTGAGCCAACATTGCATTCCCATCTTTTCCTGGCTCTCAACTCCCTTCTATATAATCTTCACTTGCATACCTCAGGTTTTCTGGTCTGTTATTGATTTTCTAGCCATTGCCACTTTACCTGTTAGGAGGAGCTAAGTCCTGTTGTCAGTTTGTGCTGTGCTCTGCAGAGCTGTGATTGAAGGGAGCCACACTGTGCCACTTCCCAAACTTCAAGTGTCACACAGCCCTGAGGCATTCTGGCTGCTAAACCTGCATTTAGGCACAGCATGCTGAAGCCTGATGTCCCATTATTTTTCCCCATTGCCACTGATTTCTGTGGCAGCTTTGCTTTGATGGAGAATGCTTGGACTTTTTGGATAGGAGAAGGTTCATAGGTCCCAAGGCAGTTCATGGAGAAGAAAGCTGGCAGTGCTGCTTGAGCAAATCTGACATGGGACACACTGGGACACAGCCAGTGGGGCAGCCACATCTCAAGGGTATTTTTTGACCAAACGTTCTCTTCTGGGCACATATTCCCAGCTTAGTCACTGGGTGTGCAGCAAAGAGAACATGTATAGGATTCTCCTTGGAAAAGTGTTATGAAATTACCTGTTCCTCCCTCTGCAGGTGCTTTGGGTTTAGTGCACCACAGCTCCAAACAAAAAGCCTGAAGAACCTCAGCCCTTTTTACAGTCCTGAGCTAACCATGACCCCTCTACTTTGCAGAAAGCTTCAGATCTGGCAGACATGATCACCCGAGTCATCCGGGAGGGGCTGGAAGGGCTGGTGCTCAAAGATCTGAAGGCAAGTTCCCATTCACTCTGTACTGCTGTGAGCTGGGAATTTGGGAATGGCAGTGGACAGAGAGGGCTCTGAGGCAGAATCACACACTGAGCACTCTAGAAACACCTCTCAATGCTGCTGCCCACAGGGGATGTGTCTGAGGGGGCTGTGCCTTGCTTTGCACAGGGCACTTACGAACCAGGGAAGCGCCACTGGCTCAAGGTGAAGAAGGATTATCTCAACGAGGGGGCCATGGCTGACACAGCTGACCTGGTGGTGCTGGGAGCTTTCTATGGACAAGGCAGCAAAGGTAGGTGTGCAGCTGGCTTCAGCCAGAGATCTGTCTGGTCAAGGAACTGCCAGGTTTTCCTGTTCCAGGCCTCCAGAATGAGGGTGGCTGGAGCAGGGGTTACTGCTGCAACCCATCATGTCCTTGCTGTGGCTTTGCTGTGGCTTGGTTGGCACAGCAGAGCTGGAGTTGGGCTGGGCTTTGCACAGTGCAGGGCTCTGGTTCAGCTTTGGGAATGGCCCTGCTACCATCAGAAGCCCAGATCACTCTGACTCCCAAAGATACAAAGGGTTTTGGCTCTGAAAAGCTGTGCTTGTCCTGTGGAAGGTGTGACCCCTGCTGTCCCTGTGCAGGTGGCATGATGTCCATCTTCCTCATGGGCTGCTACGACCCCAAGAGTGAGAAGTGGTGCACGGTGACCAAGTGCTCTGGTGGCCACGATGATGCCACCCTGGCACGTCTGCAGACAGAGCTGGACATGGTGAAGATCAGCAAGGTGAGACAGGGGAGCCAAGGGATGCTCAGCAGAGGGCTCAGGTGCTGAGGTGCTGCTTCACTGCAGGGTGGAGGTGCCCTGCCAGGAATGACTCAGAGTTTAAGCACATCAACCACTTGTCACAAGTGAGGTGTCAGAGCAGGCAGCTCCTGGAGGAGGCACTGCCTGGGATCTGTCCCAGACACTGAGTGGGAGCCAGGCACCATCTGTTTCCTGCTAGGACAAACTTTTGTTGGGAGGATACCAATTTTTATCTGGATTTTTGGGCACGTTGTGATTGGCAAATGCAGTCACTAGATGGGGCTGTGGCAGGGAAGTGCTGGGTCAGGCTCTGCTCTGCTGGCTCCATAACCCGGGCTTGGAGTTAAGATTTCTGTGAGTGACTTAACCTTGCTTTTCAAGACTGCACAAATAAACAGAGAGCTGGATTTTAATACTACCTTGACATCCCAAAGGTCATTTGCATAAAGGTTGTAGAATTTAAAAATATGGGTAGTTTTACAGGAATCACAATTGGAGCAATTGTTCTTGGCAGGAATGGAGGGGTGTGCTTCAGGCAGTATTTGTGATTTTCCAGATAAGAGAAATGCCTGCAGATCAGTGCAAGTTCCATCCATGTAAAGGCAATATAAAACCTCTATGCTGATCTACTTCTAGGCTGTGTTTCAGCAGCTTCTATTGTAGAATTAGATTTATATATGATGATAAGTGTAAATTATTTTAACTTTGTGCTTTTAATTAATAGGATCCTAGTAAAATTCCAAGGTGGCTAAAAATTAACAAAATCTACTACCCAGACTTCATTGTCCCAGATCCAAAGGTAAGTGCTCTCATAATCATTTAACATTTCCCGGCCCTCATTCTGCAATCTTCTGTAAATCCTTTAGAAGGACAACTTAGAAGTTGTCTCTGTTACGAAATGAATCTTCATACTTGGAATGGGAAATTAAGCACAAGTTTTTATCTCTCAATCTTGCAGGTGCATTTGAGGCTAAGAGCTTCATGAAGAAATCACACCTGCAGCAGTTTTGGGAAATATTCTTGTGCATTAAATCCATTCCAGAAGTGAGCTTACTTTAAATTTGAGATATGAGGAATTGGACTTGAAAGGGTTGAAACAGAACTGCAACGCAAAAGTTGCTGTTGCTTTAGGGAATGTGGCAGTGTGCTCTGCCTGCCTGAAGGGGAAGGTAGAAATTGGCATTTTGTGTTAGGGACAAAGGTTTTTCTAAGGAAGGAGGGTCATGGAACTGTGCTGGGATGGGGAGTGATGGGGGTGAGGCACTGAGGGCTGGCTCCTGAGCGAGCCCAGCAGTGTGACCTGGCTCCCTTGCTGTGTTTAGAAAGCCCCAGTGTGGGAGATCACCGGGGCCGAGTTCTCCAGGGCCGAGGCTCACACTGCGGACGGGATCTCCATCCGCTTCCCGCGCTGCACCCGCATCCGCCACGACAAGGACTGGCAGAGTGCCACCAACCTCCAGCAGCTCAAGGTGGGTCAGCCCTGGCAGCAGCCTGTGCTTCAGACACATCCCAGCGGGCACTGAGGCTCCTGCTGCCTGTGCACCTTCCATTTCCCCTCCATGCCAGGCTCGGGCTGGATTGTTCTGCTGTGCAGTCTCTCAGGTCCCTTGAGCTGTTCTGTGTTTGTTCCCTGTCAGAGATGTCTCTGCTGGCAGTTGGTTCCATCAGCTCTTGTGACAGGGTGAGGAATTGCCTTCCTCAGAGGTGACCACAGAATCACAGAGTGAACTTGGAAATGACCTTTTGAGGTCATTAAGTCCAACCTGTGACCTAACAGCTCCTCAGCAGCTAAACCACAGCACTGAGTGCCATGTCCAGGCTTTTTTAAACACATCCAGGAAAGTGATTCCACACCTCCTTGGGCAGACCTTTATTCTCTCCATGCTCACTCAGTTCCCCGTCACTTGCTGTGACTGGGAGAGGCATCTGGGAAGTGCCTGTGGGTATCCTGGGGCACAGGGACCCCCAGGCTGCAGCCACCCCTCACCCTCCTGTAGGGAAGGAGCCTGGTGCCAGCTCCAGTGGGGAGCTCTGTGCTCAGGAGGTGCTGCAGTTTGGGGCTGCCATGGAGGGCAGGAGTGATGCAGCCCCCAGGGCCTGCCAGCATCCCTATGGGGAGGAGAGAGGAACAAACCCCTCCCCTTCCCACACTGGGGACTGCTCATCCTTCAGGTGAATCAGACTCTTGTTCTGTAGCAGATGATGGGGATGTGGCTTTTGCTCCTCCCTTCATGCCAGGAGAGGGGTGGGATGCTGGGAGCTGGGACAGAGCTGACAGGAAAGGTGCAGGAAGAAAAAACTTTAGAGCAAACACTTCAGGGGGGAGAAAACCAGAGCAGTCTCTGCAGCACAGCTCGTGTGCAGTGCCAGACATGATTAGTGCTGTTTCTGCTGGGCAGGAGCTGTACCAGCTCTCCAAGGAGAAGGCTGATTTCAGTGTTACAGCTGGGGAGGAAGATGAGTCCACAGCTGGCAGCAGTGGAGAGAATGATGGGAATTCCAGGTCTTCCACACCTCACAGCAGTATTAAGAGTCCCCCAAGCAAGTCACCTGCAAAAGCCCAGAAGGCAGAAGGTAAGAGAATGGTGCTTTCGGGAAGCAGCTGGAGCTGTGTCCAGGTCCTGATGATCCCACCTTTCACATGGATCTCAGGGATAATGGGAAAAGCTGTTCAGATCCTTGATTTGGCCCAAGGAATTGAGTAGCCAGAGCTCTGAGATGTCCTGGGATTGGGAAAAGGTGGATGGAAACAGCTCTGATGATGCTGTTCAGGTTGGTGTTCACTGCTCCCATTTCTGCAGGGCACAGCCCTTGGGTTAGAGACTGCTGGCCATGAGCCAGTGTTGGATTTGATTTGATTTGGATGGAATTCATGAGTGTAAAGGGACACGTGGCTGTAGGTGATTTCCAGGTGAACTGAGCTGGAACATGAAGCAGATTGCTGAGCAGTGGAGGGCAGAAGGCAGCAGGAGGCTGCCCCACACCATTTCCAGTAGAAAAATGTGTCTCACTAGAGCCACTAATTCATGGATTTTCCAGAAAGAGGGCATGAAACTTCTCCCTTCCGCTCTTTACTCTCTCCCCCAACATGAATACACAACCACAGTCTGGACAGAGCACATGCACAAGCCAAATTTTTGTTTTTAGACAGCAAAGGAGTCATGGGATCCCCTCAGAAATCCGAGGAGAAACGAGGGGAGAAGAGAAAAGCATCTGAGATGGAGGACAATGGAAAGAAGGTACAATCAGGGGCAGGGCAGGGAGGGGGAGGCCGAGGCCGTGTTTGTCTCTTCACTTCCATCCCAAGGAGCATTTTGCCCGAGCTCTGCCTCTCCTTCTCAGCAGCCACTGCTGGACATTTTCACGGGGGTGAGGCTGTACCTGGCTCCCACTGTGAAGGACTTTGCCCGACTCCGCCGCTACTTCATCGCCTTTGACGGGGACCTGGTGGCAGAGTTCGACACGGCCTCGGCCACGCACGTCATTGGGGACATTGAGGACAACCCCAGCGCGCAGCGCGTCACGCCCAGGTGGATCTGGGAGTGCATCCGCAAGCGCCGGCTGGTGGCCCCGTGCTAGCACCCGGGGCGGTGCAGGAACACACGGCTGGCAGTGGGGAGGGGCAGGGCCAGGGAGCTGGGAACTGGGCACGGACAGGAAATGCCCTCACGAGTAGTTACAGAGATCCAGAGCAAGCCTGGGAATGAATTTCAAATGAAGAAATGTCACTGCTGAATCCCATACTGTAGACCACCGCCCTTACCTGGGTGCTGGTTTAGTCTCCTTGGGTTTTTAAAGTTTGGGTATTTTTATAGATAAAGAAATAAAACTGAAGCAGCTTCTCCTTTGCTGTCAGGACTTATTTTCCAAAGGTTTTTCTCTTCCTGATCAGGCAAGCACAGCAGCAGCTCCATGGGATTCTTGGCTGTGGTGCCAAGGTCATTTCTGCTGTCGTAATTTTTTTTCCCCCTCCCCACTAACAACAGGTAAGCACCTGGGATCCCAGTTTTTGGCTGTAGGAGCTCTGCTTGTAACAGAGAAAGAAACAAAGTTAACTAAATCACATTTCAGCTTTATTATAAAATTATAAAGCAAACTTCTGTACCAAAACTAGTAAGTTTAACTGTCATAGTACCAGAGGATTTAATAGTGAATAACATGCCCTTTCAAGTAGAATATTAACTTTTTAAGTCTTTAAACAATGTACAGTGTACATAAACCACATAAATATTTCCATTTACTTTATTAGTTCAGAACATTATATTCCTTTGGATCATTAATCAGTTTCCTCCAGGTTTTGATTTTCCTTTAAAAACAACTCACTCATATCCATAAGGAGAGAATCCACTTTTACAAGGGAAACAAGAAGAGTCCTCCCTTCACAAAGCACATTATGGAATCACAGGGTGGGTGGATCTTCTCATCCCTAAAATTTCAGGCATTGATCTGCAGCTTGGTTAAACTGCTGTAGGAAATAAGCCTACCCTCTACAAGGAAAAGTACATCTGTCCATAGGGGAATCATCATCCTCCTGCTGAATTCCCCCAGCCCTGAGTTACTGAAAAATATGACAACATGAATTTTCACAGTGAATTTCCTACACGAGGCTGTTCTGTACTTTGTGTATCCTGCAGCTCTCTGAGGCCCTTGTGCCCTCTCCAGAGCAAACAGAGTCACTCCTTACCTGCCCTTTTTTTCTGTCCTCATGCACTGACTCGTTCAGTTTGTTCTCAAGCTGGATCTCTTAAACCTTTAGTCAAAGATTAAAGAGCAGCCTGAGCGGGGACAGAGGGAGAACTCAGACTGCTGAGTTCAGTGAAGTTTTGTGCAGTTCTGAGACCACCCCAGTGAGAAATCCATGGCTCTCTCCTGTTCCTCCTGAGCCATGGATTTCTCATCTCAGGTGCTGTTCTGGCTGCAGCTCCCAAAGCCCTTGCATTCCCCCAGCTGAGCTGCTGTCCCTGTTTCAGAACACACGGTGAATGTGCTCTTGCCATTTCCCACTGCACAGTCCCTCTGGGTTTGCTGTTCTGTGCTGGCAGCCAGGCTGGAGCACAGAGCCACCCCCTCTGCCCAGAGTGTCAGCCTCACAGCTGCCCTGCAATGAGGCCACAAACCCACAGCAGGAGAAAATGCACCAGTTCCAATCACCTCCAGC
Source organism: Sialia sialis (assembly GCA_009812075.1). NCBI lineage: Eukaryota > Metazoa > Chordata > Aves > Passeriformes > Turdidae > Sialia > Sialia sialis. The sequence goes on from VRYO01002784.1 coordinate 5,692,327, forward strand.
AAGAACTGTCAGAGCTCTCTCAGTCTCCTCCAGCTGAACACAGTGCCCAGGAGAGCTGCCAGGGATCAGGCCACAGCCTCCCTCCCCTGCCTGCCAGCAGAGAGGACAAAAGTGCTTTTGATAAGCAGTGGAAGGTAGCAGAACTGCAGTGGAGAATCCTCATGGATGCAAGGGAGACAAAGGCTTTCTTCCATGATTCCCTTCTAAAAAAAGAAAAAGTCACCTGTACTTAAATATGATTGTAGCAGTGGAGTCCTCACTGTGCAGCTCTGTGGAGAAGACTCTGAAGCCTGGGATTGGTAACTCCCTCAGCAAGTGAGGGCAGTTCAGTTTGAGCCCCACCTCTGGCACAAGCTGCTAAGACAAAGTCAACAAAATCAAACTAGAAACCTCCCTGTGGCACAGAAACAAAAACCCAGCACTCAGGGCAAGGCTGAGCCTTCCCAGCCTCCCTCCTTGACAGCTTTCAATAATACAAAGACAACCTTGATATAAAATTACACATTTTTCCACAATTGCACTAGGCTGGAATTAGGGAAAGCAGGGGCAGTCTGCCTGTCCTGCAAGCATAACAATTTTACATTAAATTAAAGTAAAATTAACAAGCACAGTGACATTTTAATCTTCAAAAAAATCAAGTTCTTGCTGGGCATAGCCTGAGCAGCAAAACAAAGGACACTTTTTGAGACCCCAGTTCACTTTTATTATTCAGAGCAAAATACAAAGCCTCTGGAGCTGATGGTCCTGGCAGAAAGCTGGGCATCCATCTGTACTCCAATGATGCTGGCATGGAGGTGTCAATGACTGCTGGCAATGAGCACCCAGGAGTCCAGGCACTGTGGTGTAAAGCACGACGTGGGGCGAGCGGAGTCGGGCATGGCTTGAGCAGAGCAGCTTTCCCCAGGCTTCTCCTTCCCTCCCTCGAGCAGGGTCCGTGCAAATCTCCAAGGCAGCTACTGGCAGGGATGTCGGCCCTTTCCCTAAGAGCCCAGAAGGCACAGTCCCCTGAGGCCAGAGCAGCTCTATGTCCTGAAGACGTGCACGGCGCGGATCACGTACTGCCGGCAGATGGGGCACTCGCTCATGCGCTTGCCGCACTTGGTGCATGTCACCATGTGCCCGCACTCCAGCAGCACGCAGTCGGTGGGAGCGTCCATGCAGATCCTGCACAGGTTGTCCTCGCTGCTGGGGGGCCCAGCGGCACCTGGGGGGACAGGAGAGCACGGGTGGGTCACACACACACACACACACACACACACAGGGAGGTGTGGAGGGATTGGGTAATCCCGCATGGCTCTGCTGAAGGGATTCCCTAAGGGACAAGGTCATTCCCTTCAAGGAGCAAGGAGTAGAAGTTTCAGCTTTTCCACAGTAATTTCTGTGAGATGGATACAGATACCACTGAGATTGTCAGTGGAGAGGCAAATGAAGCAACATGGGCCACTCTTCCCAAGTGACAGCACAAGAGGAAATGACCTCAAGTTGTGCCAGGGAGGTTTAGACAGAAATTGTTCCTGAAATTAATTTTCAAAGGGTTGTCAAGCTCTGGAAGAGGCTGCTCAGGGCAATGGTGGCATAAACAACCCTGGCAGGTGTTTAAAAGCCATGCAGGTGTGGCTTTTGGGGACATGGATTAGGGGTGGCCTTGCACTGCTGCTTGGACTGGATCTTGGGGGGTTTTTCCCAATAAACAACTCCATGATTAAGGATCTCACTCACCAGTTTGATCGTCAGTGTCCAAAACTGCAACAGAAGAAGAGAGGGATGTGGTGAGAATCTGGAAAGCTGGGAGAGAGTTTTACCAGGCAGGGGCTGAAAACCTTGACGGAGTTGCTAAACCAAAGCTGCTCTTTGCTGATCACCATGGGAGGCTCAGGCTGGCTCTGACCAGGACAGCTTCAACACCTGACAAACACCTTCTCCTACACTGAGCTTACAGAACAGCTACAGCTTCCAGAGATAAAGGATCCAAAGGGATGCCTCCATTTTTAAGACAGAATTTGGCTGCCCAGTGCTGCACCTGCAGCAGCCCCTTTGCCAGTTCCTCTGCTGTTACACAACCAGCCAGTGACTGGACACAGACACACAGTGAGTGAAAGAAAAGGATAAATTCCATCAAAAGCACAAGATAATGAAAGAATATAACCCCAAAGCTGCTGTCTTAAATCTTGGATCATTCATAGAAGGCAAAGCCTAGAGAGAGGAGTTTAAGAAAACACCACTGCTTTGGACAGCACTGAGGAACAAACCTATGAAACCGAAGTGTTAAAGTAAGTTTCTCTTGTGAGTAATTTACAAACACGTGTCTTTAAAAAAAAATCCCCTTGTAGTAAAAACTAGCACCTGGAAAATCAATCCAGATATATTCTCTGTGCACCTGTGTCCCCTCACAGCCACCTGTGCAGCAGGAACACTCTGGTGCTAAGAGTGAAACCCCAGCTACCCACAGCTGGGCAGCCCTGAGAGCCACTGCCCTGAATGTCCCAGATGCTCTTTGGTGGCAGTTCCCTGCCTGGCCAGGGCATTTCCCTGCTGGCTTTGCCAGGTGCCACAGGCTGAGAGAGAAGAGCTCAGCATATCCAGTCATGTGCAGCCAGCCAGCAGCTGCTGTGAGGCTGAGACAGTGCCCAGTGGGGCCTGTCAGGGACATGCACAGCCCCTGTGCTGCTGCAGGGCTCCCAGAACTCTCTCCTCAAACAACAGCAAGGAGTGGTGAGCAGAGCTCAGCTCCTTTCACTCTGCACAAAACACTCCCTCCTTCCTCCTCACTTTGCTGCACCAGAAATGCAAGGTAAGTTCTATTTCCTTGCACAGCTGTCTGTAAATAGGCTAAACCTGTGTTGCTATCAAGCTAGGAGAAGCAAGACATGGGCAACTTCCAGAGAAGAGGGCCATTTATTGACCAAAACATATTTATTATGAGGATTGCCAAGCTCAGGCAGAACAGAGAATATATAAGAATAAGAAAAGAATAAGAAAATAAGAATAAGGACAAGAATAAGATCTCTGTCACATATTCACAGTACAGTTACTTCTGAAACAACAGGTGTCTAATCTATTTTTCTTTTTCTGCCTGGGAATGTCTGCAGCCCCAGAGATGTGTATTCAAATCAACCTGGGAAGGTTTTAGCTATATGAGAAACAAGAACTGTGTAGCTTTCACTGCCTGAGAAAATCCTGACTGAAATTTTCCTAGGCACAAGCAGTGTCTACAAACCTGGACAACAGGCACATGTTTGTCAAGTTTCTCACCTAGATGTTGAAGGTCCTTCTCTTTGTAGAGGCGAGTGACCCTCTCCAGCAGCTCCCACTTCTCACAGCAGCCTTTGTAGTTAACGAAGTTGCGGGCGAGGATTTCCTTGAGCTGGCGCACGGAGAGCGCGTTGATGTCCCCGATGCTCGTCAGGTCAGACAAGGAGGCCTTCCTGCCCAGCACCAGGTTATCCTCAGAGTCACTAGACTGGGAGGGAGCAAAGAGGGAATCATTCTTGCCCTCAACACCTTGAATTATGATTTCAATCAGCTTTCAGCATGTGTGTTAGGGATTCAGGTTTGGATGTGTAAAGAAGTGGCTGCTCTGAATTCATCTATGAGAAACAAGAGTCTTGAGACAGAACTAAATCATTTCTGCTATGGTGTCCAAGTGATACCAGTTCTTTCTGTATGTGGAGGACAAGATGATGCCACAGAAGGAATTGATTTGGTTTGGTCTCAGTTACTGTTCCCCTCTGGTAAATCCAGCCCAGGAACCCTGGCATTCCCAGCCATCCAATTCCAGGACACACAAACCTGTGTCTCATCCTCTGCTGCTGCTTCTTCTGCTGCACTCTCAGCTGTTGTTCCATAGGCTGGGCTCGGAGGCACATGGCCATTGGCCTGGAAGAGGAAATAAAGTTTTCACCAGCTGTGGGTTTCTGGAGGGAAATCAACTCCAAGGCAGTGTCACTGCAGTCCCTGCCCTCTGCAAGGACACAGGCAGGACAAGGCACAAGCCAGGCACACTCACAGAGGGTTCTCCCTGTGCAGCCTCTGTGTCACACAAAGTGACACTTGCTGAAGCTGAACTTTGAAAGCCCCAGTACAGAACTCCAGGCTGATCAGGAGGAGACACACCAAATTTTATGTGTAAATGTGCAGTCCTTCCCTGGGGGTCACAGTGTGATGTCAGAGCTCTCAGTGCAAAGCTCTGCAGAACCCTCCTCTAGCCCAGCTCAGATCTCCACAGCAAGCAGCAAACACCTCCTCAGGTGGGCTCTGCAGTGGGCAAACAGGAGACACTGAGTGAGGGAGCAGCAGTGACAGAGCTGCAGAAGTGAAGCTGGGCAGATGCTCTGAACACTTGATAAACGAGCAGTGTAATTTCAGCTGACTCACCCCAGCAGCCACTGCTCCCTCTGCTTTCCCACCAAGAGACTGTAACGTTACCATCCCACTTCTCCAAGTGGGGACTTGTTAATATTTACAGAGCCCAGGAATAACAATCAAGATCAAAGAGCCTGAACTGCAGCAGGATGTCATGCAAGTCGAGACAAGAAGCTGAAATGTATCATGGGGCAGTGAGGGAAGACAGCAGGGCTGGTAAAAACTGGAATGGCAATATCCAGAAAAGCAGGGAATGAAAATGTCTTTTAATGATTTGTAAAATGCATTCTCCCAGGAGAACTCTTCTTTTGAACTAGATGTATCTGCTGAGGAAGCAGAAGGTACACACATTTTCACAGCTCTGGCCCACGGGAACTGAATACACCCATTAACTTTGTAAGACGACAAGGAGCAGCTGTCAAACACTGAGTAAACTTCCCTTAGCAGAGAGCAGAAAGACAAACAAAGCAAGGTCAATAAAAAATAATTAAGCTCAAATGCCCCTGCCAAGGTTCATCAGAACTGCAGGTTCATCATAAACCAAGACCTGGCAACAGACTGAGGGTTTGTCTTCTATTGATCTGAGAGCAGGAGACATCAAAAATCTCAGCCACCCCCATCACTATGATCAGCTCCAGCTCCAAAACTGCTGTAGAACTGTGCTTGTTATCTGACACAGGAATTGAAGAACAACATCAACTATTTAATTACATCTACAAACACATGCCAGAAGCCATCAGCAAGTACCAAAGGAAGCAGTGACAGGAGCATCTTGTGGCAATGGAAGTGTCAGAACAGCAAACACATCCCAGAGCAGTGATGATGTTCTGACAGTGCTCAATTCATTCAGCACTGCCCACCAAATTCAACTCCAAAATGAACAGCACATCACACTTAGTGACAGCAAGTCACAGCTTTACATAGCAAAACCACATGCAACAGCCTAGTAGTTAATCCAAAACCAGAGATGAATGAGTTTGCAGAAGGTGGTTGTGGCCAGAGACTGTACCTGTTGGTGTTCCTGAGCTTCTGAACTTGAGATGGGATCTGCAGACACTGAGGACTCATCGTGTGAGGTAGGAGAGGCCGGGGTGCTTGGGGGGTGACTCACAAAGTCTTGCTGTCCACGGGCACTGGTATTAAATGTGTTTGTTCTTATCTGATCCTCCTGGGTAATTGCAGGCTGCTGGCCAAGGATCAGGAATACCAGGTCCTCCTTCTCCCGACAGAACTCTGTGGAAATCTCATGCAGTGCCAAGTAATCCCGCAGATCCTTCACCTTCATCTTGATGAGCTCCTCCCGCTGGAAAGCCGTGGCTCGGAAGCGCTGGCAGAGGTGGCAGAGCAGGGGCCCACCCTCAGGCTGGTTTGAGCAGGACGTGCAAAAACTCTTCTTACAGTCCAAGCAGATGTGCTGGGAAGAGAGGGGAAGCAGTGAGAGCCAGCCCGTGCCCTGTGCCAGCAGCACAGGCAGCCACAGGCAGTGCTTCCATCCCAGCTGCTCCTAAAGCACACTCAGAAACTTCCAATCCATCCAAAAGTGCCCAGTGCTCACCCATGTTCCTAGAGTGCCACAGTACAGGCTGTGCCAAGTGAGGTGGGACAGAACCCAGCAGGAACAAATTCGAGAAAATTCAGAGATCATCCCGAGGGTCCCTGCCCCAGCTGCAGGAAGCCACATAGGGCCAAAAAGGGGATGGAGAACGGGACTTTGGACCAATCACAGGAGCTTAGACAGATAGATTTAGGAAGTTATAAAAGGACAGTTCTAAAGAATAAAGAGGCTTTTGTCAGATTTGGAAACCTCACGGTGTGTGCCTGTGTCTCACTCAGGGGCCTGGGCATGAGATAAAAACCCAATGCTAGAGGAGGAAAAGGATTGATCCCTGAGCAATCAGCAGGTGTCTCAGATCTTGGAGAAGCCCCATTCCCTCTCCATTTACCCAGAATGAAAAGGAATATCCTGACAAGATTCCCTCACAGGGCAGGAATTTTCTGCACCTGCTCACGCAGTTTAAGCCAGAGGAAATCAGGAGATTGAGGCAGCACACTTGTAAGTGAATTCCAGCTAGCTGTGCACATTAAGGAGCTCCAGCACTGGAGGGGAACTACTTAAAAAAATTCTCTTTCAAAAATACCTGCTATGAATGACACTCCCCCCTCCTTTTTTGCCCCCTCCAGTTTGTTGCTAGCACAAAATGAATCTTTGTTTCACCGTAAGAGGGACAGGGAACAGCAAGGTCTCACAGACGTCAAAGAATCTGACATTTATTTATACAAAAATAGATTTTGAAAACAATACACACACTTTATACTAGTTAGTGCCAGACAGAAAGTGTTGGAAGTTTTGGAAGTATTATGCCCCAGACAGTCAAAAACTTTACAGATTGAATTCTGTTGTTAAATATTTGGATTTGATACTGTTCTGACTTGTCACTCAGGGTCTGATTTTCAGAAGTTCCAAGCACTCACAGGCCATGCTGACTCCTGCACAAACTTCACTGCTCAACCCTTTGGAAAGGCAAATTCTACATTTTCCAATAGGAACAGCAAAACAGCCACAGCATGTGCCTGTTAAAAAGCCCTGAGGGAAGAAAGAAGTGACTCTGTGATGTTGCTAGTTCAGTCTCAGAGAAGCCACCTCTGAAATCCTGATATCCTGATCCTTCAGAGCTGTGCAATGAAAAACACACAGGTGGTTTATGAACTTCTCTAGTGATTGAAGACCATCTCTGATTTCCCAGCTGGAAGAAAGCAGATGTTTTACAGGGTGTGACTACACCATTTGCTTACAAAATCTCTTTCTGCTCCCCCTCTGAGCCTGGAACCCCCCCTGCTCCTCCAGGCCTCTCTTTTTTTCAGAGCCTGTGCTACACTCACAGTGACACTTACTGGAAAGAATCCCAACTTCCTGCTCAAGCATTTTAAGACATGAAAATTTCTACCACAGAAAGAAACTCTTGAAACCTCATCTCAAAATTGCTGTTTGGGGGCCTGCTAAGGAAAAGTGGCTTTCACCAATCACAAAGCAAGGCAGGAAGGGCAATTTCCACAGAACATCCACTTTGGAGGAGTTTATCACCATAAAAAAATTAATATGTAATTGACTTTTTGTGACCCTGTGATTGCAGGAGCAATCCTGTTCCTCAGGAAATTTTCAGGGCAGAGATAGGAATTGATGGCTGTGTGTGCCTAGAACAGGGGAACAAAACAAATCCACAAAGACACAGAAATGGAAAATAACCCTGTTGGTAACACTTGCCCTCTGCATCCCCCATCTCTGCCATGGGAGCAATTAGAAGATTAAAAAAACTCAAAAACACAAAAACTGCACAAAACAACCCAAAAATCCAGACTGCCGAACTGGCTCCAAAGGGAGTCTCTGTGCTGCCAAGGACTTTCCAGCAGGCAGAAAACCCCTACTTGAGCACTCCCATCTTTAGGTTATCACAAAGCAAACACAGCACAAAGGCTGTTCTATCAACATGTTCTTGCAATTAACAGTAATCCTGCCTCACTTAGCCAAGGATACATTTGGAAGTGAAAATAAATCCAGGCACGTCTCTGATTTAGCAGCTCAGCTCCAGGATTTACTTCAGAGAAAACAGAAAACCTCCCCAGCCTGTATCTGAGCACTAAGGTCTAAACATGGACATTTTGGGAGCAGCTTTTACAACTTCCCTGAGCTTAGCTTCAAATGTTGGTGTGCATTTCCACTTGTTCCTAAAAGGTCAGGCCACATCTGACTGCATGCTCACACAGCCCTGGAATGCTTCATGTGGAGGTTTTTGTTGGTTTGGGTTTTTTTAAAGCAATCTAGGCTATCCTCATGGTCACCAGTGCTGAAGGAATGAATTTCATCCCCTGTATTTCAGAATAAACATTAACTGGACACTGGAGTTCAAAGGTGAAAGAATGCAGCTTTCCCTGCTGTCCTTGCAGCACAGTGAGATTTCACACACCTCTCCTCCACAGCAACAGCTCTGAGGAATGACCAGAGCTCACACACACACCAGTGTGTTCTGAGTGATGTTTTCACTCCCTCAGAGACCTGACAGGTGAGCTCTGGCAGCCCCTCCTGAGCTGTTCCAGCATTGCCACCTGCAGCCAGCACAGATCACTGCTCAGGAGCTGGGGCAGCAGGAAAGTGGGAACATTTGGAAGCCCCCTCTGGAATACAGAATAAAAACCTCAGCCTCAATTTCCCTGGAATGGGAGCACAGGTACAGCCACCAGATCCCACAGGAAAAGGGGGAAGCTGCTGAGGGCAGCAATGCTTTCAACAGCTTTAGCAGATCCTCTACAATCTGTGCAGCAGAGCTTTCCCTCCCCCCAGTGAGAGCTCAGCTGGAGCCACTGATGGCTCTGGACAAGACACTGCTCATTTAGAACAGGTTTTTAGGAGGTACTGGGGAAAACAGGGCTGTGGTTCTGCTGTTGAGCTCACAAGTGCCTGAGATGGTTTCATTTCAGAATTATCTCCATCCATTATTTGCAAGCAAGTGCTGGGTGCAGGGTAACTCTTCCCCCAAGTATTTGTGAGGACACATGGCTTAATGAGGACAATGTCAAAGACAACACTGCAGAGTCATGAGCAGGGACGGCCCCACTGCAGCTGAGCCAGCACCAGGAGAAGTCTCAGTGCGCTCACACACCCCAAAATACCTCACCAGAGTTTGATTCCTGAAGCAACTGCACTTCTCAGCCCAAAAATGCATCAACATCCCTGTGTCCTGGGAGTAGAAAGCAGCAGCTCTGCCAAGACTCACCATTCCTCAGATGTGTGTCCTCATGCATAAATAAAAAAGTGCAAGGAAAACCAATTTATGAACTTTCCCATCTAATGTAAAAGGACTGTGGCCAGAATTCACCATTATTTTTAAATTCTCACATACTTTAGCTCAGTAACCATAGATCAGACATTTCATAAGCCACAGGGTGTGGACTCAGAATAATTTTCCTCACTGAACATTTTCAAGCAGCATTAAAGGACCCACCATATCCAAATAATGCCCCAGGCAGGGTCTGCTGCCGAATGAAGTCTTGTGGTACCAATTATTTTGGCATTTATATACTCACAAATCAAGTCTACAAGTAAGATAAAATACATTTGGGTCTGGTCTGGGGCTATTTCTGCTCAGCAGTTCTACACACATCCTCAAAAAACTTTACTAGCTCTTAGTTTGAGCAACAATAGTTTGCAAAACAGGCAGCTCTTCCTTTATTGAAAGCACAAACATGATTAAACTTCTTGCCACAATATTTTTAAAGGCCATTAGTGTTTTTAAATAAGAATTTGAATAACTCATGTTCAAATGAAGTGATGATCAGCAGTTTGGGGATCTCCAGCCACATGAACGACTGAAGAGCCAGAAGCAAGGTGAGCTGCAAGAGGTGTAAGATGAGTGCACAAAATGTGTCTGCAATGAAAGGAAGGCACTGCCCTGGCAGGGCAGGCTCTGGACTCACCTTGCTGGAGGAGCTGTCGAAGTGCCTGCCACAGGCTTTGCAGCTGTGCTCAGAGGCAGTGGGAGAGGGGAAGGAGCTGTAGCCGGGGTTGGAGTAGGCCTGGGCTGGCACTGCCGGCGGCGGCTGCATCTCCTCAGGGGAGCCATCCACACAGAACCAGTTACAGCAGCTTGCCCACATAGTACCTGCCAGGGAGAATCCTGTCAGAGCTGCACTGAGGGAACAGCACAGCAGCAAATGCAGCCCAGCTGCCCACACATGCTGCTTCTCCTGTCAAGTATTCTATCGAGGCCGTGGCACGGAGACCAAGAAGCAGGAAAGAAAACCTGCAGCTGGGAAAAGTATTTTTAGAAAAGTTCTGTTTTACACCAATGAATGTTATGTTGATTTATTGTCACCAATGAATAAAAGGGTATCAAAGAGAGCATGCTGGTGTAATAAACAGATTTTAGCCTTCTGGATCATTTCCAACAGCACTTTGCCAGTTCTGATCCTTCTCTGACAAATGCACACAAACCCCACGCCCCCAGCCCAGCATGATGCAGCTTTGGTGAGAAGGGACAAATAAAGATTAAGAGAACTTTATTACTAAATCTTTATAGAATGAAGAGACTACAGTGAAGATAAGATAAAATTTATGTTCCACTTGGCTATATCAGATTCTGAGTTTGCTGTAACAGGCTGTTTCTATTTCACATAAGCTGTAATACTTATCAGGATGTAATAATGCATCAGGATAAGAACACAAAAGCTCAAATTATAGCACTGAACAGTTAAATAAAATCAGCAGCAGTATCATAAATGGCTACTCCTCAGCTTTATCCTATATCCCTCTACAGATTTACAGCTACAAATGCAAAAAGATAAAATAAAAGCAAGGACAGCCGAGCCACTGATTTCACACACTGCAGTTCTCAGCTGAATTTACAGCATTACAAGGCTGAATCATCACACAGCAGGTCAATGTCAGTAATGTATGAAAATCAAATACTGCTTTTGGTAACTTGCTTAGGAAAACATCTGCAGCTGAGGCACAAAATCACTTATTTACTTTCTCAAGTCAAATTTTATATGTACACACACATATAGACACACACACACACTTACCAAAAATCCTAACACAGTCCAGTGCAAAATCCTCTCAGAGCACGTCTGCTGCAATATTCCAGAAATACACTGCCATGAATTTGCTTTTGGGAGTTTACAAAGAAGTCTGAATTCATCTGGGCATTCAGTTTCTGGAGCACACACCATGTGCCATCACTTACAGGTAAACTGAATATAAATTGTCTGCTCTGCATTTCTGCTCTCACATGGGAGTTTCTGAACTGTTTCTTCTATGCCTTAAAAATCAGTTCTCTCACTGATAGTGTTCAGCAGCTGCTTGATTTTATAAACTCCTGGAAATAAAACATCTCTCAGCTGCACAGCTAATTCATTCCTTTTACTCAGTAAGTATTGCCACTGTGAACCTCCAGATTCCCAAGGGAACAGGGCTGGTATGAATCCTAAAGGTTATTGGTATAATATGTTCTTTTTTTCAGCTGAATCTTTGGGGCTGATGTACTTGAACTGGGAAGCTTTTGCACTCTGGTGCTGTTGCAGTCTCTGCTGCTTTAGTGGCATTTTTAATCCTTTCTGAACCAGAGTCCCTGCTGTCCTGGACAGATGCCTGTCAAACCCCCAGGGTGAGCTGAGCTCTCCCTGCAGACAAATGTGCAAATCTGCACATTCACCGTGGGTTTGTGTGTGGCTCATGTGCTCGTTGCTGCAGTGGAAATGACACTTAGGCTGGCAAGCAGACCTCAATAAATAGTGTGGATTGCATTTAGGCTGCAATGAGATCCCAATAAATACATGGAGGAAAGCACTGCATGAACAGAAACACTCCATCATCCGTGTTAGCTTTGCCTTGCAAACACACACTTTAGATGGCACAGATAAAAGAAACAATTCCCCTTTTTCTCTCTGCACGTTCATTTCCAAGCTCTCTGTCCCACTCAGAAGTTAACAGAGCCTTTCTTTTGCAAAAACACAGAATTTCTGCTTAAAAGCACACTCTTTAATTTCCTAGGAATCACAAATCCAAACAACATGGAAGCCGCACAGTCCAACAAGCATTCACAACCTCCTCAGCAGTGGAAAACTGTGTCCAGAGTTCAGCTCCCTTCCTGTTCCAAGGACCCCTGCAAGCTGAAGGCCACCCACGATAACAGAATACACAAATGCTACTGCCTGCCCCTAAAAACTTTGTTTTCCTAGAAAAAAGACAGCCTATTAATTCGCTCTGGAACATTGCAACATGTCAAACATTGGGAAGAAAAGCACAAGAGAGTGCACAAGCTGGGACAAAATAAGACAGAGCTCAGCATTCAGCTGGGGTTGTAGCTCTGTGATTGCCAGGAATTAAAAGGCCAACAAAAAGCTCAGATGTTGCTTTAGAAGAACCTTAATCCTGTTCAACTACAAAAGCATAGAAGGGAAATGCCATAAACAAACAACTTAACAACCAGGACTGTCCCCGGATCTGTAACATTTTTCCGAAAGTATCTCTGTTCTTGAAGAGAATGGAGCACACACCTAAAGCACCTCTGTAGCTGCCTACAGCTGCACTGAAACAGCAGAAATACATACAGATAAGGTTCAGCAGCTGCTCCAGAGGGATTTTCCATTGTTCTGGACAGGATCAGCTTTAGAGCCAAGGAAATGAGCACTGCCACTACTAGAGGACTCAAAGTTACAAGCAGAATGCCTCGGTGGAATTTCAGGATGACAATTTCCTTGATAACTCTACAATATTTGCTACAGTAAAATTATTCCCTTATTTATTCTGTTACCAATCCAGACGTACATGGTGAGCACAGCCCAGGAACTGCTCATTTCCCCAAGGGATGGATGGATGGATGGATGTCACAGATGTGGCAATCACAGTCAGAACCAGAGTCCTGCCCTGTACAAATCCTGTCAACCCCCTGCAAAGGAGCTCCACAGCTACAATGTGAGAAATTAATGCCCAGACAAAAACCACCCAGTGAAAGAGCAACTTCTGTGTCCTGCTCCAGGGCTGGGAAAATACTTAGAGTAACTTGGCTAATAACAGTGTGACAGCTTGGAAAACTCAATGACAGCATGGATTTCAGGAATTCTCGAGGAACCTCTTGAATAAAAGATGTGGACTTGCTGGCAGAGCTGACACTACAGGCAGTACTGACAGCAGCATTATCCCTGGACAAGGTGCCTGTACTGCCACAGAAACATCTCCTTGAGCTCAGATGGGCTTGGCAAACTGGAAGCTCCATGGCAGGCACCCAAGAGAGACTGCTGGCAGCCCAAAACCACCTGCCCTAAATGCTAAGTGCACGTTGTGCTTGGAGCATCTGCCAGGGCAAAGGGAGAGAGAGTTTCGTCAAGGGTGGAGACAGAGATCAAACAGTGCATCCCCGACCTGCAAACACATCCACCCACACGGCAATCAGCACCTTGGCAAGAGGGGCTTTCATCTCCTTCTGCAATTGCTTGAAGGAAAGCCAGAAGAAATCCAATAAATGGCAAGGAGGTGCTTGCCATGGACAAAGTGGTGCCAGCACTCCACCATGCTCTGCTGGACTGCTTTTTTGATTTGATTATTTATTTTTCCACTATGAAGCTGTGCATGCCATGACTCTCTTTACTGGATTTAAACAGGAGAGTGAAATTCATTTCATCACCAGTTCATTAACACCTTCTACACAATGCCAGGAGTTCTGAATTAATTTCATTCTGAAGGAAATACCAGGGATGTCAAAGATTTCCTCCCATACACAGTTGAAGACAATCCATAATGCAGGCCTGGATTCTTACACTTTCCATCCTCATTCCAAAAAGTGTTTGAACTCAGGCTCTCCAGTCTCTATGCAAGATCACTGCCATAACCTTGCTAGCTGGAGCATCAGGGATCACAGCCTCCACAAGGATTCATTACATATGCTGTTTGGATTTCATCAAAGGGTAGGCTGTGGCTGCAGAGGGAAACTGTGGTTTATGTTTGAATATAAAACCTGCCTTTATTTTCCTAAGGGTACAAACAACAAGGGACTAGAGCAAGCAAAGGAACAGCTCACAATCAATGAGCTTCCAGCTCTGTATAATAAAGCTCTCAGGGACTGGGGACGGCTCCTTTTCGTGACTGCTCAGGAATTCAGCAGCTGGAATGCAGCAGCACCAAGGAGACACTTGAATCACGGGATCAAAAAGAACTGAGCTCCCAGAAGCAGCTGATCTTACTCCCACACGAGGATAAATCACAGCAGCAAGTAGTTGTGCTCCTGAGAGGCCTTTAACCACCGGAACAGCAGGGCTGGTGAGCCTCGAGGCTGCTGCAGATGGAGCTGGGTGCCAAAAAGGGAGCGAAATGCACCAGGGCTGGCTTCCCTGCAGTGCTGCCCCCACACCTCTGTTCACAACAGCCACCCAGCTCCTCTCTGCCCCTCATCCCACCTCAGAACATTCTCACTGCCTTCAGAACCCTCAGTGAGAAGCTACAGACACTTTACAACAACACAGGTCTGACCTGGACACTGTGTCCTCCACAACTCTGCTAAGACACAACTTTCAACACAACACACCAACCCTGGGATAATGTTGATCACTAAATCAGTCGTTCCTGCCACTTCCAGTAGCTTGAAGATCAAGGCAATTGATCAGGAGGCAGAAAAAGGCTGTAAAATACTCATGTATTGATAGCTTACTTTGAAAATTACTATTTTTGTTATTAATCCATGCTGTAACCCCTGTAAAATGAATCAGATCTCATTTTGATGAATGCTGTTTGAAATGGTTAAAGTATTTAATGAGTTAACCTTAGTGCCCCATTAACAGTGTTGCACAATTGGTCATTGTTACAATTTAGTACTTTTTTCTTTATTTCAACAAACCTATACTGATAAGAAATGCCTCGCTAAAATTAGTTTCACTAATGACCTACCACTTACAATCTGAATTCAGAGTTAGGTCAAAAAAAATAGCATTTGCTTGATAACACAGCAATAGAATAATCTGCTCAAATGCCACTTATGCACAAAGTATTATTTTTATCAGCCTTTGTCCCAGGCACAGACCTGAATTATGATAAATAGGAGCAGCCATATGTTGGGACAGCTGGAAAAGTCAGCAAATGAGCCACTTGTAAAAGGGACAAGGGAAGGAAGCAGGTTGCCAGTCTGAGCATGATTTGCAGACGTGGTGTCTCAACCAGTACAGAGCAGGAGAAAAGGAAGAGATGGGACACAAATCTGTCACATGGAATGTACTTCTAATTTACTGTATAAAATAACTGGACTAAGACTGTCAGATTTTTAGGTAGGGATAGGTAAAATACATGTTTATGAGTAAAGGTACTAATTCACCTGTGCCCAAGGTAACAGCATGCACACCTTGAAGAAATGAGTAAATAAATAAAGCACTAGATCACAGCTAGAAACAGGAGTGTGGGGTAGAAACAGAGGTGGGGGAGACAAGGAAATGTGATGTAGAAGGAGGAAACACTTTCCCACTTTGTTCTGTGCTTCCAAAAGCCTGGAGATATTTCCCATCTCTAATCATCTACACATGCAACAGCAATAATCCTTACAAAGACAAATATTTCATTGCTCACCAGTCTGATCAGCAACTCTGATGTCAGTTTAAGACTCTTCAGGTGAGCCCCTGGTCAGAGTGCTCAGGTCAGTCCGCATCGAGCGCTCACAAAAAGGTGTCCAGGATTTCTGTGT
This sequence comes from Sialia sialis, assembly GCA_009812075.1. Classification (NCBI taxonomy): domain Eukaryota; kingdom Metazoa; phylum Chordata; class Aves; order Passeriformes; family Turdidae; genus Sialia; species Sialia sialis. The sequence continues at coordinate 5,707,905 of VRYO01002784.1, forward strand.
CCCCTTGCTTGTGATCCTGAGCATCCAGCAGTGCCTGTACTGCCAGGCACATCAGGGGATGCCCTTGAACAGCACCCACATCCTCAAGTCCAGAGGCTGCCCACAGCAGACTGGCACCCCATTCCCAACTCTACACTTTCCCCACGGGATGCGCGCAGTCCCTGACTGGAAGCGCGGCCTGCGCCCAGCAGCAATAATCCATCTTCAGCACCTCTTCAACACAGCTGCACCTGTGCTTCTCCAGCCCAGAGATGTCTCCAAAGCCTCTGTGTGTGGCCTCAGAAGCTCGGCAGGCTCAGCAGGTCCCAGCAACGCAGGCAGGAGCAGATCCCGGAGCGTGGCACACAGCTGGGCTCGGCAGCGCCGCTGCTGCGAGCGTGCGAGCCCAAAGGAAGGGAACCTGGCCACGCACCAGCATTTTAATGAAGGAAGTGACACCCATTTAGCACAGAGCACAGAGTAAACAGGGCAGCCCGCTGGGGCAGGGTGCAAGGCAGAGCAGGAAAAAGCTGGAATGGGGCCACGGGCGTTCAGCACAGCCACACACACAGCTCTGTGCCTCCAGCTGCTGCTGAGCCCAGAGTCATTGCCACTCCGTGGTGCAAGGAAAGCATCGTGCACACACATCTCCTTTCAGAACCTGCCTTACACTCAGCACACCACTTGCCAGGTAAGCCCTTGGAAAATTGGCTTAGCAGAGAGGAAAATTAGGAGTTCTTGTACACATGACAAAAATGCAGCAGGTATCCAAGAGCATTTGGAGCTGTAGCAGTGCTTATCACTACTGCCAGCAACACTTGATGCTGTTCAGGAGCTTTACAGGCAGATCTCCACCCAAAATCCCACCAGCACTGCTACAAGCACAAAGGATCTCAGCTTCAAGCACCTCTTTGAAGCTAGAGAGCTGCAATTGCCATTTGAAATGGAGAAAATGGTTTTAGAAAGCTGTGGGATTTATAGAGCTCAGAAAGCTAATTCCATAACAGACACCTTCTCACTTGACTCACAGCTTTGCACCTGGAACTGCAAACTCAACTCTTGCCCACTTTCCTCTGTTTCCAAATTTCCCCCATTTCAACATGAGAAGTTTGGAAATCCTGTTTTGTAAGGAACTGGATACCTGTGGTGAGATTTATTTTAATATAAACTGTTTATTTTGACCCAAAGTTGCATTTTATATATTGAAAAATATTTAGATAAAAAGTTCTTTTTGCTCTTAACTGTAATTAGGTCTCAAGACATCTGCCAAGATGGAAAATCAACTGCCTTTTTCCTTTGCAATTCAGTGACATTCTTCTAGCAAGTTAACAGAAAACAAAACAAAGTGATTAATGAAATTATGTGATTTTAGAAAATTATTTTTCTTACCCACTTTATCTCAATTCCTTAATCCCTACCTATCCCCAAGGGACACACTGTGACCTCAGGTTTATCTCCTACTCTCCTGAAAAACAATTCAAAAAGCTGCTGTGCTCTTTCCCACTGGTTTGATATTCATCAGCAGGGCTGATTAAGTCAGTTGTAATTATAGCCCGAACCAAGTGAGGAGGAGAAAGGAGAAGCAAGATTCCAGAGCAGTGTTTTCTTATCATTCCCACCATCCTGCATGTGTCTCTATCGTTACTGTCACACCCAAAAGCATCACAAAATGGAAGCTCTCCACCAAAATGTCAGCAAGGAGCAGTCCAGGAATCTCACAATATCCCCTCCAACTCAACCAGTCCTTTTCCTTATGGAGAAAAAGCCCCATGCTGCATTTTTCTCTGTATTTGTTCCTATACTCACAGCTTTTCCTGGATTCAGCTGCATGGTCACTGCTAAAACTGTAACTGCAACAGGCAGCAATAAATTCTCAATGAAAAGCTGAACATTTAAATAACTGTGCAGCTTCCCCAACCAGCCCTACTCCAGGAAGGGTCCATCCTATCCAAACTTCATCTCAAAGCCCACCTTGACACTCCTCCAGGACAGCCACGTGGCAACAGCTGGGGGAGCTTTCCTGGATCTGTGCCCACCTGGGAGCCACAAAGTGGCTCCAAAGGCACAGCAGGAGCTTGTCAGGGAGTCCTTCCTCCTTCCCTCTACACTACAAATACCTCCCTCTCTCAGCAAATTTTACAATGCCCAGAATAGAACCTTGCTGAAAATAAGTTTCTGCTGTGCTGCAAAATACTGCTGCAGACTCAGTGACTTCAGTGTTTGGGTATTGCAAACAAACAGGAGCAGCTTGGAATCCCCTCTGCTCTGATTCCACCACTGTCACATGGTTTAATGACACCCTTCTCCTAAAGAGGGGAAATTCAGGGAGCTGGAGAAAAAAGGGGATGAGAAAGGATGTAAATTTGTATTTTCATCACATCTCAAGTTCCCTTCTCAGGCTATTTCCAATGGAATCCCTGTGATTACAATCACACATCCTGCTTCATTATGACAACTGGATAAATTACATATTCACCAACAGTTCAGCTCTGGAATGAAGCACAAGCACTTGGGGGCAGTTGAAGGAAAGGAGAGAGGTGCATTATCCCAGACAGAGCTCCTCGAGCTCAGGACTGGACAAGACAAGCCAGAATTACATTAAGTTTCCTGAGATTGCAGTTGGTCCTAAAGCTATCACTGCGTCTCAGGCACCCAGAATTGAGAGTGTTTGCTGATAAATTGCAACACCAGTTGGAAATCCTGGAAATTATTTGTCATGCCAAGCTATGGGTTTATTTTTAACTAGCAAACTTTAAATTTCACCTCTCCAAAATCAAACCATAGTCTCAAAATTCCTCACATACCAAACCTGCTCTTCTCCCCACCTAATTCCAGGAGCTGCTGGCAGAAAATGAACCTAAACCCCATGGAATTTATACAAGTGGAAAAGTGTACGTGCAGTAGGACTGGATGCACCAGCTCTGTGCAGACTGGCAGGCAACCTCTAACCTATTTAACTGGAGCCTGAAAAAAGATAATTTTTATTTGGCTGGACTGAAAGAGCTCTGGATGTATGTAACTGAGGCACATTGTAACAAGCACAAACACTGCAGACTCATTTCATAGCTATGCCGATTCCAAATTAATCTGAACTCAAATCCAAACTAGGTGCTGAAATGGAATAAAATGCAGCTGCAGATCTCCTTCAGCACACATGTACAAAGATGTCACATCCGGGATGGTGTGGGAAGTTCTGCCCTCCCAGGCTGCAGAAATACTTAGAAATTAGTCAGCAGTTAAAAAAAGGTCCAGGATGTTGATTACAAACCTGAGGACTAGTTTTGTTCCTGAGATAACAAAAGACAGCTCAATAAAAAAGTGAGTTTATGTATGCTTTAGTCACCTTATCTGTGGACAAGGGAAAATACCCCACTCTCATCTGAAGGAAGTTAATGCAGGTGGAACTCACAGGGACTTTGAAGTTGGACTCAAAGCTTTGCCATAAATATTCTTCTTGTGCCAATCTCCATTTAGCACGGAAGCATTTGAAATTCAGAATGCTTACATGCAGCCCTGGAGAGCAGCTTGAAACTGAGGGAGAGTTCAAGCCTTAGCACCCAGTGTGTGCCAGCAGGACGAGCAGGAACTCTCTCCAGCACTGATGGGACAGATATTGTGGAAAAATTCATTTCAGTGTTTGTTTCTAGGGCTGAAGGCCCTACATGGGTGCACTCACCACTCTCCTTGTTCCACTGCGGTGCCTCTCTCCCTCCAGCCTCAATCTCTGCAGAACATAAAGGACTGAGAAATCCAAAACAAAGCAGCCTGAAATCCGGACTTTACTCAAACAAACATGAACAAACCCAAGAGCCATCTGGTGCCATGGTTTTGGTTGCTGAGTTGAGGGGGCACATCCTGAGGAGATTCTGCAAGAGCTCACACAGGGGCTCACAAACCATGCAAGCAAACATCTGTCTCTGGGAACTAAAGCCATGACTCAAAAAAAGGCAATTCTCCTTTGCTGCCACATCTCTTACATCAGTTATGGCAGAACATGGAAGTTCTTTGTCAAGCCTTTTAACCCCCTGCGTGCAGCACCAAGAGAGGCAGGATGGGCACCCTCTGATGGCAGAGCTCACCCAAACCCACCCAGCTCGTGGGATCAAGGGCTGCAGGGGGAATCCCAGTGGGATCCAGCCCAGAGAGTGCATTTCTGCAGGAGACAGAGGACAGGGGGTAAGGAAAGCTTGAGCCAGGGACCTGCATGCCCTGGACTCCCCATCTTTGGGGACATTTCCCATCATGGCCCAAGGCAGCAGAGTCACATTTCAGGGCAGGCTGCTGGCAAGGCCAGGCATTCACACACCGTGAGTCAGTGCTCCAGAAAACACTGGGCTTTAGAAACCAATTAATCTGCTTCATTTTGGTTGAGTTTTTAAATTCACCTGCAGTCCACAGGCACTGTCACGTTTTCGTTTTGCTGCTCAGTAACTGGCAGGAGCATTTCTTTTCATTCTGGGTTTTTTTTTCTTTGTAAAATGACAGACAAGATTTTCATATCAGGCCAAATCCTGATGTTGGGGCATGAAGAATAAAACCAGACCAACTATTATGGAAGTTGGGAACATTCTAAGCTCTCTTGTACTTTCACACAGCTCTCTAACAACAAAGAACCCTTATTTTTAAAATAAAACCTCAAAATATCTTCCCTTCTGTCCTCAGATCCCAAACAAAAACAACATATCTGGCATTTCAGCCAGCAGACAGGACTGCTGCCAGTAAGAACACTATGACACAATCTTTTCCACCAGTGACCTGATAACATCAGCATGACCTTTCTTCTTTTTTGAACTCTACTCTTCTCAGTTCAATAGTTCAGCAGAAACTGACCCATTTTTGATTACACTAAATCAGATACCAGACATTCCTATTAAAAATAGACTTAAATTCAAATTTCAAAAAAATGCCATTGGGTAATTATTTTCAGATTGGTAATGAAATAAATAATGTGGGAAAATTCAGGGTGAGAATTTTTAGTTTCAGTTTCCAGCTCTGTGAGTCTGAGCCACTTCAGTTCTCTGTGCTTGTGTTTTCCATAAGTAAAAATCCAGATAATGCCCCATCAGGGAATGGAATCAATATTTCATTTCTTTAAAGCAGTACTGTATTCATAATGGAATTAAATACTTTCAGAGAACTCAGAGAAGTGAGGCACTTAAGGGAAGAACTGTGAGTGAAAAACCTTTTTGCAATTCTGTAGAGCATCCTAACAATTTTAAAACATAGAACATAAAAAAACTCAGGACAAAACAAGATAACTTTGAGGCAAAATTCATGTTTGATACAAGTGCAAAAGACAATGCAAATCCTGCTCATTTTTATGGCTTTTTTTGTTTGTTTTTTAAAAATCTTTCCCAGTTCACAATGAAAATTATAGTCAACATGCAGAATCAAATATTGCTCAAAAAGCTTGTTTTTACTTAAAGGGCATTTCAACTTAAAAATAAAGTGTTACTGACAAGTGTGGCCTTAAAAAAAAAAAAGGCATAAAATCAGTACCAAAAAACTAAAAAATGTAAACATTGTTGGGACTTAAGGTGTGAAGGAGGCAGCATGCTGTCAAACTGCTGGCTAGGAAAACATCAAAGATTTTAGATTTCAAATCTTTTGTGCATGTTGTAAAAAAAACAAAAAACATTTTCCTTAGAAGTTTAGAAGGTTTGGTCAATGCATTTACACTGTTTCCTCCATAATCAAGGATTAAGGCCGATCAGTCAAGCACACAGTGGGCAGTAATAGTTTATATCCTTTTCTTCACATTTTCTTTCATTAGGGCAATTTTTAGGAAATACTACCGAGTATTAGATTTAATGTCAAGCCTGCAGCTCTTATTCCTGCCAGGGCAATGAAAGCTTTAGCTGATGTTATTAGGAAGTGAAAAAAGCAAGCTCAGGCCTCCAGAACAATGTTTTAGCAAGTGAGTTTGGCTTTGGGAGAGCAGCACTGAGGGAGACAGGCCTCATTCCAAGAACGATCATCTTACTTCCCTCACACAAAGTAAAGCCTTTCATGACCCAGCCTGGGCTCTGGCCTACATTCTGCTGCATGAAAAGGTTTCATTATTTGCAGTTGAACACATTGTTTGAAAACCTGATCTGAACGGCCTTTAGCACAGCAAGAGCTGAACAGACTGAAATCGTGCAGTGTTAAGGGTTCCAAGGGTCCGAAGTGGCAAATCTGTATTCTGTGTGTGGTGTGCTCTCTAAAACACACACAGTTTAAACCTGAAATAGGCTTTCACCCACGGCAGAGTTCACAGGTGGTATCAGGGTGATCAGATAAGGTAATCTGCAGATTTCAGGTGTCTCTGAAAGCAGATAAAAAGAAATTCTGACAGTGCTTTGTTTCTAAGTGTGCTGCTTTGCAGTCATTTACAGGTGCTTGGAATTCCAGCTGCACTCTCCCTGCACACTTTGTAGCCATTCCAAGTCCTCCTGAAACCTTGCAGTGAGCTGAACAACATATTTCAATTCTTTCCAGGAATTCCTTCACTCAGAATGACCTTCCTGACTCAGGTATTTCCATTGTAAAAATCTGTGTGTGGTTTGTATTCAGGTCAAAGGAGCAAGTAATAAATAGCATAAATAACAGGATACTGATGGCTTGGGCTTTATTTTTATTAAATTCATGTTTCAACTCCCTCTTGTCTTTTGCAAAGGAGACAAAATCTTGCTCCTCCCACCCCAGAGCCTCTGCACAAGAAGATGCAGAGTGAGAGATCAGGTTTGACTGAGCTGACAGGGAACTCCATGATCCCCTGCATGATCAGCTTTTCCATCTGACAGACATAAGGCATGGATTATGCAATATCAGCCTCTGGCTGCCTGGCAGGAACCTGGGCCCTGAGCCCCTACATAAAAACCAGCTTCAGTTTCTACTTTCTGGATTATACAGTCACAGGGGACTTGGAAATCCACACTTTGCTTGGAATCTGTAAAATAAACTGTTTCCAAACTCTCCTGCAATGCTTGTGCAACAGCCTCAGGACAGGCAGGGCTCTGGCCAGCTGTGCCACCAGCCACAGAAGCTGCATTTTAGAGCTCTCCCTTCTCTGGAACAATTGGAACTTTCTCCAGGCTGAAGTCTGCACACAGAGCTCAGTGTTTCCCTGCAAGCACACAACAGCTCCATTATTGTTTAACTACCAAAAACCAGCTCCAACAATCTAGCAAGCCTGACATTCTATCCACCAGCCCAGACTGCTGGGCACATATATAGGAAGAGCTTCATTAATTCAGTAAGAAAAAAGTTATTTTGTTAATGTAAACAGAGATTTTCCTTCTTTTAACCATTAATTTGCCATTTTCAAAACTGTTCAACGACCCAGAGGCCTGTTTGTCCTCAGATTATCAAATTCAAGTGTCTATAAAGAAATCTATTCCAGCAGATGAATAAAAGCTCCTTTTTAAGACACAAATAAAACAAATTCAAAAGCAATCCCACAGAGAAGGAACTGCTCACTGCCTCAGAGCTGCAGCACCAGTTGTGCTTCCAGCCTGGCCATGATTATTTGAACACCAAACTACAGCAGAGCATGAAGCTGCTGCTTATCTCCCTCCATGGCCAGGGACAGCTCTGCTGGGCAGATTTCCAAGCAATCATGGCCCAGACAAAGTCCTGGAGAGAAGCACACTTCCATGGAAGCAAAGTGATTCATGCATGACACAACCTCACCTCGTGGAGCTGACCTCAAGCACAGGAACTGCTGATGTGAGTCTGGCTGAAGGACACTTGGCAGCCACCCTCTGGTGCCAGCTGTCATTTTGATATCAACAAAAAGTAACATCCCATCAGTTTCAGTCTCGAATTCTGTGGGATGCAGCTCCTGACTCATTTGGGGAAAAGCCAAACCAATAAAAGATCAGGTGGTGTGGATTCAGTGATGCCACCTGTGACACTGCAATTTGAAATCATCCATGTGTACATATTGGATATATAATGCCCAAAGGAACCATCCTTCTTGCAACAAGATCCTCTCAAAAGAAAGTATTTTAAATTTAAATTGCATTTAATGAGTTTCAAATCTCACTTAACATCAGCCTAAACTAAAAGATTCAAAGCATATGCTCCTTAAGTATATTCTTACAAGCACATCCCACAAGCTTCTGAATATAAATAAAAAGGTGGCAGTATTAAAAAAAGCTGATGTTTAACAAACATTTCAGTCTCCACCGAAATAAAAAGTAGAAATTTCTATTCCAAGGCTATTTGGCAGAGGAGCCAGAGAGCATTAGAGAAAGAAGCCTGATTAATATTTTTGAGTAAAGTGAAAACCTCAAGAGCAATTAATGTGAAGAAGTTGTAGATTTTACAGACACTGAGAAGAATTAACAGCATCTCAGAATAACAATTCTTTCTAAAGAAATTCCCTTATGAGAGCAGAAACTTAACAAGCCAAAAAAGCCTTTCAGAGGTTAGAATAAGCCATCTCACTTCTAAGGAAAGCAGCTGAGAAAGAAGGAAAAACCTAATAAAATCTGAATTCTTGATCTGACAGTCACCCTCCTGGTTTCTTAAAGAAAAGGGTAATTTTTTAACCTTGCAATGTTGTTCGAAGACTAAATAATCAACTTTAGAGGCACCTACCAGCAGGGGGTTAGAAACCTTTGCATGCAGGGGAGTCCTGGTCCTGACATCAGCCCAGCATTGACGGGATTGTCCCGACCTGTGAAACAGAGATTCCACTTACAGTAGTTTCACGATTATAAACCGCACCTGAATATAAGCCGCACTTCCGGGTAGCTGGGAAGACCACGGGATTTGTCCATATATAAGCCGCACCCGAATATAAGCCGTGGTGTTTTTTTTTTGTTTTGTTTTG